>OY755245.1:2287273-2887273 GCA_963576725.1 Azorinus chamasolen | reverse complement strand
GGCAACAAGGAACATGAAGATTAAATCAATGTCCATATATAGTAACACGACACATGGAAATGTAAACACACTACCATATGTATTAACAAGGCACATGGAGATGTAAACAAAATATTATATATAGTAACAAGGCATAATGACGACGATGTAAACCAATATCCATATATTGTAAAATCTAGGTACATGATTATGTAAACAAACGACCATTTATAGTATTAAGCCACATCCAGATGTAAACAAATGTCCATTTATGTAAACAATGTACATAAGGATGTAAACAAACGAACATATACATGCAAATGTTAACATATATCTATTTAAGTGTACATAATGCTTGCATAGTAGGAAAGGTACACAAGAATATAAACAAACAGCCATATATAATAAAACAATACACTTAAAGAAATGAATGACGTGCTCCCGGTGTTCATGAGGTTATGCAACGCATAGCTTTACGAGCAAAGTTAGTGAAGCCCGAAGGGCTTCACGAGAATCTTTGCTCGTGAAGCTATGCGTTGCATAACCTCATGAACACCGGGAGCACGTCATTTATTTCTTATATTTATATTCCATTGTATTTCTTATATTTCAACGGATTTGTTTTTACCGGTCACGTAATAATAGCCGCTATCTAGGTCGTTGCCAGGTTCGTTTCTAACGCAGTAGGATCTCTATATATGGTATGAAAAATAGTCCCAAACACATATTATAAATATAGAATGAATACAAGATTTTAATCAGTAAATGTCCAGCTATGTTTAAAGAAAAGATTATCGAGATATTTCAAACCATATATATTTACGAAATGTTGGTATTAAAGCATCTTCTTAAATGTAGGTCGCGGTGTCGAAGCCAATTTACTCAACCGCCATGCTTGATCGAAAGCGGGTCACAACGTTGGATTTTATTCTCGGATTTTTCTTTGTTAACGGTAAGGACATTGACTTATTTATGCTTCACTCATTACTTGATAATATATTTTGATACGCCACGGCTGTTTAGTTGGCAATATTATGTATTCAAGCGATAATTCTCAGTAAGAAGATGCCACATTTCAAATACTCCGCGCTTACACGGCGGAATTCTTGGAAAAGGAGAACCGACTCAAACTGGTATTGAAATGAACGTTCATGGGAAAATGCAACTTTCTTTTTAGAATAAGGCTATATAAGGACGTTGCAGGGCGAATGTAAATATAAAAGGATGTAAACCAATGCCAATATGTAGTGTCTATATCATAATATGGTACCTGTATATCAATGGTTACGTACATTGTACATGCAATTTGCATATTCAGAGTACGGGTATATAAACGGTTACGTACATGTAAGTGTATGTAAAGAATTATTATACTGCAAAGTAAAATCCTCGATTGTGATTGGTCAATTAGCCATGGATATAGTGATGTATCCCTCAAAATTCTAAAGTATATACGGAGTCATCAGCAACAATAGAATTTCAACCGTCGAGGGACTCGCTTTGTTGCTACAACAAACAAAATAGCAGACTGGTTTCACTTCGTTGATTCGATCCAAACAACCGCTCTTAAACGATATAACTAAAGTTTGGGGTGGAACAAAGTTATCCATTGAGAAGCATTTTGTTATAGTTGTAGTATAACAATGTAAATTGTTCTAAATATGTATCAACATGAATTCTTCTAAATCTATATCAACATAACCCCGATATGTGGCGAAGGTCTTATTCTGCTCTGATGCTGCAAATGATGTCAAAGTGCTCGTGCACGTACCGATTAACCCCCCAATCCCCTCCGTTACAAAGACAATCCTCGCCCGATTTGATTCAAATTTTATTTATGCACATGGACAGTACATGTACCGGTATAAGTGCAGTCTAGCCGCTCGTTCAAATGCCTATTTTTTGAATATTATAAAACCGTCATTTTGACGTCATCCAAGTGACGTCAGAATGGCACCATTCCCTCAATTAGATTTAACCGTTCCCATGCTGAAAAAATAGTGTATGTTTAATCTCTGATCTGCTGAAAATTTTACAAACGTCTGATTATTTCAATCCTTTGAGAAACGATTGCACATTGTACGTGTATATCAACGGTTACAAACAGGTGATGCGCGTGTAAATATGTGTAAATCAAAGTGTGTACATCCGTGGTTACTTATAAATGTTGTTTTATATGTGTGGAAGGCAGGGTCCATCATGTACATGCCTATCAACATTTTCATGCAAGCAATATGCATGTATGTAAGTGTATGTAAATCAAGGTTAACACTACGTACAGTAGAACCCTTCTAATGCGACCACTTACTGAATAAACATGGGTGTCTTTATAAGTAGGTGGTTGTTTAATGCAGGACAAAAGTAATACAGAAAGTTCGGAGCTTTCTGCATTACTTTTGTCCTGCATTAAGCTATCACATGCATCTAGCACCCATAACTATACCGCTTTTAGGTGGCCGCATTAGCGTGGTTTTACTGTATTTATAAACGGTAAGGTAATATGCATGTAAATATTGTAAATGATAAACCAAGGTTCATATAGTTAGTGTATATCAATGGTTACGTACATGTGATATGCATATTAAAATGCAGTATGTGTAAATCAAGGTTCACATAGTATACATGTGTATATATATATATCAATGGTTACGTACATGTGATGTGCATAAAAAAATAAGTGTAAATCAATGCCTGTATACAATCACGTAACAGCAATATTCATAACGCGTTGCGGGAGATGAAACGGTGAGGTAACTGTTTTAATACTTACCCCGAAACAACAATGTCTGTTAATTTGTTTTATCTAAATTAAATGCAATGATAGCTATTTTCTTTGAGGAACTATTAACTGAGAATATAACTGCTTTGGTCTTGATGATATGCGGAGTTATTCGATGTCTCGTTTAGACCCAAACTGTAAAATGCGACCCATGTCCATTAGTGGAATACGGGTTGAACTAAATTGACTGCAAAATAATACTAGTAATAATACATGTATGCAGGAACGAGGATTTCCGCACTTAGTAAAATTTGGTATTTCAAAGAACTCTCGGTGAAACTTGTAATACTGTTAAGGAAATTAAAACAAAACATCTATGATATCTTAGCGGCTGTTTATGTCATTTCAAAATAAAAAAAATAATAGTTGAAGAACAAACTAAATGTAACTTTATAGTATATAGACACTGCTTTTTTACAGTAGACCCAGACCAAACGACACTTGTCGTCTGATCAAATTATTATCTCTTTTCTTATGAAATAATACAGACTTGATTCTACAGTTTCTGTCACGAGAACATATTTCCTTGTTCATAGTTCTATTATGGCTTGAATATCAATGAAGTAAAGGGTTAAGACAATGAACATACATGTATGAATATAAATCAGATTATAGAAGTTTCGCATGCCCCCATGCAACAAACTGTGAAAAAAACGCATTTTATCTACCCCTGTATCTGCTCTTATATTGGATATTGGTATTATTGCTAGAACCACCTTGTCGTTTAGACAAGGGTGTGACGCGCTTTATTGAGGGAAGTAACTCATACTATACCCAATTTTATTTTTCCCTTGAGTAAGTGCTCTTTAAGGAGGGTGTTGTGAAGAGCTACCGTATGTCTGAAACATTAAAGAATGGACATGTTACAGTAAAGACTCTTGAAAGCGACCAATAATTTATATAGTAAAACCTCTCTATAACGGCCACTCAATTGTGTTAATTAGTTGGTATTTAGGGCAGGTGGTCGCTTAACGCAAGGTGAAAGTAAAACAGAACGCTCCTATAGGAGCGTTCTGTTTTACTTTTACCTTGCTTTAAGCAGCCACCTGCCTTTAACACAAAATACTTGATGTAATTTAGTGGCCGTTATAGAGAGGTTTTACTGTATACAGGTGTCTGTAAAATCACGTGATTGCTTAATGCGCGGTAAAACTAATACAAAAGGCTCCTATAGGAGCTTTCAACACATATTGTGCTCTGTACTAATCTACAACCAGTTTTAAAATTTCCGGAATTATATTTCTTTTAAGGGGTTGTTTTAGCGAGGCTTTACCTAAAGTCTGTGTCAACGGGTCCCTGGTTCAATCCCGGGAGTGATACAAAACTGGTATAGGTCCTAGAGGTCCTGTGCAAATTAAAACATTTTCAAGAGTAACTTCTTCTATGTCACATGTGACCAATCTTTAGAATCGTCTCTTCGAAGAGACGATTCTAAAGAGTGGTAACAACATAGGGTTTGCTGGAGAAAAGACGATTTCAGTATTTGAGTACGCATCTTTACGGATTGCTCTGGGTTGGTCGACTCAGTATCGCGAGTCTGAATGGGCTCGCTAACCAAAATGCATTACGATGTACCCTTTGCATGACACTACATGGTGGTGTATGAATACAGACCTTTAGCCAACTGATAGAATTATAGAATTAGATCTACATTATTGCATAAACAAAGAGAATAGATTCTGATCATACAGCTCTTACAGGAGCTGTCCGCACTGGGTCTATTCTGTCTGCAAAGGTGACAAAATATGTTTCTATCATATAGAGGGTTAAATCAAGGCCCTTTCATCGTCTCACTTATATCGTTTGATACGTCTCATATTTAATGCCATTCAAACTCACAGGTCCGTATCACCATTCCAAACAAGACCCGAAACAACATTGTACTCGCTAAAATCAATAATCGTCGAAATCCGATAACGGGTGAGATACTGTCTTAAGTGTATCCTTGTCGCACACCATTTAACACCCTTTTGCTTATAACGAATGAAAAATCAAATTCAATGTGCTATATTGAACACATATAATACATGTACAGTGAAAGCCCTATATACCATACTTTTATTAAAGTTAAAGAAGAATTTAGAACTTAATCAAACAGGTTCCTGCTTAATGCAGGGTGAAATTCATGCAGAAAGCTCCTTTGGGAGCTTTCCGCATGACTTTCATCCTGCATTAAGCTGTCAACTGTCTTAAAAGATCAGCCGTAATACTAATTTAAAAGTCCGGTGTTTAGAAGTTTTACTGTTCTACGAAGCGTTTACCGTATCTTCATTTCAACTGATGTTTTGCCCCCAACTTTCACTGATTACTGACAACTATACATACACACACTAAGCGCGGTGTGCTTTCTTTTAGACAGAAATTAGAAGGAATTTTGATGATAAGCTTCGTATATTACGTTGTGTTGATTTTGTACAATTATAGTGAAGCAATGAACGAAATAAAAGTGTGAGGATATATCAATTACGACATTACAGGATCACAGGATTACAAAAAGGAATACGCAGGCTGTTAACAAGGTAAGAACTAGCTGACACACTGACCACGCCTTTAGAACAGATACCTTCAGTATCACTGAAAAGGTGTTACGTTACAAGCACTGTGTGTGATCAGGATCTACATCGCTTTCCATGCATTACCCAGAACTATAAATATAGAGGTGTATTTGGAATACTACAATCGCCATTTCTCCCCCCCCCCCCTTATGTTGTGACTATTATGTACACTCATCTCTTCTGTAGTGGAGAAAGGAGTCTGTTATTTAAGTTAACCCATTTGTGGTACATGTATGTGCTCCTTAAAAGGATATATGCAAACGGTGTAGACTCATATTAGAGAGCTCTTTAACCCTTTCCCTGTTCTATGTTTATTACAAGTTTCAATACCTACTGAATATTCATAGAGAAAATAGTTACAATGGAATATGGAGCCGTCTGATCTGGGTCTACTCTGTTTGCAGATGCGTGAAAACACGTTTATATGAGAGAAATGGTTAAGGAGCCCTGTGATCAGGGTCTGCACTCTTTGTTGAAACTATCAATGCCCATGGCTTATTCCAGCAAATATTTGGTTTGCTGTGTCCCCCTCCCCCCCCCCCCCCCCCCCATTCAGCAAATATTTGGTTTGCTGTGTCCCCCCCCCCCCCCCCCCAAGTAAGAAAGTAAGATATGGACGCGTTTTCTTAAACTTTATGGGAATAAATTAGTTAATTTACATATATTTATCTATACATCTGATTACCCTAATTGCTGGATATACACACTTAAGCAAAGCATTCAAACCCAGATCAACATGATCCTTAAGGAGCCGTTTGTTCGGGGCGTCTCTGCTTCTTATTACAGTAAAATCCTTCTAAACCGGAATTCTAGCAGAGAAGAATTTATATACAATATACTTATAGGCAAGTGACTGGCTAATGCGGAGAACTGTGTGATTTTCACCCTGCATTAAGCTGTCACCTGTCTCCAAGACCGATATTTATATTAAATTTAACGTCCGGTTTAGAGAGGTTTTACTGTTCATTGTATGCCAGCCTGATTTAACTCTTTCCTCGATGAATATTCATGTAAGAAATAATGACGTCACGGATATTAGTAATATTAATTTGTCATAACAGCAATTAGACACAGGAATTGTTGGTCACGGCAGAAACTGGATAATCAGATCTATAAAATTTCATAAGCAAACAGACCAGACCCTGGTCAGACGGCTCCTATAGGAGCCGTCTGATCTGGGTTTATATACTCTGTTTGCAAAGGCATAGAAAGGCGTATTTATGGAGTAAAAGGTTAACCCTCTACCCAATAGCCTGTTTCTAGTTTTGAAGACATATGACCACTTAAAGCAGGTTGAAAGTAAAGCAGAATGCGCCTTAAGGCGCATTCTGCTTTACTTTCAGCCTGCTTTAAGCTACCACCTACTAGGATATAGAAAATATTTATTATGCAATATGTTCATGACTGTATGAATTTGAACTATTTTCTTCAGCGGAGGAATAAATCAAACACGCTAAAAGCCGCTTCTATCAGGTAAAGGGTTAAAGCTATCAAACAGATGTCAACTTTATAAAGCGATATAAAGGTAGGATTGGATGCCCGAATGCTGAGGGTCTAATTAGGAGTTATTACTATACAACATCAAAGTTAAATGACTCAAATCAGGCTCGACTGCATCTTTAGAAATTGTTTTCATAGTCAATAAAGTGCCTTTGTCGTGGCGTGACAAGTGTAAAATAATAGAATAACATTTCATGATTGTATTGTAGAATGTTGCTAAAGCGATTACCTAATCAATAAACCAAGGTGGTTTCAACGGAATTATTTGTTTCGGCAATAACTGTAGAATCAGATCTATATTATGTCATAAGCAAATAGAGCAGACCCTGATCAGACAACTCCTATAGGTGCCGTCTGATCTGGGTCTACTCTGTTTGCAAATGCATGGAAAGGCGTTTTACATGTATATGAGGGAAAGGGTTAATGCAGGACGGAATATGCACAGAAAGCCCAAATAGTAGCCCTCTGTAAGCTCTCTCCCTGCATTAAGCTACATCCTGCCTGTCAGATCAAGAATATGACTTAGTTGTTGGCGATCGCTTTAGAGGGGTGGGTGTATGTATTCATGTATAATGATGAAACTATTGGAAATCTAATATCGATTTCCGGGTCAAAATTATGTATAGACTTCACTATAATGTATTTGAATAGGATATATACATATGGGGGTGCTTGAATTCACCCAGTTAATCTTTGCTTTATCATGCCTTTGCAAACAGAGTAGACCAAGATCAGACGGCTCCTATAGGAGCCATTTGATCAGGATCTGCTCTGTTTGATTATGGAGTTATAATAAATCTGACTATACACTTTCTATCAATACCAACCTTTCATGCGTACATGTGACATTATAAACAAAATCAGCAAATAAATATTCATGATGTCATTATTTCTTATATGAATATTCAACAAGAAAACGGTTGAATACATGTACTTTAAGGAACAGTATTACCGTAGTTTACTACTTACTTCATAAATATTTATGTTAGAGGTTATGACGCTATGAATATTAATCAACTTACTTTTTTTATTGTGGCATATTCACAAAAGAATGGTTGGCCCAGGACAAAAAATATAGAATAAAAACTCTTTTTCCATAAGCAAACAGTGCAGACCCTGTTCTGACAGCTCTGACAGGAACTTCTAATCTGGCTTTAATCTGTTTGCAAAGGTGTATTAAAGCGTATACACGGAGTAAGTAGTAAAGCATTTATGAAGTTATGATACAAGTACAACTATTCTCTCTTTTGATATCGCACTTTCCTGTACATAACATTCATCTACACCTTTCCTAACAGGTTTCGAAATGTGAGGCCAGAATCAAAGAACCGGAAATATGTCTAATGTGGTCAACACGAAATACGGGGACAGATGCCTCGTACACTTACCCCCGGTGCAGATGGGCGGTTCCCAGTCTCCAGCAGTCAACTCCATAGAAAATGCGTGAGTTGAAGTAGATTGTCAAGTTATGATTACACAGTGAAACCTCTACACACTTTTAGTTTTTTAGGCAAGTGGCTGCTTAATGCAGCTTAATAGTCACGCAGAAAGTTCACTACGGAGCAGTCTGCATCACATTCGACCTGCATTAACCATTCAGTTCCATGCAGACGGGTCTGTGATATCATATGCAAACAGTTTGGATCCAGATGAGACGCCGAGTAACTCGGTGTCTCATCAGGATCCAAACTGTTTGACACTGTATTTATTTTTCTTATAAATAAATTGAACAAGTGCCTACTCTAAAACTTGAAGCAGACGAAAATTGGTCTAGCTAACGGCAATGCTGGAACTGAAAAGTTTAAACATGTCCCTGTTCAATATTCTTGAAAATATATTTACATATGATAATAAATTAGCTGATTTTTTTATAATGTAAACTTTTCAAATTAATATTTCTTTTGGACAAACACTGTAGAATTAAAGCTATATCATGTCAATAGCAAAACAGAACAGACCCTGATCAGGGTATACTCTGTTTGCAAATGCGTGAAAAAAACATTTATATGAAGTAAAGGGTTAAGCTGCGACTCGTCTTAACCCATTCCTTCATATTGACGCCTTTTGACGCCTCTGTAAATGTCACTTTTTGAAACTATTGTTTCAATACTACACAATTCTGATTTGTTTTCTTTTCCCTAGTAAATACTCCTTTTCGGGAGATTAATTCAAGGAGGTTGGGTATAAAATAGCCTATGAGGTAATGGGTTAAAAACCCACAATGATACTACCGGTAATTTAAAAGTTTAGAGTGTGTTTCCTGTACATTGTTTTATACATGTACATTAAGACCGCTCTAATACAACCACCAAAACGAGCATAAATTTGGGTTGCAGAGGCAGGTAGTAGCTTAATAAAGGATGAAATGTATACAGAAAGCTCCTATTGGAGCTTTCTGCATAACTTTCATCCTGCATTAACCCTTTCCCTCATATAAACGTGTTTTCAGGTATTTGCAAACAGAGTAGACCCAGATCAGACGGCTCCTAGAGGAGCCGTCTGATCAGAGTCTTCTCTGTTTGCTAATAGAATTTGATAGATCTGTTTCCTTGCTTTCTAAAATATCTACAATGTTCCACCTTCCATATTTCTTTATAACTATTTTGTTAATGAATATGCAGTAGGTATTGAAATTTGGCCTAAATACAGAACAGGGAAAGGGTTAAGCAACCACCTGCTTATAATGACAGCTATGGTTATATTTTAAGTGTCGCATTAGTGGGGTTGTATTGTATGTATATATACAGTAAGATCTCTGCATAGTTATCACTTTGTAAATCAGCACCGGAGTGTTAATACCAGGTAGCTTCTTAACGTGTTACTACACGAATATTCATGTAAAAAATGATGATTATATGAATATTAATTAGCTGGTATATTGTTTTTATAATGGCATCATGGACAAGGAAAGTTTTGGCCATGGCTCATACTGTAGACATATATCCATGTTATTTCTGAACCTGATCAAACGATTTCGTCAGGAGGGAACGTTTGATCTGGATCTACACTGTTTTCAAATGTGCCTAAAGGTTTCTCTGTTGTGTAAGAGGTTAAGAGGTTACACCGCTGCTCAAAATTCTATATGGTGGAAAACTATGGACCGGTGTCAACAGTTTGGATCCTGATAAGGCATTATTTACTAGACGTCTCATCAGGATCCGAGCTGTTTGCAAATGTTAGTCAGGTCACAAAAGCGGGATAAAGGTTAGGGGATTTCTTTAGTATTTTCGTCTTCGTTAGGCTACTGCTTAACCCTTTCCCTGTTCTTTGTTTATTACAAATTTCAATACCTACTGAACATTCATGGACAAAATAGTTGTAATGAAATATGGAGGACGGAACATTGTATCTATTTTAGAAAGTAAAGAAACAGATCTATCAAATTCCACTAGCAAACAGAACAGACCCTGATCAGACGGCTCCTATAGGAGCCGTCTGATCTTGGTCTACTCTGTTAGCAGGTGCGTGAAAACACGTTTATATGAGGGAAAAGGTTAACCATTTACTCCATACATACACCTTTTTATGCCTTTGCAAACAGAGTAGACTCAGATCAGACGGCTCCTCTAGGAACACTTATAGAACTATCACAACTGTCGTACCTTTATATATACAGTTACAGACAATGGAACCCTAGCCAAGTGTCCATAGCTACCCAGCCGCCTGTCCAGGCGCCCGCGCCACAGCCAAACTACCCCGCGCCTCAGCCAAACTACGGTGGTCAGTGGTACGGTGGAGCGCCTGCCGTGTCATATGCTTCGCCTACCAACGCACCACAAGTTTACGGGCCAGGTAACGTACACTGCATAGGAATGGAATTTTAATCATTTCATTCATGTAAACGCCTTTTTCACGCATTTCCAAACAGAGTAGACCCAGATCAGACAGCTCCATTAGGAGCTGTCTGATCAGGGTCTATCTTATTTGTTAATGGATTTTGATAGATCTCTTTCTTTAGTTTCTAACATGGCTACAGTGTTCCCCCTTCCATATTTCGTTATAACTATTCTGTCCATGAATATAGAGATGCTATTGAAAATTGGACTGAATATAGAACAGGGAAAGGGCTAAGAAATACTATTTTGTATTTGAAATAACTTGCGCCACAACGGCCGCCGTGCTGGGGATTCACTGGGCTTGAAGACATATGCGATTACCGTTACAGACCATTTGGATCCAGACGAGATGCCGAGCAACTCCGTGTTTCATCAGGATCCGATCTATTTGTCACTATTTTTCTTGACCTTTAACCATTTAGCACGTGTATATTTAGTAAGAACTAAAATTAAATATATAATATGTATGAATAACAATTAGATGAATGGTACATGTGTATACAGTAAAACTTCTCTATAACGGTCAAAAAAATTACATCACGTATTTTGTGTTAACGGCAGGTGACTGCTTAAAGCAAGTTGAAAGTAAAACAGAACGCTCCTATAGGAGCATTCTGTTTTACTTTCACATTGCTTTAAGCAGCCACCTGACCTAAATACCAACTAATTAACACAATTTAGTGGCCGTTATAGAGAGGTTTTACTGTAATGGCATTGTTGACAAAAGAACATTATACCATGACCGAAACTGTAGAATCATAATTATCTCGTATAGTTTGTCATATTAACCCTTCTCTTGCTGAATTTTAAAATGCATTTCTCCTTCTTTACCCATGCCCTGTTGTATAATTACATATATCTTCACCGTCTACAATTATTTCTCTGTGCAATCACTGCTGTGGAGTGCATTGGTTGCACAATCAATTTGTAAATAGTGCAGACACTGATGAGACAGCTCCTGCAGGAGCTGTCTCATCTGGGTCTTCACTATTTACAGGTAGGTATATTGACGTGAATAGCAAGCGAAGGGTTAAATGCAGACCTTGATCAGACGACTCCTACAGGAGCCGTCTGATCTAGGTCTACTCTGTTTGCAAAGACATGCAAAATGCGTTTGTATGAAATAAGAGTGAAGGGTTAGTTAAAGCAGGTCTCAGTCTAAAGCAGAAAGATCCCACATGGGCATTGCCTTTCTTCATTACGTTCGCTTTTCATAAAGTAGTTACAGCCCTTGTATACTCAACAAAATATTTAAGGGTCAGTCGTATTTTCCCAAAGGGTTTATGCGATAACCTACAACTTTGGCATCCTGTATTTTTTATATACATGTACATAAATGAATTTCGACAAAATTACAGGAAGTACTGTCAAAATGTCCTACTGCAGATTCCAGTGAGAATGAGGTATGCCAAAGTCCTATAGGCATCTATGAAATGAACAAACGAAAATTGGGAATTTCTGAAATTCTCTAAACAAATCAATTTCATTTTTCTCTTATCTGGAATACCAATAAACATGTCTAAGGTATATCAGACATTTTGGTAAACCTTTCCATGTTCCATAATTTCCAATATTGATATGATTTTCGATTTCCAGAGCAAGGAAAACTCCTGTTGAAAAGTATGCATTTGTTTTTGGTGAAAAACTTCGTTTTACATTTTTCTACGGAGGTGTATAAGACTCCTGCAAGTATAGTTTTCATCTGCACTCATTTATTGAAAGTTTAACAATAATTCCTGCAAATCTCGTTGGGATTAAGCGACATTTGTGAAAGATACGAAGTACCAAAGTTGTGTAGTGAATACATTGAGCCCTATGGGAAACTGACCAGTGACCCTTAAAATACTTTGTTGAGTATATATCAGTAGGTAGAACATCGGCCTTCAGTCCGGGAGATCATAAGTTCGAGTCCCGGTCACGACAAACCAAAGTCGTTAGAATGAAAATAGTAGATGTACTACAATCATGTTTTCTCTCAACTTTCAAAATGTGTTTTCACCTTTTTGCAGGCAATTTTGTCCCTGCCCTAGGACAAATGAATCAGTTATACCAACAGGCTAGCGTCCCATCCATGCAGAGCTACTACGGTCAGTACCCAGTCCTCAACGCCGCACCCCAGAACTACCAACAATACCCACAAATGCCTGCAATGGGCCCTGTGGGTATGCAGCAGCCTCCACCCGGGCAACAAAATGTACGTTCCTTTATTATAACTCATTTAACCCTTTCGACGCCAAACATTTCCGCAATCCACGTTTGTTAAATCATTCGGTACAATAAGGAAATGAGATAAATAAATGCAAATTTCAAAGGAAGAAAGTACAGATATAGAAATAGAGAATATGACAAAAAGTGAAATCCCTTATCAGACTCCGGCTTGAAAAGGCGGCGTCTAATCTGGGACTGCACTATGCATATTGTAAAAGTCTATAAATACATGTATGTGATAGAAGTAATGTGTATGTTCGAAAACAAATAATGTATGTATTTGCATGAATATCTATATGTGTTATATATGTGTTATTAAGTTTATGTATTGTTCAATATTTGCAGAAATGTGTTTGTTGATCCCTTTACTCCAAAAATACACCTTTTTACGCATTTGCAACAGAGCAGACCCAGATCAGACGGTTCCTACAATGTCTACGCTTTTTGCCTCTGGAATAATATAAATATACGGATCTGACTTTACACTTTCTGTGTTGCTCCAGTGTTTGCTCTGTAATATAGATATGATTTTACCGTTTTTTGCCATGGTAGAAAATCTTTTCTTTTCAGTGGTCATTATATAAATTCAGTCAATGGATAATCATGAAGTAGTGAATTTATATAGAAATATACATGCGTGGAAGTTTAGTGCAGACATTTATGCAGAGTGGAGCGTACTGCATTCGTTTCGTCCTGCAATAATCAACCGCCTGTTTTACATTTTTTATTAACCCTTTCCCTCATATAAACGCATTTACATGCATTTGCAAACAGAGTAGACCCAGATCAGACGACTTTTATAGGAGCCGTCTGACCAGGGTCTGCTTCATTTGCCTATCGTGTAATACAGACATGATTCTACAGTTTCTGTCTGAGTCTAAGTGTGCTTTGTTCGTATATCATTATAGAAAAATAATCTATTTATATGCATGATATCATTATTTCTGACATGAATATTCAGCAGGGAATGGAATAAGAGGTTCTAATTGTATGACTAAGTTCGCCAAACATGGTCACATTCAAAGCTCACTCCCTGAATTCAAGATCTAAATAAGGGCATATTAACCCTTCGTTTGCTGAATTTTAAAATACATTTCTCCTTCTTTACCCATGCCCTGTTGTATAATTACATATATTTTCACTGTGTACAGGTATTTCGCTGTGCAATCACTACTATGGAGTGCACTGGTTGCACAATCAACTTGTGAATAGTGCAGACCCTGATGAGACAGCTCCTGCAGGGGCTGTCTCATCTGGGTCTTCACTATTTACAGGTAGGTATATTGACGTGAATAGCAAGCGAAGGGTAAACCCTTTCCCTCATATAAACGTGTTATCACGCATTTGCATTTACAGAGTAGAACCCGAGCATACCGCTCCTAGAGGAGCCGTCTGATCAGGGTCTGCTCTGTTTTCTAATAGAATTGGATAGATATGTTTCTTTGCTTTCTAAAATGTCTACAATGTTTCACTTTCCATTTTTCATTATAACTATTTTGTCCATGAATATTCAGTTCGTATTAAAATTCGGAATAAATGTAGAACAGGGAAAGGGTTAAGATCAGCACAATGTCCTCATTCTACCTTGCTTATAAAAGCAGGCGAGAATACAATTTAGAACGTCAATTATATAATAATAGGGAAAAACTAATATATTACAATTAACCCTTTATCTTATATTTACACCTTTGCAAACAGAGTAGATCCAGATCAGATAGTTCCTGTAGGAACTGTCTGACCACTGCCAGCTCTCTTGGCATATGCAATCATATAGACAAGTTTCATTCATGGCCAAAACTTCCTTTTAGCTTATGGAATTACAGAAAATGAGGAAATTAATATTTAATACGTTATAATTTCTTGAATAATATTCATGAGGTAAAGGATTCAGAAATTTGTACTTCAGCCCAATATTTTGTTAATCGCCAGTCTTACTGTCATTGTTGCGGTAAGTGATTACGTCCCTTATAGTGGTTTAAGGATTTTTTTGTTATCAGGGGAAATAACCGCTCATGGAAAGTACTCGATACTGGACAAGAGTAGTTACGCGTACTTCATGTAATTTATACAGTAGTAGGAAAAAACAGAATCCCATATGTTTGTATCCGAAGCCAATATACCAGTTACCTGATAGAGGCACCTTTTAACACATTTGCAAACAGAGTAGACTCAGATCAGAGGGCTTCTTTGGGCGCCGTCTGACCAATCTGCTTATGCAATAACGTACTAATCTGATTCTGACTGTTTGTGATATAAATCTAACATCGTATTTTAATGTTCGAAAAAGCACTCGCATAATGTTTCCAGTGCTTGAAATGTCAACTCTCAATTTTCAATTTCTACTGGCATTTTGCGTCTAAGATTCCTGCCACGGTGAAACTGACACATGTTTTCATATTACATTATAAAAGATAAATTAATATTCACGATGCCATTATTCAATATAAAAATATTCATGGTTTCTTTTTTGAATATTCATCAGGTAAATGGCGAACTCTCTAGACTGTCTTCCTTTTATTACAAAACAAAAATGAAGGACCGGTCATAGCTGCCTTCAATTTTACCTTAGAATGAATTATGTTCAACGACAGCATGAACTGCCAGTAAAAGTTAACCCATTCCCCTATCATAGGCTATTTTAGATTCAACCTCTTTGAATAAAAGATCATCAACCAGAGAAAAGGAATGTTTTAGATTGTGTAGTTCTCAAGCCATTGTGATAAATAAAGCATTTGCTCCTTAGGAGCAAATGCTGTATTCATCACAATGGTTTCAAATAGTGACCGTTGAAGAGGAGTAGAAAGGCGTATTTATGGAGGATATGGTTAATTAATGGGCGCCTCGGTAAGTATGATACGTTCATTAACTTAATTTAGCCCGTTGTGAAAAAATAATGTCTGCTCCACTTTGGACCTGGCGAAGTTTGGACTGTTTCGATTTCAAAAAGCTTTTGACAATCTGTTGTCAAACAGCGTGGGTCCATATGAGACGCCAAATTACTTGGCGTCTAATCCGGATCCCGAGCTAAAGATAAATGTGCCTACACAAATACTAAAATTGTCTTTTCTCTACCAAACCTTATACTGTGACCACTCTTTAGAATCGTCTCTTCCTGACGATTCTTAAGAGTGGTCACAGTATAGGCTTTGGTGGAGAAATAAAAGAGATATTCTTTAAATTTGCGCATATTATCTGGACCTCTATCTTGGTCCAAGCTGTTTGCGAATGCAAGTCAGGGTCCATGCTTATAAAACTTTTAGTTGAGTCTGAGTTCGTTCTCAAGTTTTTGATTGGTCAGATTTGAGCCTCTGGCTCAAATCTGACCAATCAAAAGCTTGAGAACTCAAATCTGACCAATCAAAAGCTTGAGAACGAAACTCAGACTCAACTAAAAGCTTTATAAGCATGGAACCTGGTCGCGTATTGCGCGGTAAGGGTTAAAGGACGAGTGTGCACCATACGTGTAGCAAGTATAAATAGGAAAAGGCGTCTTGTAAATAAATCTTTAATGAATATTTCACGTTCATATTTTGTTATTGATTTTAGTACCAAATGCCGCCTTTCCAGCAGCCTTACGGACAACCAGGAAACGGACAAGAAAAACACATTTTCTACGGTCCAGACGGACAAGTTCTGCCCGGGCCACCGCCTGGTTTTGCATTAGACGGATCCAAACCGAGGAACCTGGATCAATATCCACAAGACTTTGCAATAGAGGGTGTTCTCGACTTTGGTCGACTACGTGCGGTGGAACTAATGGACAACACCAAAAGGTTTCCGAAAATTCCAGAATATCTGCATAGAGAACTTTTAACGAAATACAAACATTATACACAAACACATGTAAGAATAGTGTCACGTGGAGGAGAAATTCATGTACACGCGACCCCATATGTGGACAGAGTTTCGCCAGTCGTGCAGCCGGAAGTGCAGTATGAGTATGTGCCAGTGTATGTTGATGACAATGACCAAATTGTCGATGCACCATACGGTGAGAGGGAACCATACAGACAGCGTGAACCATACAGAGAGCGTGCAGTTCCTTACCGAGCGCGATATCCGTTTTCTCCCGAAATCGGCCGAAGATACGATCGCTGGCGTCCGTATGAGTCGGACGATGACGAGTCCCAACCGCTTGGTCGTTATAGAGTCGGAGAGGCACCAAGAACAATAGTCAATGCTGAAAGAGTAAAACCAGTCCATAGACCTTCAACTAATTACTAGAATGACGATTTTTCAAATTTATTGCACTGATATTTTTTAATAGCTTGTTATAATTCATCGTAAGATGTCCACGTTTTGACTTGTTCCGTTTTATCCATGTTCTGGCTGGTTCCGTTTTATCCATGTTCTGACTGGTTCCGCGTCACTTCATTAGTATTATTGTTTGTTCGGGTTTCTTATTGTTTTCGAACTACTGTACAACTCGTTCTAAATATGTTTATTCTTGGTTTAACCCTTTACTCCAAGAATACCCATGCAAGAAAAAAGGATATCATGAATTAGATTTTTTTTATAATAGCACATGGACAAATGAAGGTAGAGTCATAAGAAAAAAGAGCAGAACCTACAGAAGCCATCTGATCTTGGACTATACTGTTTGAGATGGTGTGTGCCTAATGTTCCTTTAATCCATTCCCTCATATAGACGATATTTGACGTCTCTGTAAAAATCACTTTTTGAAACCATTGTGATAAGTAGAGCATTAGCATCCTAGGAGCAAATGCTCTATTTATCACAATGGTTTCAAAACTGTACAGTTTTAAATGTTTCAGTTTTGTTAATAAATGCTCCTTTTCAGTAGATTTATTCAGGACCAGGGCATGCACTGTTTACTGAAGCCATCAATGTAAATGACTTTAATTAGCAACTATTTTGTTTGTTGTGCCCCTTCAACATGAAAATTGGATGGGTTCCAAGGTAAGGTCTCAACGAGTTTTCTTTACACAGTATGGGGATAAATAGGTTAAAATGCTTGTACATGGAGTAAATAGGTTACCCTTCGCTTGCTATTCACGTCAATATACGTGCCTGTAAATAGTGAAGACCCAGATGAGACAGCTCCTGCAGGAGCTGTCTCATCAGGGTCTGCACTATTTACAAATTGATTGTGAAACCAGTGCACTCCGCAGCAGTGATTGCACAGCGAAATACTTGTACACAGTGACGATATATGCAGTTATACAACAGGGCATGGGCAAAGAAGGAGAACTGTATTTTAAAATTCAGCAAGCGAAGGGTTAAGTCATGTGACGATCGCCTAGTTATGCTTATAGATGCAATCGCTTCTGTATTGTGACTATGGTAGAAATATACATATAATTATGATAAATAAACTACGTCCAAGTTGTAACGGATATCTGTACCTATTCAGTCACTTTCTAACCCGTATTCTATTATACAGTATAGCCTGTTTGAAGCGTTCGTTCAGTAATTGAACATAGGAGGGTTAAAAAACAAGTGGTTCCCTAATGGAGGACAAACGTAATGCAAAAAGCTCCTGTAGCTATGTCATGAATTACAGACCCATAATTAGACCTCCTCTTTTTGATGCCCACTTAACGCATTACCCCCTAGAGACCCATTTTTTGCGCCTCTATAAAATTTACATTTTGAAACCATTTTGATAAATACAGCATTTGCTCCATAGGAGCAAATGCTCTATTTATTAAAAAGGTTTCAAGACTATTCAAATCTATAACTCCCCTTTTTCTATAGTAAATGCTCCTTTTCGGTAGATATATCCAAAGAGGTTGGGTCTAAAAAATAGCCTAGGAGAGAATGAGTTAAGACAGGTTCTATTGTGAACAACGTGGTGTCACCCCAAAAACGTTTTGGGTGGCTCAAGTGTGAGAAACTACTGGCAGAGTATCAAACAATTTCGATCCTGATAAGACAGCACGTGTGTGCGAGCGCATGTGTGTATGGACGTGCATATATGTGTGTTTGTGTGTAAATGTGTTTACACGTGCCTGTGCGTGCACGTGCATTTGTGTGACGTTTCATTGTCGATTGAAACAAGAAAGCAACCGTATCTTAATGCCCATAGTATTATACATGTAACCGGTTGCAGAAAAAGTTCTGAACAGTGTAGACCCTGATCAAAAGGCTCCCTCATGAGACTTTTGATTTAGGTCTACATTCTTTGCAAAGGTATACTTTGTTCCCGCATAATAAGGGTAAACCCATATCTAACTATCCACGGCCTCCATTAACAATTAGTAAACAGTGAGGATCATGAAGAAACGATGTCACTAATGACACTCCGACAATAGCCCTTTCTCAGTTTACAGCAGAACATGTCCTGGGCAATCATTGGTGTATTGTAAATAGTGAGGACCCAGATGAGACAGCTCCTTAAGGAGCTGTCTCTTCAGGGTCTGCACAATTTACAAATTGATTGTGCAACCAGCGCACTCAGCAGCAGTGATTGCACAGCGAAATACTTGTACACAGTGAAGATATATGTAAATATACAACAGGGTATGGGTAAATAAGGAGAAATGTATTTTAAAATTCAGCAAGCGAAGGGTTAAAAAGCAGGTGGTTGCTTAATGCAGGGCAAAAGTAATGCATTGAGCTACCCCCTGCCTTACACAGTGTTCTACTGTAATATTCATGTAATTAAGATTAATTAGCTCAATTTATGTAATGAATTATGAACACATGATTTCTCGATATTTGTAGAAAATGTAAAATCAGATTTATATAATTTAATAAGCAAACAGAGTTGACCCTGATTAGATGGCTCCTATAAGAACTGTCTGATCTTTGTGTACTCTGTTTGCAAATTCGCGAGAACGCGTTTGAGGGAAAAGGTTAACAAACCTGAACAAATGGTATATACCGGAAAACATCCTGTTTCTGTAATTTCGAAAACATATTTATTCTCGAATATCATATACCGCTGTATATATCCCTATACACTCTGTAATCCATGTATCTATCTGCTGATCGTAACCCTATATTAGAACAATGCTCCATCACTGATTAACCCTTTCCCTGTTCTATGGGTATTCAACAATTCAATATCTACTGAATATTCATGGGCAAAATAGTTATAATGAAATATAGAAAGTGGAACATTATAGCCATTTTAGAAAATCAAGAAATAGATCTATCAAATTCCTTTAGCAAACAGAGCAGACCCTGATCAGACAGCTCCTCTAGGAGCCGTCTGATCTGGGTCTACTCTGTTTGCAAATGCGTGAAAATACGTTTATATGAGGGAAAGGGTTAACAGTAGAGTCCATTCAGTATGACATGGTACAATTTGCGATATGCCTTTGAATGAAAAACAGTGCAGATCTTGATCAGAAAGTTCCTTTAGTAATCTTCTGATCATAGTGTACACTGTTTGTAAATGCTGAGCATATTGCTTTCCCGCAATCACTGCACTTGTTACTTACTTCCGACACGTTCAAACTCTTGTGAAAATATTGTCTTGGTGTTAAATAGCTTGAATCCTGGTGAGAGTCTAATTAATATTCATGATGTCATTATTTCTTACAACACTATTCACGGAGTATAGGGTTAACATTGACGTATGTTTATACTTATTTGAGAATTCGTTTTAAAGAGGTTTTACTGTACGGAAAGTGAAATACATGACTATGACAACAATGAATATTTATTGTTAAAAAGTGTTAATGCATGTTGATATATGGTTTCCATTAATATTCCGGAAACTCTCTGTCAAGAAGCACTCAGGTATTAAATGTGTACAGTTAGACGTCAATGCAATGACTACTCAAAATAAGTCTAATTTTGGATATTAACCTTTTGCCTGCTAAGCCCGACCCAACTGGCATTTGCAAACAGATTGGATCCAGATGAGACCCCGAGTAACACTGCCAATAGTATCGCAAAACCTTGGACGAATCGAAAACTAGTGAAAACTGTGACAGATCGGAGTTTAAAATCAATTTCATAGCAGGCTAAAGGGTAAAGGTAATTCATCGAAAAGCAGGGTGAAAATTATGTAGAAATAGGAGCTTTATGTATTGTTTTTCTACTACACTCAACGTCTATAAAAAACAAACATATTTAACTCTTTTCCCGTTCTATATTTAGTCCAAAGTTCAATACCTACTGAATATTCATGGACAGAATAGTTATTATATAAATATCACATCCTATGGAGAGAGACAGCACGTACTGTCAACCCGAGGTTGGTTATGTCCACCGAGGCGTTGGTATTTTTCCGACAGTAATTTTTTCCCCGCTGGGCCTGACAGTATTTCTATGTCACGGTGGCCTCAAATAGGAGCCGTCTGATCTGGGTCTTCTCTGTTCGCAAATACGTGAAAAAGGCGTTTATATAAAGGAAAGGGTATATCGATTTGCTTGCAAATACAATGCACTTGTATCTACCAGTATCAATATAAGTATTCGGACAGACACACTTAGACAAGCAGTGCAGACCCAGATCTTAAAGGAACAGGTTCTACACCATTTGCTACAGTGTTAGTTTATATAGAT
This sequence comes from Azorinus chamasolen, assembly GCA_963576725.1. Taxonomy (NCBI): domain Eukaryota; kingdom Metazoa; phylum Mollusca; class Bivalvia; order Cardiida; family Solecurtidae; genus Azorinus; species Azorinus chamasolen. The sequence goes on along the minus strand of OY755245.1, from coordinate 2,865,934 downwards.
ATGACTTCATATTAACCCTTCTCTTGCTGAATTTTAAAATACATTTCTCCTTCTTTACCCATGCCCTGTTGTATAATTACATATATATTCACTGTGTACAAGTATTTCGCTGTGCAATCACTGCTTTTGAGTGCACTGGTTGCACAATCAACTTGTAAATAGTGCAGACCCTGATGAGGAGCTGTCTCATTTGGGTCTCCACTATTTACAGGTAGGTATATTGACGTGAATAGCAAGCGAAGGGTTAACTGTTTTATTCAGTTTTATAACGCCACAGAATGTGCAGATTGGATGCTCTGATACTTAGCAAACTGCAATTTATGTAATTAAATAATACAAAACATGTGCTCTGTCAAATAACGTCCCTAAATACAAGATTTATGGATGGAAAGTATTATCATATATACAGTAAATTCCTTCTTAGCCGGACGTTTATGTTAGTGTAAATATCTGTCTTGGATACAAGTGGCAGTTTAATACAGCGTGAAAGTCATGCAGAAAGGTCCTCTGAAGTTTATTTTCCAGAACTTAGATAGACTATGCTACCATCCATAGTCAAAATGATATTGTATATGAGGTTTAACAAGCATTTATGATATGGGAGAAATATTCAGGCATTCTGTATAGAAATGCAAGTCCATGTATAGGAATGAATGCCTCCTGTATAGAGATACAGGCCCACTATATAGAAATGCAGACCTCCTATACAGAAGTTACAACCTAGCTTTGGCTCTCCTAGATAATAGAAATAGCTATTGACTCACCAGACAAATGCTGATCTAAAGTAGCGCCAACGTAATTGACATAGGTTGCTGTCAGTACATGTACCGTTACAAGAAACATTTAAAGTGGAGTTGCCCTTTAGCTTTGGTTAAAAAGAAAGGGGTTGTTTTCCCTAAGTGCCTAAGTGTAAAGACATATGAATTAGCCACTTACTTGCTGACTGAAGATCAATAAATATGAATAACTTAACTTAAAGTGGTAATATGACAATATACCTAAAACGTCATTGACAGTGTGCATTTTAGTTGTGACTGGTTACGCAGTTAGTTTATTCATAATATATAACGTTTTCATCATATTCAGTTCGAATATGTCAGTTTACACCTAGTCCATAATCTGCGAAAAGGAAGTAATGTACTGTAGGACATTTATAAATGACAGAGTCCAGACTGAGCTGACGCCGTATATACTACACGTGATGAGACTTGTCGTGAATAACATCTCGCAATTATCCGGGGTAGCATTTTAATCCTTTCTAAAACATTGATAGATTTGACTTGACCTCATTTAAACGTCACTTTGCTGTCTGGTATTTTAACCTTTAGCATTACATTGTCTAGGTGAATTTGTGATAACCTCTTTAACCTTTGGTCAACTGAAAATGTCTTCTTACTATAGTTGCTCAGCAGACATTCTTGAATTTCGTTTCAAAGACTTGATCAATGTGTCAAATAGATTAACCCTTCGCTTGCTATTCGCGTCAATATACCTACCTGTAAATCAGGGTCTGCACTATTTACAAGTTGATTGTGCAACCAGTGCACTCCACAACAGTGATTGCACAGCGAAATACGTGTACACAGAGAAGATATATGTAATTATACAACAGGGCATGGGTAAAGAAGGAGAAATGTATTTTAAAATTCAGCAAGCGAAGGGTTAAATCCTGATGAGACACCGGCTGACACGGAGTTTCATCTGGGTCCAAAGTGTTTGGTGATTACAGATATGCCCACAGCAGGGCAGGTTAAATGTTGGATATCGCAGCTATCACTACTGTTGTGTATCGTAATTATAGACATCGCATAGGGTTCCTACTGTAATATATAATACTGACAGAAGTCGCAACAGTCACCGCTTTTGGATACCGTATCTAAGAGAGAGTGTCTTTCAAATAGTTGACGTGAACTGCACCCCGTGGAAAAGCACTTTACTGTATTTGCAAATAGAGTGACACAGATCAGGCAACTCTATAGAACTGTTTGATCAGGTCTGGTTTTTTCTTTATAAAATAATATAAATAAGACTCGCCAGTTTCTGAGATGATCAAACGTTATACTCTATATATGTAATTATAAATATGCAACTTACTCTACACCCATTTTCATAGAAGATTAAAAATAGCATTCTCCTTGATGTCGCTTTTATAGAACTTCGTGGCAAATAATGTCATAACAATGCTTTATTTGCACGAGGACGCAATCGTCTTTTACCCTTCGCTTGCTGAATTTTAAAATACATTTCTCCTTCTTTACCCATGCCCTGTTGTATAATTATATATATCCTCACTGTATACAAGTATTTCGCTGTGCAATCACTGCTGTGGAGTGCACTGGTTGCACAATCAACTTGTAAATAGTGCAGACCCTGATGAGACAGCTCCTGCAGGAGCTGTCTCATCTGGGTCTTCACTATTTACAGGTAGGTATATTGACGCGATTAGCAAGCGAAGGGTTAATTTAGTTACATGTACATGTGAAAGGGCTAAAGCATTGGAACCGACATACACGATAAAACCTTTGGGTTTAAGACTGTCTGTGGTTTGACCATATCCACACTTAAATTTCAAATGGATTTTATTTTCAAAACTTCAAATAGTGAATCCCCCACTTTCATAATAATATTTATTCACAACAGCAGGTGAGAAGTGCTTGTGTGGCGGCCGTAAAGAATCTCCCCGTACTTCATTCTCAGCGGTGTTATATCTTCTGTTCCTTCGTGATCATGAGTTTAGGTGTTATTAGTTTTGAAAACTGAATACTACTTAAGCCGGTGCTAGGGGCATGAGTAGTGTTGCATTTTATTTTACTACTCATGAGTAGTGTTGCATTTTATTTTACTACTCATGAGTAGTGTTGCATTTTATTTTACTACTCATGAGTAGTGTTGCATATCATTTTACTACTCATGAGTAGTGTTGCATTTTATTTCACTACTCATGAGTAGTGTTGCATATCATTTTACTACTCATGAGTAGTGTTGCATTTTAATTACTACTCATGAACAGACTCGATAAAAACGAGTTTGCAATTTTCTCTTTTCGCATTGATACTTTTGCTTTCGAATGATCTCCCACTTTCGAACTATATATAATTATTTTTATTCGTGAATATTCAGTGATGTATTTTAAAGACAAATGTGATATGACGAGGGGCTTCTCGTGGAGCCACTTCATCATAGTCTACACCGTTTGTAAAGACTCGTTTCTCGCTCTGAAAGAGTTAATGTCAAAAGAACTATGTATATATTTATTTTGCCTTATACATAAGCGTTCTTATTTGATAAATGTGTATAACAATATTTTTATTTATATGTATTGTTATTTTTTACATTACTCTAAAAATTTGGTTTCTTTAAGAATGTTTTCCAAACGGCTATGGTGGGTTTTCGTCTGGTGGAAAATGTTACTTTTGGCAGCAACCGAGCACATGTCTCGTATGGACCTATTGTTCTGCTGATTGTAAAAAACATGAGGCGGAGATAGTGTGTATAGATAAGATGATATGGAACGACGCATTTGCGACAGAGGCAAAGGAATGGACGTGGCAACCGGATGCTATTTGGAATGATATAAATTACTTTTATGACGATTGTTCCCGGGCAAAAACCGAATTTCCAACCCCCACGTGTAGTGCATTTTCCACCGTCCACAAATCAACCGAGAGTCGTTATTGTAGTTGGTGTACTCTATGTGTTTGTGAGAAGAAAATATATTGAAAGCCGGTCAACGAGAGCGTTGGTACTCCAACAGTACGTAGCAAACAAGACAACGCAAAACAGTAAAATGAACAAAATATAAAACAATATAAAGCGCTACACTTAACCGCACTACATAACATACACTACGCTACACTTCACTATACTAAACTAGACTACACTACACAACACTGCATTATAATATAATGTTGTATACTATAATAAAATACCATACAATCAGTATAATAACATTCTATACAAAACAAAAACATTACACTTACACTAAACAACACCATACTCCACTCCACTACTACACTACACCACACCACACTATACCAAACTAAACTACTGTATACTACACTACACAAGACTACAATAAAATACCATATACTACAATGCAGTCTTATGGGATGCTATGAGATGCAAAGTGACACAACACTACATGACTTGAAACAACACGATATTATACAATACGATATGATATATATGATTTGGTGCGATATGATACGATACAATAAATACAAATCAGTACATATCAATACAATATGACACATTACAATGTAATACTATATGAAATAGAAATCTAATAAAATACAAAATAATACGATTCAACACGATAAAATACAATATAATACTATTAGTTACACGGTTATTTGGCAGGATGTACGGGCTGGTGTGACCGGGTTAGATCCCGTATTTCCTGAGGCGTTTGCTGAAGGATATACGTGGATATACGTGGTCTAACCCGGTCATACCAGCCCGTACACCCTGCCAAATTACCATGTAACGAAATTATTACCAGTCAGAGATCCGATTTACCTAATTAGGAAACGAACAACTCTTATTTTTGCTGACATTAGATATCGGATCATATGGCTCTCTTTGATGCTCTCTTTGATGTCCCAGGTGTAGGATACTGCCGTTTTCTTATGGCGCTGCTGGCATCTTCTGGTCTGCATGTATCTCGCTTGATAGAATGTCAGGGTAGGTTAATCTTGTCTCACTATAGCACCGGTACACACCGCATATTTGAGACAAGCTATATGAAGAGTGATGTGAAGCTAATGCAAACAGTATAGATCCCATTCAATAGCCGCGTTTAATTGTTTACAGTGCGGCATGTTTTCAGGTTGTTCTAAACTGTTTGTCACACAATTCAGCAATATGCGATAAGTTCTGATGGGTGCCAACCAGTGGAAACCCCGAAAAGACTCTGTTTATTAACAGTTTCATGTAAGATGTGTGACAGTATGAAAATGTATCCGCTGAATTGTTAAATGGCATATGTACATATGAATGTTTGGTATTAGCAGAGACCATAGGGTCATATACTATGATTTCATGAGCAAACAGAGGAGACATTGGCCAAATGGCTCTCACATGAGTCGTCTGGTCTAGGTCTACTCTGTATGTTTAATCATGAAAATGTGTTTGAATGACGGAAAGGGTAAACAACTGCCGCTGACCTGATTCAGCAATGTATATGTCACAGTCGAAATCATGATTCTCCTAGGGCAGTTTGCGATTGTAGTCTGACCAAGGACAGAATAGAACAACCAGCAAATCTACTAGTAGAGTACATATTCCGTTCACAATATGTCCTAGGACAAATGGCAATTTCATTAGGAAAGTATACACTATTACAACAAGAATTTGTCATTAGATGAAAATATACTGTATCATTTCAGACCAAACGTCTAAGATCAAAAAAATATTTAGTACATTTCAAAGACCTGTTTCGTTATCACCAAAGGACAAAAGTCCAAACAACACTTACTCAAGTGAAAGTGATTTCAAAGAGATATGTCTTAATAATCAAAAGACAAGATTCAAACAATAAATAATCAAGCGTAACTGATTACAAAGAGGGAAATGATCATAATCAAAAGACAAACACCATTAAGGCAAGAACCTTGCATGTGTCCTGCATTAAGAGATTCCCCTGAATTCTTTAGCTGCCCACTTTGATAAAGTCAGTAACCTGAGTTAAATATCCTGATTGCATATCAGCGGGTAAAGAGTAAACTGCATTATTGTAGTCATTCTGAAGCTAAACATATGATAAAAGCATTCCAAAATCATGTTCAATCATGTTTCTATTAATTCAGTCCCTCATACTGATGCCTTTTCAGAGAAGTCCTAGGTCAGACAGCTCGTACTGCAGGGTCACTGTCTGCTCCGTTTCTTACAGAATGATATATTAACGAGAATATTTTTGTTAACCCATTCCCTTGTATGTATGCCTTTTTGCCGCCTTTGCAGTCTGGCCCAGGTCAGATAGCTCTTACATGATCAAGACCCCTAGTAGAATCGTCGATTATCCTAGGATATATTGCAATCGAACACAAGAGTATTAGAAATTACGGTCGCAATTTGTCCTAGGAGAATCAGCAATTGTCCTGAATTGCGATTTCTGTCCTAGTAGAATCGTCTGTTATGCTAGGATATATTGCAATGGGGCTCTGGATTAGGTCAAATGTCTTAGGAGAATCTGCGATTGAATTGCGATTTCTGTGGTAAAATATATAAGTAAATAAAAGTCGCTTTGTTTATTGTAGGACGTAAGCGTTAATATATGTAGATATAAGCATGTATATATTTTGTGTAAAAAAATCATGATTTGTACGTGTCGCCTAATTACTATTTCTGTAAAGTTTTCATGTAAGCAGATAATGTTTCCTTATTACTAGTGTGTCATCAGAATCCAAAAACTTTAACCCTTCGCTTGCTATTCACGTCAATATACCTACCTGTAAATAGTGAAGACCCAGATGAGACAGCTCCTGCAGGAGCTGTCTCATCAGGGTCTGCACTATTTACAAGTTTATTGTGCAACCATTGCACTCCACAGCAGTGATTGCACAGCGAACTACGTGTACACAGTGAAGATATATGTAATTATACAAGAGGACATGGGTAAAGAAGGAGAAATGTATTTTAAAATTCAGCAAGCGAAGGGTTAAAACTGGACATGTGGATTGTAATATGTATATGCTGCTTATGTATTCTTAATACGAAACAGATCTAATGTAAGGGGATTCAATGTACTCAACAGCATATAGGATAAATGAATATATATAGGTACCACTACATGAATGCACATGAGACCTATCAGAGTAGGTTGCTTAAGGCAGAACGGAGGTACTGCACCAAGCTCCTAAGGGAGATTCCTGCATAACTGTTGTCCCGCATTAACCCTTACAGTGCCGGACCCGAGTCACTAAGTCCTTTGCAAACAGTGTAGACCCAGATGAGAGGGATCCTAGAGGAGCCCTCTCATCAGGGTCTATACTGTTTGTCATAATATATTTTCTTTCGAAAAAACACTTAATATGCTTGACCTGTTTGAATTTTGGAATAGTCCACTTGAAAATTCAGCGTTGTATGGGTTAAGCTATCATCCGTCTGTAAACCAATACATACATTTGTGTGTTGGTTGTAAAGAGGTTATATTGCGTATCAGTAATTCAAAAACAAATGTGAACACTGGGTAAAGTTCGATGTTTTGTTTACATGCATTCAAGGTCCGTTAGACTGCATGATCAGATCGGCAAACGGTTTACATGCTAATGAGGCGTTTTAACACATTCCCTTTTAGTGACGTATCTTGCGCCTCTGTAAAAGGCACTGTTTTAAACCATTGTCGCAAAGACGAGTACAATTTTTCATTTTATTTCAATAATTAAACACTTAAAGGATATTTACAATACATCTTACTAAATGCTTACTAAGAATGCGTAGATTTGGTCAAAGCAGCACGGCTTAATGGAAAGTACGACAGGTTTCAAAAGTACGATGATCATGCTATAAAGGGGATCAAAAGTATCTGTTTATGATATCATCAAACACAGCACCACTGCAATGCTACCAAGATTGGTCGTCTGGTCGGTTGATAGCTACATGTATATGCTAATGCTATATTTTGTTGTCATAACCGACGTTTAATAAAATAACGCTTTTTTGTATGTTGTACCTTGGAAAAGATTTACGAGTAATATGGAGTAAATGCTCCCCTATTATGTACTCAAAAATAAGTCTAATTCTGTATTTTTAAAACAGTGGTATCTTAATGCAGGGTATAAGCTATGCTAACAATTCCTATAAGAGCTTTCTGCATTACCGTGTATGGTGCTGTTCATGCATGGAAAACAATTAAACACAGACCACATCACATTTATGCAGATTTAACTACTTTAAGAGCATATCAATGCTACCATTTGTAATCAGGTTGCATCCAACTGAGGCACTAAATAGCATGTACTGTCATCGGTCGGACGTAATATGACAAATAAATGATGGATTTAAAAAAGACGGTTATAATCTACTCTCGAATAAAACTCAAGTAGACATGAAGATTATGAATATTTGTAAATAGTAGGAACATGAACGATAATTGTGCTTAACCCTTTCACCGCCACAGTCGTGTAAATCCACCACGACAAATAGTGCAGTCCCAGATCAGACGCCGCCTTTTCAAGGCGGCGTCTGATCAGGGACTCCACTATTTGTCTCAATCTCTAGTTCTATATATGTGCTTTATTCCTTTGAAATTTGCATTTATTGATCTCATTTCCTTATTTTACTGTATGATTTAACAAAGTTGGATTGCAGACGACAATTAGAAATTTGGCGCCGAAAGGGTTAAAGCCCTCGCAATAGTTTCTGTAATTCGTGAATTCTGATTAGCTTGTACTCTCTTCTTGCGATTTACACAACTTTGACACATCCAGATCTGACCGCTTGGAACTCTCCTACAACACCTGCAAAATACACTGAATACAATTATCATAGACATATGCAATGTAATACAAGTTAGTTCTCAAGACAAACATATGCGTTCTAACATCTATCAAACACAGGAGTTGTTAAGCATAATGAGATATTCTACAATTTGATTTCAAACGAAGTCTAACTCTGGCTTTTAAAAACATGATGTACATGTATATAAATGCGGAAGAAGATTTATTCATAATACTACCATGGGGTCTATCAGCATACCTTTTACCTTGTATTATGCAACCACCTGCTTTTAAATACTACTATTTTAACCCTTCGCTTGCTGAATTTGAAAATACATTTCTCCTTCTTTACCCATGCCCTGTTGTATAAATTTCACAGTGGAGTGCACTGGTTGCACAATCAACTTGTAAATAGTGCAGACCCTGATGAGACAGCTCCTGCAGGAGCTGTCTCATCTGGATCTTCACTATTTACAGGTAGGTATATTGACGTGAATAGCAAGCGAAGGGTTAATATATTGCCTGGTCGCATTAGCGAGACACTACTATATATGAGTCACAATTTGTTTTTCATGTTGTTAGTGTGTGGGGGAGATTTTAGCTCGCCTGAGTATGCTCATGTGAGCTTTTGTGATCGTCCGTCCGTCCGTCGCCTCACACGGATTGATGGTTATATGACACTGGGAACAAAATATATTTTGTTTCTCTTGTTATGTGACTGTACCATTTTATGCGAATATTGGAAAATAGTCACATAACATTCAATCCACGAGAACGTCCGTCCGTCCGTCTGTCTGTCCGTGTTCACGGATTGATAGTTATGTGACTATGAGAACAAATTTAAAGATCTTTTGTCTTGTTTCCTTTTTGTTGCTAAATTGTCATTTAAGTGCCTATTTTGAAAAAATACAGCAACATAACACCCAATCCGTGAGAACGCTCGTCTGTCCGTCCGTGCGCACATATGGACACTTGTTGGGTATGAAGAACAATGGATAACGGTAAATTCTATTAACTCTGTTGGTATTGTTGGGTATTTCTGTGAGGTTGTTGTTGTAACATGCTCTATAAAATTGTTAAAAGAATCTGGACTTTAGTTTCCATGGCAACCAAAAGGAAATTATTTAAACATCTCCAATATCAGTGGTCAGAATTGAATGGCATGTGATCGGAATAGTCTCCATGTGACCCACTACCAAAATTGTCAAAATTATTATTTTTTATCAATACACAGTAAGCATACATGGCCGCCAGGGACGTGGCTGTCTTTCCTTATATTGCTATATAGAAAACCTTTACAAATCTTCTACAAAACTGATGGTCCAATTTGAATGACATTTGGTAGGAATAGTTGCCTGGTATCCTTTTATCAAAATTGATAAAACCAAGTTGATATAAAAAAAAAAGCATGGCCACCAGGGGCGTGGTTCGATTTCTTAATACATTGTATAACTCTACAGAAACATTTAAATCCGTCTCCTCCAGAACTGGTGGCCCATTTTGAATAGTATTTGGTAGTCATCTGATGACCATATCAGACTTTATTTTGAATACCATGCATTTCGAACAAATTGTATTAATTTCAGTTAAAAAATTAAATCTACTATGGCCCTTTTATCTTCATTTTCCGGAGATGGTTGTGACTCGTTAATCCTTATCAAGTGCTACGCTTAACAGGTGAGCGATATTGGGTCACCATGATCCCCCTGTTTATATCATGTTTTTGTGTTTTATTTAGCAATGCTTACAGTTCATATTTTGATATTTCAACCATTATGGCGAAAGACGTTCTAACATATCAAAATCAACCAAATTGCGACTGATGTGAAATGTGACAACTGCAGATTAGACGTGCTCTTTCTAGTCATTGATATTGAATTTTAATGGCAATAAAGAATATAATCTACTTCTTCGGAATAGCAATGTTTGTTTTATACTTGGCCTTCATGATTTGAGCAACGTTTTGGTATCATTTTATCTATTCAATAAGTAAACTTATAATGCTAGCGGCGCCATATGGGCGTTTTAGAAAAGGAAACTAGCGAGAAATTCTACACTGGGCATTAACCCTTTCTTTCATATACATACATTTGTATGCATTTGCAAAGAGAGTAGATCCGGATGAGACGGTTCCAATAGGAGCCGTCTGATCAGGGTTTGCTCTGTTTGCTTTTGATATGATATAGATCTGATGTTATATGTTTTGTTCACGCCAAAACATTCCGTGAAAACGTTTACATTATGAAACTTCAGTTAATAGAAATTAATGATGTCATAATTCTTTACATCGAAATAGTGGTCAAAGTCGAGGATATGCTTAAGTGCTACATAATGTAATTTGATTTACTCCTGCCACACTTAAGTTTATTTAACTGAAAACATTATTCCCAATATTTCCCCCGACCTGCCATCAACTCCGGACTTGTACCAAATATAAATACAGCAGATCATCTCTAAAGTGACCACTGAACCATTCCCTTATTGAATATCCATGTAAGAAGTAATATGTATAAATATGTATTAGCTAAATTTCTATAATGGCATGTGTGCACTGGGGTTTGGTATGCCATAGTAGAAACTGAATAGGGTCATATATATAATAATTTCATGAGCACACAGAGCATATCCTAATTAGACGGCTCCTATAAGAGGTCTACTCTGTTTGAATAACATGCTCTATGAGGGAAATGTTTAACCAATATACATGGGATGATGGGAGTATTGTAAACAGGTGGCTGCTTACTGTTAAATGAAAGTTATACAAATCACTTTCTGGATTTCTTTCTGTATTAAAGTTTCTACTTTTGCTTTCGAGGGATCACCCATTTTCAGAATATATGTACTTCACAACAGCAGGTGTTACGTGCTTGTGTGGTGGCCGTAAAAAGTCACCCCGTACTTCATTCTCAGTGTTGTTATATTTTCTGTTCCTTCGGGATCATAAGTTTTGATGTTATTAGTTTTGAAAATTGAATACTGCTTAAGCCGGTGCTAGGGGACGGGGAGTAGTGTTGCACTTTTAATTACTACTCATGAACAGACTCAATAAAACCGAGTCTGCAATTTTCTCTTTTTGCCTTTCTACTTTTGCTTTCGAGTGATCACCCATTTTCAGAATATATTATCATAAATATCCTAAATAAATGTCCTAAATTAGGCTTACTTTAAGAGGTCGCCGGTTTATCTGTTTTCATCTCGTATATCTTCACTGTGTACAAGTATTTGGCTGTGCAATCACTGCTGTGGATTGCACTGGTTGCACAATCAACTTATAAATAGTGCAGACCCTGATGAGACAGCTCCTGTAGGAGCTGTCTCATCTGGGTCTTCACTATGTACAGGTAGGTATATTGACGTGAATAGCAAGCGAAGGGTTAACCCTACTAACTTGAATTCAGCTGTTATGTGTCCCATGTGATAAAATCCTAATCCATTAAAAATATAAAACAATAAGATCGTCGTCTAGCCCTTTACTCTACGCTTTTTGGCACCTTTACACACAGAGTAGATCCAGATCAGATGGCTCGTGTGGAAGCCGTCTGATCAGGGTATGCATTGTTTGCTCTTGAAATTATGTAGATCTTAACCCATTTGCGCCCAGTGGATTATTCCATGTTTTTATATTGGATTAGTCCATGTTTTATAGAAGGGGTACCTGGCCTAAATTTTCAATGTCGTTTTGTTTTATATTGAAATTCCTATCAGCAAACAGTGTAAACTCTGATCAGACGCCGCATTATGCGGCGTCTGATCAAAGTCTACACTGTTTGCATACATCCCATATATGGAATCGTGGGAGCAAATGGGTTTATATACTAATAAGTTCGGCAAAAGTTCTTGTTCATGGTGCGATTGTTAATAATTACTATTCATGAGGCACACTGATCTGTAGAATGGTTTAACTTTGAGTTAGCATCGTCAACTTGAATGGAAACAAGCATTTGTCGAATCGTGAACAGTAGTAATATAACTGTGAACATTACTTATAAAATAGTAAACTTCAGAAGACATTGAGCAATACTGAAAAATATACATTGTCACTAGATACGGGGACAGTAGAAAATGGTTCACTTTATGTTTAATCAACTTCTATATAACGATGTTCTGTCAAGAAACTATGTATAATATAACAATTTTCACTAACAGACACTTATTTTACTCAAAGGGGGTGGGGGCGAATCTTGGTTATTCAAATTGCATACATCAATAGCATACGCTCGCGCGTATGTATATGTAAGCCATAAACTACAGTTACCATTTAGTCTGCTGAGCAATTTATTTTTGCAAACTTTTTTACCTACTACATTTTCAAAATTCAAGCTATAATTAATTTGTCTACCAAAATGCAATCCGGGTGCCAACCAGTTTGGATCCTGATGAGACGCCGGGTTACTCGGCGTCTCATCTGGATCCAAACTGTTTGCATATGTATTCACCCGTCCGCCTATATTAGGCTAAAGGTTAAACTAAAATAATCAAAATGTACATATTCTCGTATAATTTCATATAATAATATAATTATCAGGTACCATTATTGCATGTACTTATTTAGACCAGCATGCCATTACTTACCGAGCAAGGGCCAGTAAGAGACAACAAAGCCTGCGTCAACAGACCTCTGTGTGTTCATTCCTCTTCCCATGTGGTCTGCAACACATATCAGACCGCCATTTTTACCATCGTCTGTAGGCGACCAAAAGCGAATACTTTTATCTGAGTAGCCGTACACTAGACCGCCATAGCTGCACGTGACGTCAGACGTCTGGTTGTTCGGAGCAAGGGCGCCACCTGCCGGGAACCTGTAGCCTAGGTTGATTCCATCTTGAGCTTCGGCCTGCAAATTCATCACGTGTAACATACATATAATGCCCTTGTCACATAACCCTCCTCTCTAGCATCATCAATACATACATGAACTCTATTTATACGCTTTTCTACTCCTTTTTACAAACAATGTAGACCCAGATCAGACAGCACTATAGGAGCTAGCTGTCTGTTCAAGGTCTACACTGTTTGTGCTAAGGATATTTTATACTTGAGTTCATCGTGTCTTCCATAGAAATTATTTCCGATATATTGCATATCAAAAATCGATTTGAGATAGCTAACCCTTCGCTTGCTATTCACGTCAATATACATACCTGTAAATAGTTAAGACCCATATGAGACAGCTCCTGCAGGTGCTTTCTCATCAGGGTCTGCACTATTTATAAGTTGATTGTGCAACCAATGCACTTCACAGCAGTGATTACACAGTGATATACTTGTACACAGTGAAGATATATGTAATTATACAACAGGACATGGGTAAAGAAGGAGAAATGTATTTTAAAATTCAGCAAGAGAAGGGTTAAAATGCCAATAAGATGGAGTTTTACTTATGAATATTCATGGAGTAAAGGTAAACTGCACTTCAAAAACGGGTTAACCCTTCTCTTGCTGAATTTTAAAAAAAAAACATTTCTCCTTCTTTACCCATGCCCTGTTGTATAATTACATATATCTTCACTGTGTACAAGTAGTTCGCTGTGCAATCACTGCTGCGGAGTGCACTGGTTGCACAATCAACTTGTACATGTAAATAGTGCAGACCCTGATGAGACAGTTCCTGCAGGAGCTGTCTCATCTTGGTCTGCACTATTTACAGGTAGGTATGTTGACGTGATTAGCAAGCGAAGGGTTAACAGTACATCAAATGATATTCATTATGTATAAGAATTTCAAATCAAAATTAACCCTTTGAAATTCAAGAGTGGAACAGTCCATAATTGTTTATTCGTAGGTTCTCAACAGTATAAAGGGACTTTGAATGTCAAACAGTAGTACATACCCTAATTAGAGGGCTCATCTTGGAGCTTTTCGGTCTAAGTCTACACTGTTCGCAAATTACATTGCATTCATTGTCTGCAGGATTAAAATGGTTAATTTAGTTGATTTTACTTCATTCTTTTATATTTTTTGTTTACAAAAATAGGTTAAGTAGGTCATATACATGTACATGTCTCATCAACAGGTGCCATGTGTTCCATTCTATGGTAGACCAGTGCGACGTAAGGATAAATTTACAAAATAATTCCGGTGGTTTGTGATTTAGTCATATTTCTAATTGCGTGATTTAAGGGTCTGTATAATGTAGCTTGTATCATTTTCATTCACTGATACTAAACCCTATCCCTCATATAAACGTGTTTTGACGCATTTGCAAACGGAGTAGACCCAGATCAGACGGCTCCTACAGGAGCCGTCTGATCAGGGTCTACTCTGTTTGCTAATAGAATTTGAAAAAATCTGGTCATTTATTTTCTAAAATGGCTGAAAAGTTCCACCTTCCATATTTCATTATAACTACTTTATTAATGAATATTCAATAGGTATTGAAATTTGAAATAAACATAGAACAGGGAAAGGGTTAATATTTCTTTTTATCTGCATATACAGTTGAACTTCAGTATCTCTAACTCGGATAACTCGAACATCGGGATAACTCGAGTAGGATTAGGTCCTTCCAAACTTTACAATACAGAATTGTTCTAAAATGTATCATTACGCATATCTAGAAACATATTTGACAGCTTAATGCAGGTCAAAAGTAACGCTGAAAGCTCTTACAGGAGATTTCAGAATTACTTTAGACCTACATGTACATTAAACTGTGAACTGTGAGAGGTTGTCCAGATTAGAAATCGGATGACCCGAACTCATGTTAATACTTAAGTATTTTGCATGGACCCGTAGGGTTCAACTCTAAGGTTCAACTCGGATATTGGACTTATATAGAATAATAATTGTACCAGAATCTAGATCTTATTTGTAGCCCGCTGACCATGGCATTATTACATTTGCAAACAGGTCGTGTCCACATAAGACTTAGAGTAACTCGGCGTCTCGTTATTTACGTTTGTGTAATGTAACCTAGACATAAAGCTTCTCAAAAAGATTGAATGGGGCGTAATCTTAATTGAACATATCCTATTTTGAGCTGGCGTTATTTTCTAACAGCGTGATGAGAGAGATAAGAAAACGAAAGATAAACGTATACATAGTCTGCCATTTTACCAATAATCTGATTTTGATACGCAGAAATGAAGACCGCTGTTTGCGAATAGTGTAAACACAGATCAGTCATCAGCTTGATCTGGTTCTACATTTTTTGTCATACAAGTAATCAAAATAAAATATGATTTGATCAGTGCAAGACTGATTATTCTCCTTGTTTAGGCATTGCGTCCACACACCATTCAAAGCTTAACCCATTACCTCATAGGCTATTTTAGATACAAACTCTTTGAATTAATCTACCGAAAAGGAACATTAACTAGAGAAAAGGAAAATTTTAGAATTGTGTAGTTTGAAACCATTGTGATAAATAGAGCATTTGCTCCTATAGGAGCAAATGCTCTATTTATCACAATGGTTTCACAAAGTGACTTTTACAGAGTCGTCAAAAGTCGTCAATATGAGGGAATGGGTTAAACTCAATGTTGTTGATCAAGTTTGGTTTTCAGATGGCATCTATTCCGTATTCTCCGACTTATTATCCATTTTCAAACTTTAGTGAAAAAAGTACAGTAAACCCAATCTAGAGTGACCACCAACAACAGGAATAAGTGTGTATCTTAACCCTTTACCTCATAGGCTATATTTAGATACAACCTCTTTGAATAAATCTACCGAAAAGGAGCTCTATTTATCACAATGGTTTCACAACGTGACTGTTACAGAGTCGTCAATATGAGGGAAAGGGTTAAAGGCAGATGGTAGTTTGATGCATTGCTTTTCGTCATGCATTAATCCTTTACTCCATAAATACGCATTTCTATACCTTCGCAAACAGAGCAGACTCTGATCAGACGGCTCCTGTATCAGCCGTCTGATCAGGGTCTGCTCTGTTTGCTTATGATATACTATAGGTATGATTCTACAGTTTCTGTCATGGCAATATATGTTTGTGTTCATATGCCACTATAACAAATAATCTAATATCTTACAAGAATATTCATTGAGTAAAGGGTTATGCTACCACAAGCTTTTCGTGACACCTATGTTTCTTCATAAACTGGTCGTTTTAGAGGTATTTTACAGTACACCGTGTTGTCATTTACCCAAACTCGGATGAAAGTGTGTCCAGACAGTGCGAATCCCTTATACGCTACATTTGTTGTATTATACGTCACACCAACTTGACCGAATGATGACGTCAGCGGCGAAAGGGTATCGGTCCGCCATGCGTATATCTCCGCCCTCCCAGTCATAGAATATCCACTGTTGATCAAATAGCCATCCACAGTACTGAACACGGAACCTTGAAAAAGTAACGACAAACTGAATGTCAAAATGAAACAAGGGGTTAGAGACCCTTGAAGACAGGAGACTAAGCCTTCGTCTTATACTTATGTATAAAGTAGTTGAGGGCTTGGTTCATTGTACCTGCTCTACCAACATCCACATTCACAAAGCCGGCAAAACCAAGAAGAAACATCAAAGCTACCAAATTTAAAGACTGCGATACAAGAAACATAATAGAAAGCCAAGTATGCAACAACTCAAGAGGGTTGGCAGTACCAAATGGCAAGACCCCTCAATACAGGAATTCATTCTTTGTAGGCACTACGATGCAATGGAACAAACTGCCTGACAGCATAGTGCATGCTGATTCCGTAGAGGCTTTCAAGACAGCCCTACGAGATCATCGCCAATGATAGTGGCGTCTCTTCTCGCCCGCCGTGTAAAAGCCTATATAGGATTCTACGACGTATAGATACAGATACAGAAGACACAGGCAATTGGATCTAGTAATGTTATCATG
The DNA here is from genome assembly GCA_963576725.1 of Azorinus chamasolen. Classification (NCBI taxonomy): domain Eukaryota; kingdom Metazoa; phylum Mollusca; class Bivalvia; order Cardiida; family Solecurtidae; genus Azorinus; species Azorinus chamasolen. Next base: position 2,848,690 of record OY755245.1, on the reverse strand, counting down.
GGAATATTTGTAAGGCTATAGCCAGTGGAAGACAAACTAGTCTGTGAAACTGGATTTCTTACATAAGCGTAAACCTCAGCTTATTCCCCCATATTGACGCCTTTGGACGCCTCTGTAAAAGTCGATTTTTGAAACCATTGTTATAAATAGAGCATTGGCACCATATGAGCCAATGCTCTATTTATCACAATGGTTTCAAAACTACACAATTCTAAACGTTTCCTTTTTCCTAGTTACAAATGTAATGTACCTTTTTGGTAGATTTATTCAAAGAGGTTGGATCTAAAATAGCTTATGAGGTAATGAGTTAAGCACATTCCTGTATTTACCAGCAGTTACATTTTCAAAAATGTTAGATATGAGACGTCACCTTACTCGATATCTCATCATGATATAAATGATTAGTACACAAGCATTATACACGTACTTCATTCCTTGCTGATCTACACACCTTAGGAACTATCATACCCATTGAAAAGGTGGTTACCGACACTGATCTACACACCTAGTGAATGCATTTATAATTTGAGTGGGTGGTTAATTGGTTACCGACATTGATCTACACACCTAATGAACGCACTTACACTTTGAATTGGTAGTTAATACCTACTCAGCGACTGTATTGCCATTTGGATGTGTGTAGTTACCCACACTGATCTACACACATACTGAATGCACTTACCATTGGAATGTGCAATTAGCTACACTGATTTGCACATCGAGTGAATGTACTTATCATTTCAATGTGTAATCTACACCCTGACTTTATTGTAATTGAAAACACGGCTAATATACACACGTACCCTTTGAATGTGTAGTTACCCATACCCTGACTGTATTGTCATTAAACCCGTAGACAACGGACGGAACCCTCGTGTGAATCGTTTCTGGCGTATACGTAGCGGCACCTAAAACATAAACAGTGTCGGGTAAACCTTGTCAAAACTGTCCGCGACACGCCAAGAAAAGGTTGTTTAGTTCAGACTATGTGTACATATACCCCTTTGAATGCTATATACGTGGATAAGTCCATCAGTGTTAAACCCTTCGCTTGCTATTCACGTCAATATACGTGCCTGTAAATAGTGAAGACCCAGATGAGACAGCTCCTGCAGGAACTGTCTAATCAGGGTCTGCACTATTTACAAGTTGATTGTGCAATCAGTGCACGCCACATCAGTGATTGCACAGCGAAATACTTGTACACAGTAAAGATATATGTAATTATACGATAGGGCATGGGTAAAGAAGGAGAAATGCATTTTAAAATTCAGCACGAGAGAGGTTAATGGCAGCGTTCATTCCTTAACAAAACATCAAATAAGGTAAGGTAATATTGAATGACGAACAGTGCAGATCCTAAATAAGTCGTTCCTCATGGAGCATTATAATATGACTATCGAGTGTTTATAAATATCGGTCAGTTATTCTGCAAATAGTATAGCCCCAGTTCAGATGTTTCCTAAAATAGTCCTCTGATTAGGATCTCCACTGTCTGATGAGCCATGAATCAATGGTTTATACCAGCATGCATTTTGTGCCTCTCAACTTTGGAAATAGAATGGTTTCAAATGTGCAATGATTCATTTTCCTGCTTAAAATATTTACTTGATGTGTCCGTTTATTGGCATCAATGCATGTTATATATTTTGATACCGCTTCTATTGACACATCATATAAATACTCTATGTATATTGAGTTCTTATTACACTACTAGAAAAGAAACTCAATAAACTCAATAAGAACTCAATATACTTATGGACTTACCTACTAAATGAACTCTTTCAAGGACATACAAATACTCCTTTATTATGCATGTGACATATAAAGCACTTTTATCATCAAACAATAAGTAATCGCGCAACAGTATATGCGTACTCAAATATGAAAATCGTCATTTCTCCACCAAACACTATGCTGTGGCCATTCTTTAGAGACGATTCTAAAGAGTGTTCACATCATAGGGTTTGAAGGTTCAGATAAAAAGAAGATATTCTTGAAATTATTTTAATTTACGCATCTTATCTGGACCTCTGACGTAATATATTTGCAATAAACGTATTGTAATGTTCAGTTATACACTAAACGGACACAAAGGAATATGTTCTCTAAAGGGCAATACATTAAAGTGATTGGTACAGTTTCCTGTTTTCTTCAAGCATAATTTCTTTATGTTTACTTAACATCAAACCACAATTAGGTCTGAACAATTACTATCTGCTAAGTTGGCAGAACAAACTCTCTTAATTAACTCTTTTTAAGTACCATCAATTCAATTTCAGGATGCATTGTTTAACCATTGTTCGGCTATTCCTGCCTTGGCTGGCATTTACTAACAGCTTCGATCCAGACGAGACGACAATTAACTCGGCGTATCAACAGGTTCTAAGCTGTTTGGCATTCAGTCAATAACTTCTAGATTTCCCAAGATCCACATATGAGTAGACAGTGTAAATTTTGTTCATAGCTTGTTAACCCATCCCTTCATAGACAATATTTAGATCCCAACTTCTTTGAATAAATCTACCAAAAAGGAGCATTTACAAGAAAAATAGGAAATTTTAGAATTGTGTAGTTTTGGAATCATTGTGATAAATGGAGCAAATGCTCTATTCATCACATTGGTTTCAAAAGGTCACTTTTACAGAGGCGTCTAAAAGTGTCAATATGAGAGAATGGGTTAAGTGACTGTGTTAAGGGCACATGTCGAGCATTTCCGTTGAAATTCTTATGTTGCCGCCTTTTTCCTCTCTCAAACAATTGCAAAGAGCGAAGCCATGGATTCATGCCCGAAAAATAAAGCGGTGGCCACAACGTTCTTGAAACAGTAAAACTCCTCTAAACCGGAATTATAGTAGAGAATATTTTATATACGTTTGGAAAGATGGATGCTAAATTCAGGATGAAAGTAATGCAGAGAGTTCCTAGAGCACAGGTTTCCAAAACCGATATTTATGCTAAATTTAACGTCCGGCTTATAGGGGGTTTACTGTATTCGTTCAGTGCAAATATCTAATAATATCTTAATCGCTATTGTCGATATGTTTAGAGTCGCCTAGACAGATAGCCCAGTGATTTCACTTGATGCGTATAGACGCCAAACTGTTTACAAAACATAATGCAACTCAGGTCGCGGGGAGAGTAATAAGAGTTACATGTAGCCCTTTCGGCGGCAAATTTCTAATTGTCGTCTGCAATCCAAGTTTGTTAAATCATTCAGTAAAATAAGGAAATGAGATTAAATAAATGCAAATTTCAAATGATTAAAGCACATATATAGAAATAGAGATTGAGACAAATAGTGAAGTCCCTGATTAGACGCCGCCTTGGAAAGGTGGCGTCTGATCTGGGACTGCACTATTTGTCGTGGTGCATTCATGCGACTGCGGCGGTGAAAGGGTTAAGTCATATGGAATTAAAATTCACAATGTGTACGTTATTCTAACATTTTATTGAGTATAACTGTATAAGTACACTGTAAACGTATAAGAGAATAAAACCAATCACACCAAACATACAAAAGTATTCCTATCAACGAACCTCTAATGTTAATAGTGGGAATGGTAGTCTAACAGCTTCATACTAACTGGCTAAAGGATAGACGAGTGGATGGATATACTCGTACGTAAAATTGTAAATACCTAACCTTCATTTATGGGCCATATAGTTACCAACTGAGTCCGAGTAGTAGCCACTGAAAAAGCCGTCAGTCAACAGTGTTCGCACGAGTACTAGAGAAGGGTATTCCCCTAAACCATGGGCCCTCTCGATGTATACTTCGTGTTCTAAAATTAAAATACATTGTGTATGTTAGCCTTGGTGAAGGCTGGAAACGAATGCACTGGTATTATCAAACAGAGCAGACCAAGATCAGAGGGGTTTTGAAGAAACCCTTGATTATGGTGTGCACTGTTTGTAATTAAAAAAGCAATTTAAGTAATTCCCTTATGTAAGAAATAATGACATCATATATGTTTATTAGGTGAACTTTTATAATAACATATGCACAGAGGATGTTTTGGTGTAGGTGGAAACTACAGAATAAGATCCAATGTAATTTCATAAGTGAACACAGCAGTGTTAAAGTGAAACACGCCTAGGCTCAAGTACATGTAAATAAAGGTTCAAGCAGTTTAACCCTTCGCATGCTGTACACGTCAATATACCTACCTGTAAAGACACAGATCCTAAATATCTACAAGTTGATTGTGCAATCAATGCATCCAGAGCAGTGATTGCACAGCGATATACTTGTACACAGTGAAGATATAATTATGCAATTTTACAAAAGGGCATAGGTAAAGAAGGAGAAATGTGTTTTAAATTCAACAAAAGAAGAGTTAATTTGGAACTCCTCTGACAATAGTATTGAACATATATCTTCATATATGATGTACAGTAAAAGATCCCTAAATCGGAATTTTAGTTGAGAAGAGGTTAGATATTGTATGCAGATGAGTGCTTTATGCTGGATGAAGGTCATTGAGAAAGTTCCTTCAGGAGTTTTCTGTGTGCCTTTCACCTTGCTTTAAGCTGCAACATGTGTTACAGATCAACACTGATACTAATTTAGCCCATTACATGTACCTCATGGGCTATTTTTAGATATAACATCTTTGAATAAATCTACCGAAAAGGAACATGAACTAGAGAAATGGCAACTTTTAAAATTTTGTAGTTTGAAACCATTGTGATCAATAGAGCATTTGCTCCTATAGGAGCAAATGCTCTATTAATCACAATGGTTTCACAAAATGACTTTTACAGAGTCGTCAAAAGTCGTCAATATAAGGGAATGGGTTAAACCTCCAGTTAGAGGATATTTACAGTATGTCTGTTAGAATTGAAGCAGTCGAAATTCTCTGCAGCCGACGAGGCATGCAAATAATAACTATTATAGTAGTACATGTAATCGCAACATTCGGTTTGCAAATTTGCGAACAGTTGAGTTAAAATGATTACTGTTAACTGAACGTGGGGCGGGTGTTGTATGATTTATATGCCGGGACGCGATTATGTCCGGGCATGACCATGCAATATTACCCCTGTCGCCCATTTGACCCTTGTGATAGCCAAATCCTTAGAACTCAGTCCTCTACATTTCCAGAAAAGTATGTTAACTAGCTTATTTTGTTTAGATAGTGCTGACAAATTAAGATAAGAAGACCCACAGGAGAATTTAACATGCCACTTACGTTGGTCATTTTTTACTGGCAGATAGAATGTAGCTTGCACATATCATACTCTTACTATTTACCTAAAACAATCCCCTAGATCTCAAGTATTATATGCTGTCAATTACTGCTTGCAGAAGTAGATCTCACATACAGTAAAACCTCTCTATAACGGCCACTTAATTGTGTTAATTATTTGGTATCTAGGGCAGGTGGCCGCTTAAAGCAAGGTGAAAGTAAAACAGAATGCTCCAATATAAAACAGAATGCTCCTATTGGAGCATTCTGTTTTACTTTCACCTTGTTTTAAGCAGCCACCTGCCTTTAACACAAAATACTTGATGCAATTTAGTGGCCGTTATAGAGAGGTTTTACTGTATCATATTCTTACTTACGCTGTTTTAATGTTAACCCTTTCCTCCACGTGAGAAACAATAACATTATGCATATCAATTAGATACATTGTTAAAATAGCACATGGACACAGAAAAATATTTAGCCATGACAGAAACTATAGAATCATATCTACACTACATCATAAGCAAACAGAGAAAATCCTGATCGGGGCCGTCCAATCTGGGTCTATTCTGTTTGCAAAGGCGTGGAAAGGCATGTTTATGGATTAAAGAGTTAAAGTGTTTTTATATTTTTCATTTTCAATACCGGGAAAGTATGTGAGGTGTATGAAGTTGACACCTAAGTTTGTGACCATACATATCTAAAGTGTGTGACCATACATATCTAGTCAATCTGAGTTCATGATTTTTTATCATTATTTCAAGCCGTCTGATTAGGGTCTGTTCTGTTTGCTTTTGGTATTCCGCAGTTTCTGCCTCAGCCAAAATACCATGTGTACATAAGTATGGCATCATAAAAACAGTTAATACAATTTTAATATTCCTGAAGTTATTAATCCTTGCTTGCATATTGAGAGTTTTGGTTGAAATAATTCGGATAATCGGCTACAAAGTGTTTTACCAGTTTATTTGACACCGGAACTGCGATAAAAAGCTCCCATAGTGGCAGCCATTAATTGGTTGCCGTAAGTTTAAATGCAAGTCACAGTAAACATTGAATGGAATTTCTAATATCCTGTCTTGTTCATTGCGGGTGAAAGTGAAAATAACCGTTCTCCAACTTCGAGCTACCTTACTTCCATTTGAAAACATACTGAATCCAAATGAAACGTAGAGTATCTAGTCCTCTCATCAGGATCCAAGCTCTTTGGCACTCGATCAAAAAATTCTCAAAATCTTGACAGAATTGATAGAGACAAACTTGCACTAGATCAGAAATTGTGCATACATTATTGTTTTTACAACTGGAGCAAGGATCGATGAAGGGAATATGGGAGATGCATGATTCCTTATTCGTCTCCCTGGAGTAGTCACATGGGCCAGGTGCAGTAATGAAGAAAATGATGTCGCAAAATATTAACCCTTCCAACCCGCGCATGCACTTTGCAAGCAGTGTAGATCCAGATCAGATGGCTGTCTGATCAGGATCTGCACTATTTGTCATTCAAACTCCTCTGGAAAGTTAATGTCTTTCGCACTGAGTGGACTCTCACTGATTTAACATAACATATTGTTTTTCGGCATAAAATACATACATATTTATAGCCTTAACAAACAGAGAAGTAAACACACAAATTCATAGTATCTTCCAGAAGAATAAAAACTGAAAATATTTGATATGTCATGTCCAGTTTGACAACAAGTGTGTACATGTTGTAGAGATAATAATTTTTATTTAACAGGCTAAAGGTTTAAAACAAATGAACCATTACACCAATAATGCGGCGTAAGTTTTACATGCTAATAATTTAGATGATTATAAATGCAACACCGTCCATTTTGACATATGCGACCACATACATGTGATTCATTACCATAGAAGTTTGTGAAAGCAGGAGCTCGCTCAATGCAGGACAAAATCATGCAGAAAGCTTTCTGTATGATTTTGTGCTGCGTTGAGCTTTTTGTCCATTGTTTTTCCTGCATTAATCTACCATCTGTTACCAAAACAAAACACAGAATTATAATTCATTTGAGTGGTCGAATTAGCCAGACTTACAATGATAGGGTGTTCACCTGTACTGATCCTGTCCAGACGCCAAATTATCTGTTCTGAATTTCTGTGTTTTACAAATTACCATTAGACAATTTCTTCAAGACATAAATCGAGTTCCTACTTACTGCTGGCTGATTACTACTTACTGTTGGCTAGTTATCACTTACTGTTGGCTGATTTTGCAACTGCAGGTATTCCAGTAACAGAAAAGTCTGCCCCAGGGATACTTGTTGCTTTCCAAGCTCGGACTCGAATCTGGACCTCAAAGCTGATCTGGTAGTTATCTCCGACATAATAAAGATCACTTCCTACGATTGACAAAATGTATATTTCAAACATTCTTTTAAAACGACACTGTCAAATTAATTAATGTTTCGGACAGCTGATGGCTTAGTATTGACTCCCTCTGCAATCAGTTTGGATTCAGATGAGACGCCGAGAAAAAAACGTCCCTTTGTTCATAATGCCCAATAGGTACAAACAGTTTGCTAATGAATATTTATAAAAAATATTATTCTAACATGGATGAAACATGAGATCGAGAAAAGGATATAATTAACTATTTTAAAATGGAAGATTTTGAATTGTTTCTACATGAAGAGATTTCTGTACGACTTTCACCATGCATTAAGCGTTCATATGCCTAAAACGATTTCAATAGTTTTGTGTATGGGGTATTGGTTACCGTGGTTTGAATATATTAAATGTTATGTAAACAACAAGCAGGGTGATAGGCTGGTTTGAGTAACACAGATTTCCTTAAGGTCACCATTATTCCTTGGGGATACTTTGTCGTAAGAAAACTCGTAGAACTTAATCTTTTTCCACGACTATTTGCCGAATTGTCGGTTGATTTTTACGAGCTGTAAATCTGTGAAAATTCTTACATATCAAATAAGTTTGATCCAATCGAAACGCTTCAGTATACATGCGTATTGTTAGGACCGAAATGCAATGCATCCTAGTAAGGCAACAAATGGCTTATACCACAAATAACTTATGCGCGAGCTGTTTGCGTACGCATATAGGCAGTATGCGAACATATGGCATGCTCATTCCATATATAAGTAATGTGCGATCCCTATGCGCGAACGCATAAACTTGGGACAGGTTAAGCAGTATGCGATCATACATTGTATAACATTATCATTCCATGCATGAGTTTATGCATGAGCTCTAAGCTCACGCATACAGTCGGAACAATGCAAACAGTATGCGATCACATGGCATATATCTAAAGTGTGAGTTCTATGTTAACGTATAAACTCGTGAAAATGTAAGCAGTAAGTGGACATATATCTTTGCAAAATTGTGGTTTGTACCCTTTGAATGAATTGTTTACACGCTTTAATATCTCTCGGCATTTCGTTTTGTTAGAGATGTACGACAGGCGTGTTACGAACGGATCACTTTTTGACGTAAATGTAAGTATTCTCTCTCTCAGTTGGGATACGTATGTATGATTTGCATCTCAATTCATATCCAGTAAAAGCCCTCTAAACCGGATGTTCAATTTAGTATAAATATTTGTCTTGGAGAAAAATGGCAGCTTAATGCATGGTGAGAAGCTTTCTGCATGACTTCCACCCTGCATTAAGCAGACGCCTTCCTGAAAGTACTTAAATTCTTCTCAGCTAGAGTTACAGTTTAAGGAGGTTTTACTGACATAATGTTATATATATAGAGCTATCGAACATGCAAACATGTTTCTTCGTTGTGCTACTCAATCGCAAATGTTTTACCCTACAGAGAACATAATTTATTTAGTAAGTGTGACGTCAATATCTTTACATGTACGTTATTTTGGAGAATAGCTTTCCGCAGTCTGTATACATGATACTGTAGCCCCTATATAATTTTATAAGGCTCACGTTATAGCTATTTACAGAATGAACTTGCGTCCTATCTTTCATGCATCTACAGATTACACATTGTATATATAACTATATGCATGTCAGTTACAATGTAGGCCTACCTGTATACACAGCTCCTCCGTTTTGATTGTTATTCCTTCCATCAGGAGCTAGTACCCGCACGTGAATTTCATTGTAGACAAAACAGACTCCTCCAAAAATCTCACTATCGTCATCGTCTCGGGGGCATATTCCTGCAGGCATACATGTAGTTACAACGGTTCTATTATACGTTTTCATTTACATGCAAAATTGAACCATGTCCATAAACAATTGTGAGTTCTGTGTCATATACAGTCAAACCTCGCTACTGCGACCACGAAACAGAGGTCTCATTCTTGATCTTAACCGTTATAACGCGGACTTTTCAAATGGACTATTCCAAAATCCAAACAGATCAAGCTTATGACCTTAAGTTTTTTTCTAAAGAAAAGTATAATATGACAAACAGTGGAGACACTGATCAGAGGGCTCCTCTAGAAGCCCTCTCATCTGGGTATACACTGTTTGCAAAGGACATTAGTGACTCGTGTCCTGCACAGCAAGGGTTAATGGCAAATGGTAGCCTAATGCAGGACAAAGGTTATGCCGAAAGTTCTTGCTGGAGATTTCTACATTATTTCCGTCATGTATTAAGCAACCGCCTACTTTTAAAGACAGCTACAATTATTCATATAATGGTCAATTTAACCCTATCCTTCATATAAAAACCCTTTCATGCATATAGAAGCCGTCCGACCAAGGTCTGCTCTGTTTGCTAATGGAGTTTGATTAAGTGTCTAAAATGACTACATTGTTCCACCTTCCGTACTTTTTTTGTATGTGTGTGAGGTGTGTGTGTGTGTGTGGGGGGGGGGGTGTACAACATACAAACTATTTGCTGGTATAAGTCATGGGTATAGTTGGGTTAAGCAAACAGGGCAGACCCTGAAACTGGGCACCAATGATTTATGCTTAATTATCTATTGAAACTTGCTGAGACAAATATAAATATTTTAGTTTACCAAGCATCCATCTGTACCAAATCTATACTTATCAGTGTTTTAATGTATTTACACATACAATGTACATTGATTAAAGTGTCAAACATTTTGGATCCTAATGAGGCGTGCCATCTGAAACAGATGGCTGGCACGGGCTATAACAGAGCTCAAGATAAGACGCGTAAATTAAAACATTTGCAAGAATACGAACTTCTTTATCGCTTCACTGAACCCAATGTTGTGACCACAACATACGGTTTTGGTCAAGAATGTCAGTATTTGAGTTATGCAGCTTTATCTGTTGTTCTGTATTTAACAAATTCACCTAGAGCATGCTATAGGATAAGAATAGATACTAAAACTTCAGATAACAATATACAGTAAAACCTCGCTAATGCGACCACCTAAAAGAGGTATAATTCTGGGGGCTAGATGCAGGTGGTAGCTTAATGCAGGACAAAAGTAATGCAGAAAGCTCCTGGAGGAGCTTTCTGCATTACTTTTGTCCTGCATTAAGCAACCACCTGCTTACAAAGACACCCATGTTTATTCATTAAGTGGTCGCATTAGAGGGGTTCCACTGTATACAATGTGAACATATGTCACATATACCATAACATTGGATGATGACGCTTTATTTAACCTTTAGCCTGCTGAGCAAATTATTTTTACAGAATCTTTCACCTACTAAATTTTCAAAATTCAAGCTATTACCCGGTACCAAATATACAATCAGGGTGATTGGATCCACACTGTTTGTAAAGTTAATCCCTCATCCGCCCGAAGCAGACTAAAGGTTAATGTTTGCAAAGGCTTGAAAAGTCATTTGTACGTACAGTAGAACCCCTCTAATGCGGCCACTTAAAGAATAAAAATGAATGTTTGTATAAGCAGGTGGTTGCTTAATGCAGGGCAAACGTAATGCAGAAAGCTCCTCTGGGAGCTTTCTGCATCACTTTTGTCCTGCATTGAGCTACCACCTGCATCTAGCACCCAGAAATATACATAGTTTAGGTGGTCGCATTAGCAAGGTTTTACTGTATATGGTAAAGGGTTAATCACAAAAACATATTAACACGTCTACACATTAATATGAAGCACTTACCTACTCCGGGAAATACGTATCCCTTGTTCGGTCCGTCTGTGACCTTGACCTCGACATCTACAAGCAGAGGCACCTCAGCAAGCCCGTGATCTACTATTAAAGTGGCCTTGTCCGGAATTTGTGCAATCAAGGTCTTCCAGGGGCTTTGAAAGTCCGGTGTACTCAGGCGACCTGAGTTACTCAAGGCTGTGTAAAATTTCAGATCTTTGCATAAAACGGTTGAACTCGGGATAAGACAAACTTTAAGTATTGTTTCAGATCTTAGCATTAAATGGCTTAATTTGGGATACTTTTAGGTATAAGCTGTTGTTCCTTTTTTACCCAGTACTTTATATGGACCACGTTGGCCAGGCTAATTTCCAGTTGAACCTGTCTTAAACGGTCATTCATTTATTGAACATAATTGTTGCTTAATACAGGACAAAGGTAATGCAGAAAGCTCTCCTAGAGGAAAGATGGAGCGAATTTCCGACTATTTTTGCCCCTTCGACTAAATATAGAAGTTGAGCGAATCAATTATGTGATAAAAAGAATCTGACACTCAATGTCATTTTCAAAAGAGATATAGAGGATCTGTTGCGAGATCACATGCTCCTAAACGAGCCTTAGAAAATGTCATTAAGCGAGCCTTGGCGAAAACGTTTATTTTCACCGTTTAAATGACATGTAACCATCGGTTTCCATGGTTTGACGTCATATATAACGTATGACGTCATTTATGTTCTAAAGTGATCTTACACATGTTACAGATAAGGGAATCTTAACCCGTTGTTCTAATTCGGAGATAAGGGAAGGTATGTGAGAAAAACATTTCGTAAACTCGTCAAGGAAGAAAGCTATTATGCTCGCTAAAGGCTCACTTAATAACTGTTTTTTTCTTCACTTAATAACTGTTTTTTTCTGGACTCGTTTAATAAAAAACAAGTATGTCATATCTGCATCTAGTGACCTATATGGCAAAGGCCAGCTCTTATCTGAATTAGTTTCGTTGACGGGTCTGCTTCACCCGTTACACAGTGCTGCGTAAGATTGCTTTATTTCAAAAGTGTTCGACATCAATTTGAAAAGAGTGTATTTATTTTGGTTAAAGCTTTGAATGCAGGTAACAAGTGTATTGACATTTGCAACCTGTATCAGCGTCCTCTAGTCAGGCTCGGCACTGTATGTCCTTCAAACCTCTGGCAAATTTAAACTTTTTATACTGAATAGACTCTATAATAAAATACTGATGTGTCATTCTACTTTGAATATATACCATGTATATGATTAACCATTTACTCCATGGATATGCCTTTATTTGCAAACAGAGAAGATCTAGACCAGACGGCTCGTCTGATCAGGGTCTGCTCTGTTTGCTTATGATATAAAAAGACATGATTATTCAGTTTCTGCCATGGCTGAAACTTCCCGTGTCCATGTGCTATTATAACAAATTAATTAAATTAATATCCATGGCGTCGTTATTTCTTACATAAATAGTCATGCCGGAAAGGGTTAAGTAATGGGAATTACAGTGCTTCGAAATGTAAGTAATAAATATTTCATGCCTTTTTTATCCAAGTAGCTGCACAATGCAGTGTAAATGTCATACTTTCTGCATAACGTTCATCCCACATTAAGCTGTCACTTGTCTTAACCCTTTCTCTGTAAAAGTCACTTTGTGAAACCATTGTGATAAATAGTGCATTTTCTCCTTAGGAGCAAATGCTCTATTGATCACAATGGTTTCAAACTACAAATTATAAAAAATTCCTTTTCTCTAGTTAATGCTCCTTTTTGGTAGATTTATTCAAAAGAGGTTGTATCTAAAAAATAGCCTATGAGGTAATGGGTTAAAGAACGATAATGATACGCGTTAAAGTGTTGGAATAATCGGGAATTTACTGCAATTAACTTGGATTGATTGTAAAAACAAGTATCACTCATTTGAATATGGGAAATTAGTTTACTTGCATTTTTGTCTAAACCGTCTAGACTAAAAACAGAGGGGGCTACTAGTTAAAACTCTGGTCAGATCTGCTCGATTTGCCATAAAAAATCTAAACGCAAATTTACATTTATAACATACCAGACTGACTCTATTGTTAACTCATAGGTTATTTTAAGATGCAACCTCCTTGAATAAGGCTACCGAAATGGAGCATTCACTAGGAAAAATGGAAATTTGAGCATTATTGTGTAGTTACGTACCAATGTGAGAAATTTATTAAAATGGTTTCAAAGAACGACTTTTACAGAGGTGACAACATGTGTCAATATGAGGTAATAGGTTACACAGTGGATTACCAATCAGCTTCGGAAGTTGAGCACTTAAAGGGTTAAATTGCATTTCAAATCCAATTATCATACCTGACGCATGATAAGTATGGTTGTCAATATCCCCCAATGATAGCAACCGATGTCGAGCTATTCTGACCCCATGTTGCCAATTAGATTAATTTTATCAAAGGCTTAGAGCTACCTCTTTTATGCAATCTTATTGTCGTCTGCGGAAGAGTCATTTGCAAAAAATCAAAATTTTCTTTTTCTCTTTCAAATATATGAGAACTAAACAAGTTGACTGATTCCTGACGAGGACCATGGTCAATTCAATAAGTTTGCATTGTGTCGAATTCTAGACTAAATATGCGACGAAGTTTACGCTTTCCCTGGTAAATATTCATGTTAGAAATAATGACGCATTGAATATGTATTAGATGCATTTTTATAATGATATGTATACACATGCCGTTTTGGTATTGGTATAGAAACTGTAGTCAGATCTACTATAATTCCATTAGCAAGCAGAGCTGATGACGGAAAAGAATATGATGATGATGATGACGACGGATGAATGGATTTGGAGATAACTCTCTAATATATAAATGGTTCATACAATACATTAGATCTTTATATCCCCGTCCTGTGTCGTTTTAACACTTCCCATGCTGAACTCGTCTAGGCTAGCATTTTCAAACAGCTTGGATTCAGATGAGAATCTCAATAGATCGGTCTTTCATCAGGATCAAAACTGTTTGAAACGGTGTCAATAATTTCTCAAAAGTTTGATTGAAATGGATGTCAGTGAAAGGTTCTGCCAATCAAAAATTAACCCATTATTCTCCGACCATCGCCTTTATATTGTTTAAGCCTCTGTAAAACTCATTTTTTGAAACCATTGTGATAAATAGAGCATTTGTTCCACAGGAGCAGTGCTCAACATGTATTTATCACAATGATTTCAAAACTGCACAATTCTAAAAATCTTCTATTCTATAGTTAGAACTCCTTTTCAGTAGATTAACTAAGAGGTTGGGTCTACAAAAAGTATAGGATTGAATGCGTTAAACAAACACTATTTTCAGAATAAGAAGGGTTAAATGAATAGTATGCACTAAAAGTAAAACATCTTATTCTTTGATCACATTGATTAACCCATTTGTTTAGCCCTTTACCTCATGAATATTTAAGCATGAATTGGTCACTTTATGAATATTAATTAGCTAAATATTTATAATATAATAGACTATTTCGAGGGCTTGGTGCAAAACTATTCTAACTCCTTCACTTTGTGAAGGAGTTAGAATAGTTTTGCACCAAGCCCTCGATTTGGTTTAACCCTTTACTCCATAAATACGTATCTCTACGCCTTTGCAAACAGAGTAGACCCAGCTCAGACAGCTCGTATAGGAGCCGTCTGATCAGAGTCGGCTCTGTTTGCTTATGGAGTAATAAAGATATAATTCGTGTCCAAAGCTTGTGTTCATGTGCCATTATAAAATTATTTCTAATTGATATCCAGGATGTCATTATTTCTTGCATGAATCTACATGGAGTAAAGGGTGAAATAAAAGTATAGGAATAGCTCTATATATTTCAACAAGCAATGAGAGTAGATCCTGATCAGACAGCTCCTACAGGAAATGTCTGATCTGGGTTTACTTTTTGCAAAGGCATTAAACGGTGTTAATATGGGGGAAATGGTTAAGAAAATGTGATATATGTGTTAGTTTGATATGTACTAAAGCAAATCTAGTGTTAAATCTACGTAATAACCTATGAGATAATTCTACTTAATCCATTTACTCCCATTGTTCTATGAATGGGACAAAGACAAACAGTATAGATACAGGGTCTGCACTGTTTACTAAACAAGCTGATGTTAGTGGTTTATACAAGTAAATAGTTAGTTTACTATGAAAACAAATGGGTTTGAAAAGTTATTTTAAAATAATTTATCCTGATTGAAATAGGAGTGAATGGGTTAATTAAATATAATACACACACCTGCGATAAGTATATCAGTTCTAAGCAGTACAGCCAAGATGTTGATTTTCAGGCACTCCATCACGCACACTACAATGTGACGACAATGTTCGATACAGTTCTCGCTGTGCTTTTCACCTCCTCTACTCCAAGTACCAAAGTGATTTCCATTGCACTCCAAGTGGTTCAATATAGCAACAGCTAAATTAATTATCGGAAATGTGTTATATTGAACACCTTTAACCCATTTATTCTCGAATTATTTGAAGAAATCTCGTCCACATTTCATTGTGGAAAGCCTCCATTTTTCATCTTGAGGGGCACAGGAAACGAAATATTTGCTGGAATTAACCATTGACATCGGTGGCTTCAGCAAATAATGTAGACCATGATCAGTGTTCTGAATTTGGTCTACACTGTTTGCCTACGTCCATTTTAAGGGACACTCGGCACAAATGGGTTAATTTATGTGGAAAACGAGTGTACAATCGTTTGCAAGCACTCTTAATGAGCCATCTGAGCAAGCTCTGCACCGTCTGTAAGTCAAACTCCTTAACCCCTACAGTGCAGGACACCAGTCAATAATGCAAACAGTCACCTTTGTAAACAGTGTAGACGCAGATGAGAGAGTTCCTAGAGGAGCCATCTCATCAGGTCTGCACTGTTTGTCATGTTACACTTCTTTTTGCAAAGGACATTAGTGATCCGTGTTCCGCACTGTAAGGGGTAATTACAACACCCGTAGTTATACAATAATTCTAACGATCGTTGTTGATAGGTTTTACTGTATAGAAGATATAACTTAGGTTTCCTACAGTGGCATTTTATCTACAGTTATGCCATATTATATGTAATTCATACATTACTGGACAAATTAGTTGGGGTTTTCACCCATATCAATTCTGTTCTACTTGAATTCCTGTTTAGACGGGTTTTACAGTACATGCTATAACGGAGACAACGTTTGTTATATTCGAATGCACACTTGAGTGTTCGCAGTTTGTTTAACTTTTGAATTTCAGTTGAACTTCGATATCTCGAACTCTGATAATTCGAACTTCGGATTAACTCGAAGTAAAGGTTTGGTCCGTCCAAAATTTATAATACAGAACTGCTCTAAAATGTATCACTATGCATATCTAGAAACTCATTCTGACAGCTTAATGCAGGTCTAAAGTAATTCTGAAGGCTCCTGAACTGAAAGTTCCTTTGGGCGCTTTCAGCAATTACTTTAAACCTACACTTATCTGTGAACTTGCGAAAAAGTTCAGATTAGAAGTCGGGTGTTCGAACCTCTGTTATATCGAAGTAATTTGTAAGGTCCAATGAAGTTCGAATCATGAAGTTCAACTGTATTTTATTCTTACACGTATGGTTTGTAATAGATTGCATTTCCGTTGTTCTTTTTAAAGGGTAGTTTAAACAATTTGAATCAATCCCTTGAAAAGTGAGGCTATGCTTTATTCCAAAACCGTTTTCAGGTATTTGGCCTAAAACAATGTGCTATATTTCACCATCGATGAAGTGGTGCACATTGTTCAACACAAAGAATCTGTTACATCTCTGAAATAGCTTTTAAGTATGTAAACAAATATCTGGTAGTGTGAGCGACCCGTCATTGTCATACCATTCTTTTGTCAGAAGAGCTTTTTGTAAAATGGCAAATGTATTAGCATATGAATTTGTTTGCCATGCAGAAATCGTAGAATCGGATCTATATTATTCTAATAGCAAACAGGGCAGATCATGATTCGACGGCTCCTATAGAGTTTATTCTGTTTGCAAAGGCATAGCAAGTAAAGGGTTAAGACAGCCATGTTATTTAATATCCTATACTAGTACTGGCTCTGCTGCATGCATTATAATCGATTGCCCAGTGATCTGCCTTGTGAAATATCATTTCGATAGTTCACTGAAGTAATACAGTAAAAGTCATATAAACCGGAGTTATAAATACTAAAGAAATACTTAGATCGTTTAGGCGTGACTGTTCAATGCATAATGAAACCTTTATAAAGCTTCCTTTGTGAGTCTTCAGTTCTTTGTGACTTTCACATTACATTAACCCATTTGCTCCTACGATCCCATATATATGGGACATAGGCAAACAGTGTAGACTCTGATCAGACGCCGCATAATGCGGCGTCTGATCAGAGTCTACACTGTTTGTTGATAGGAATTTCAATATAAAACAAAACAAAATTGAAAATTTAGGTCTTGGACTAATCCAATATATAAACATGGAAGAATCCACTGGGCGCAAATGGGTTAAACTGTCGTCTGTCTTACAGACCGGTGTTGAACCGCAAATTTCACGCCACCCATTTTTCACACGTGTAAAATTTGCGGCCCAATTTTTCACATAATTTGTGAAAATTGCGTTTTGCTCCTATACCCCCCTTCAAAGCCTGACGCATTTTTCACGTTTGTGAAAAATGCGTCGAGAAGATGTGCTCAAATATTCACTTCAAAACACGCGACGCATTTTTCACTCTTGAGAATATATTGAAGTTGACCAATTTCTTTGGTCATTTCGATTATAGATCAAGGTCGCAGGAATCGAAATGCTAGATTTGTAGTACAACTCAGAAGTTGATTTGGGTGCTTGCTCAACATACTTATTTGATTAAAATAAAATTATGGGTCACGTGGGTAAAACGTATTTGGAGTTCCTTGTTAATCCTTTAGTGTCCACATATTTGATATGTATTTGATGTCCCCGTGTTGCGGCACATATTGTCGCCGCTGTACATATTTTCGTCGGCGACCATCTCTGCTGAAGCAGATGGAACATATTGTCGCCGGCGTTAATATGTCCCGAAGTTTTCGGCACATAATACTGCTGAACTGCACAAATTGTCGCCGGCGACAATATGTGACGAAGGTTATGGTGCTTTTGAGGGTATTTATGGCGACAATATGTCAAACGACTTTAACGACGAACAAGTTGACGACAGAGAACGTACATATGGATGAAACAACAGGCAAACAGCCGGACGGATATGTAATCCTGTCAAAGCAGTTGACACAATACACAGCTTTTGATTATCATTGGCGCTATTACACTGTTGTGTCGTAAACCACCGAATACTATAATTTTGATTTCCCGACAAACGAGTCGAACGACAATATGACAATGGCGTAACCCTTGAGCACATATTGTCGCCGATGCCGACAACTTCCGTACATACTGTCGCCGGCGACAATATGTGCCACTTGTTTCGGCATATATTGTTGCTGGCGACGATATATACACCGTCGACAACATGTGCTGCAACACCCGGGATATCGAATATCTGGGATATTTTGTCGCGATTGGCTGATTGTCTGTCGCTCTGGTCATAAATCTAGAACCGTTTGCATAGTGGGTGTGTACATTTCTTACGACATTTTTTACAGTACGTAGCGTACATCATGCGTATATCTATCGTGCGTTAATCGTATATCATGTGTATATCTTTCGTGCGAATATGTTATATATCTCACGGTTAATATAATGGGTACTATTTCCATTTTATGGGATATTTGATTAATACTTTATGTAATATATGTATTACATGTATCTAATGAAAGAAAGAGTTGTTCTTTACTTAAGGTAATGATAATGCAAGGAATCGTTCATAGCGTATCGTATAGTGTACGTATATGTATAGTACGTAAATAGTATATCATACGTGATAATTTCGTATATTGTGACAACAAATATGCTCACATATGTTGTATCGGACTTGACACGCCATCTTTCGGCCTGCGGTTCGATCCCCGGCCGCGACAGACCAAAAGTCGTTAAAAGTTGGTACTAGTAGCTCCCTTGTCTGCGCTCGACATTAAAAGGTGTAGTTCTAGGACTGGTCGGCCCGGTGTCAGGATAATGTGACTGGGTGGGATGCCCTTGCCATGTGCCCGCGGCAGGGGTATTTCAGTGAGGCAGCACTATAACTTGTCTCATGCGGGTGCCGTCTGCAAATAACTGAAATACTGTTGGTCGGACGTTAAACCCAACTCACTCACTCACTCACTTTCGGCAATAATTTGAGAGCGGAGGAAAACTTCTTTCTCCGACTCTGCACTATGTTTCCAGATCACAACTTTGTTTTAAAAGAGATCAAAGCAGACATGTAAACCGAAAGTAGAAGTTTATTTTAGAATGTTCAGCAATTTAGGAAAACCATTGAAGAAAAATGCCCGCATTGATTGTTCTGAAAATCCTTATATCCTTTCGACTCATGCAGCGTAATAAAACGTATTGGCGATGTTGGCGTTCCATAACTTGGATCTATATGCAGCAAATTGTTTGAATAGTTAGGGTTATAATGACTCTATGCCAGTCTGTAAAGTAGGCTAGTATGATGGTCGTAGGTATATAAATGGGCGTTTTATCAGCTGCCAAAATCGGCTCAGACACGGGTTTTCTCGGCCCAAAAATGCACGCTACATCTGCTACCTCTACTCGTGTTATGACTGTTATGGTGCACCATACATTTGCAGTATCTAATGGCAGTAGACACGACGCGCAAAAACATGACACCAAAATGTTTAAAAATGGGCCAAAAATTGGCTTCGATTTTTTCGCACAGTGAGTCATGACCTTTTGTGACCTTCTATAAATATACGCGTACTGCCTATCCGGTTGTGCTTATCTGGCACCGAAACAATAACACAAGCAACGTTGTTTAAAGTTGTCACCCTCACGTACTGCCAGTTAACTGGCTTTAGTCTGACAGTACAATGAGAGTTTACTGAAAGTAATTTGACACATCACTGAGAGTATTCAGACAGTAACCTGACAATCCAATGATGGAAAATATCATACTTATTACATTGTTTTGTTTTATTATCATTTTTATAGTAATGATAATAATGATAATAATGATAATAATAATAATAATAATAATAATAATTTATTTCGCCACATCACAGCATTTCAAAACAAGAGGGCCAGAATGGCCCTGAAGCGCTCACCAGACAATCAGAGGAGAAGATTTTCAAAGTTTTCACTATATGTTTCTATTGAAAGCTGGCTACTCCTGGGGCAGGGCCAATCTTGACCACAGGGGCATAATTTATATAACATTTGTAGAGGACCTGAACATGAAGCTATGTGCCAAATATGAAAGGTATGAACCTTCCAGTTTCAGAGAAGATTTTCAATGTTTTTACTATATATTTCTATTGAAAACTGATCACCCCTCAGGTGGGGCCAATTTTAACCACAAGGGCATAATTTTAAACAAGACCATACAAAGTTCTGACTAAAGGCGATCAACTATTCTTCTGAACGGATATGTGTACCCTAGCATTCCAAGCTGATTATTTGCATTTGAATATTATTATAAATTATTACATTATTATTTCATATTCACAAGTTTAACTTAAAAGTTTCAAGTAATACAATTTCATGTTTCATAATTTATTTAAAACCTTTAATTTGGCATTCTGGAGTCTTTAAATGATTTACCCTTCTTCTGAACTGCAGGGCAGGTTATAATAATATCATAATGCCAATCACTATTATTAATTAACCCTTCCCTCATATAAACGTGTTTTCACACATTAGAAAACAGAGTAGACCCAGATCAGATGCCTTCTATAGGAGCCATCTGATCAGGGCCTGCTCTGTTTGTTAATGGCATTTGATACATCTGTTCCTTAAGATTCTAAACTGGCTACAATGTTCCACCTACTATATTTCATTATAGTTATTTTGTAGATGAATATTCAGTAGGTTGTGAAATTTGGAAAAAAAATGGCTACAATGTTCCACCTTCCATACTTCATTTTTACTATTTTGTTCATGAATATCCAGTAGGCATTCAAATTAATAATAAACATAGAACAGGCAAAGGGTCAAGACAGAGCTCCAGCACCAGATACAGGTGCACTAAAAATAGCCACTGGTCATCTCTCTCTACTGCTTGACTGGATGACCTATTTATGAGTAATGAGAAGATGCTTAAAAACGCAGTCAGCTATAAGTTTGCTAGAAAACTGTCCACCCTGGGGTGTAGCCAATTTTGACCACAGGAGCATAATTTATATAACTTTTGTAGAGGACCTGAACATGATGCTATGTGCCAAATATGAAAGCTGAGAACCTTCCTGTTTCAGAGGAGATGATATTCAAAGTTTTCACTATATGTTACTATAGAAAACAATGCACCCCTGGGGCGGGGCCAATTTTGAACCCAGGGACATAATTTATATAACTTTTGTAGAGGACCTACAGATGATGCTATGTGCCAAAGATGAAAGCTAAGACCCCTGTAGATTCAGAGGAGAAGAATTTTAAAGGGTTCAAATTGTTGACGACGACCGACGGACGACGGACGACGCACGACGCACGCCGACGGACGACGGACATCAGGCAATCACAAAAGGTCACCCTGAGCACTTTGTGCTCTTGTGAGCTAAAAATACCATCTTCATTAATTCATTAGTAAGACATATTACTAAAAGCTATTCTACCGTAGACTGTCAGTTTACTCTAATTTAACCTTGTTGTCATTTCAGTATACTCTCAGTTTATTCTCAGTGCCCTGTCATATTTTATATATGTATATTTACAAAACATTCTTATCATCTACGTCGGTTTTAATTTCGGTAATTGGATAATTCCTTAAATCATAATTTCTGTTACCATATAGTAAAGTACAGTCGACACTCATTAGCTTGAACTCTTTGCGAACATCAATATTAGTTCGACTTTAAAGAACTCTGAGATAAATGATCTTTCTACACACAATACACGGGTACCGCATTACTTTTTAAAATTTCTTTTTGGTCAAATACACATGCTTCACTTGCATTGTTGAAAATGAAAACAGAATCCCAAGCAGTTTATATACAGACCAGACGCCAAGTCGCTCTGTATCTGGTCTGAATCAGAATTGCTTGCAATTCAAATAACAGCTAAATTTGCAGTGACTTTCGTGGATTTCGGCATAAGCAGAAGTTCGACTGACCCAAGTTCGAGATAACGAGGGTCGACTCAGGGGATATTACTGTCATAAATATAATTCAGGGACAAAGCTACCCTATCCGATACTAATTCAATGTCCTGATGTCTGTTTAAGATCTCTCGTATCAACAATAGCAAAACCATCTATTGACATATCTGTGAAAAATGCGTTGGTATTAGAAGGTCTTCAAATCAAAGTACTGACAGTACTGAAGGTTTCGGACATAATATATATCATATTGATTGTTTGCTGTGGATTTTTCTGAACATCATGTCAGTAGTTTGGAAGACATTTACAGAATTGTTTTATGAACATGTCACATACAGGGCGATTCCAATAGCTCATCTTGCCACTTTGTGCCAATAGAGCCAAAATTGATAGTTTATGTAGTAAAGAGCCATCACTCCGTTATTTGAAAGTAAGGGTCAAGTCAAGTCGTGCTTAGCATAATAGAATTAACGATTTCACCATTATCGTTGAATGAGAACACTGTAGGTCTAGACTGGACCCCGGATGATTCTGACCATTACTTGGTCAGTACCAAACATATGTAAGAAATGTCTGATTTATAAAAACCCTAATTTCCTTAACCCTTTCCCTGTTCTATGTTTATTCCAAATTTCAATACCTGCTGAATATTTATGGACAAAATAGTTACAATGAAATATGAAAAGTGGCAATTAGTAGCCATTTAAGAAAGTAAAGAAAAAGAAAGATAGAGTAGCCTATATATATATAAGTGTGTAGGCAAAAGGGGCATTTAACTCAGAATCCGACAACAATATATCGGACTTTTGTAAATACCACAGGAAGGGTATGGAACTTTCAGAATCCGACGACCTTATGTCGGACTTCTGTTGTAAAAAGACACCATGCTGTTTGAACAAAGGCGTTTGGATTGACAGTAGGTCATTGGTAAAATCTATTCATTTTATACTTGGAGATTTCATGAAAAATGGGTCTGTATAATTTGCATATTAAGTATGTACGTTCACTAGTCGTTGTTGCTTTTCACACCTTTGTAGCGTTTAAATAGAACCATGTAACACTTATATATTGGGACCCAAGCGGTGGCCGAGGGGAAAGAGCTGCGTCTATGAATCTCTAGGTCCTTGGTTCGAATCCCGTCAAAACCAAATGCAAATAGAAAAAAGATTCTAATATTTTTTATTCTTTATCTTTTTTGATATTCTTTTCTCTAAATACATTTTAAAGCAAACAAACTAGAAAACATAAGCATGCCTCTTGAAACTTGTTATGGACTTTTTAAAGCATTATGCTATATTAACATACAGTCCTGGTGTCAATAGTATGCATTTCGATGAAACGTAGAGGCAGGATCCAGACTTTGTGCTAGGACAACTATGAATTCGAAAGTACCATGTTCAATTTAAAATTGTCACCTGCTCATTATTTTGTGTATTGCATATATAATTATTTAGATTCAATTAGTCTATGATTTGCATAGTTTTATTTTAAAATTGTCAAACATCTAGGATCCTGATCACAGACCGACACACACAATGTACAACTGGCAATTAGGTCACGATAACCTGCATAATATTTGAAAACTTAGTTTGTTTCAAAAGGAATTACTGCACAGTTCAAACTGACTATAAAAATTTCCCTGAGAATTTGAACAATAATTGCATCAACAAAAACAATAGTTTAAAAAAGTACATGTATATAGACACAGAGCGCAAATGGAACGGATCCATGTAAGAAACTTGATTCCTGTTCTATGTTTATTCTAAATTTCAATACCTACTGAATATTCATGAACAAAATAGTTATAATGAAACATGAAAAGTGGAAATTAGTAACAATTTAAGAAAGGAATGAAAAAGATCTTTCAAATTCCATTAGCCAACAGAGCAGACCCTGATCAGACGACTTCTATAGGAGTCATCAGATCTGGGTCTACTCTGTTTACAAACGCGTGAAAAACATTTATATGAAGGAAAGGGTTAAGTGTTCTAGCACCCAATCTCTCCTCTCTACCAGTTTGTACAGCTGAATAACTCAGTTTGGAAACATTTTTGCAACTTTAGATTAAACAGACATGGCAGCAAATAGTGAAAACCCTTCAAACGGGCCCATTAAGGAGGTGTTTGATCTGGGTCTGCACTATTTGCATAAGTGTGTTTGTCAAAATACCTAGGGTAATTAGGGTATCACTTGTAAATCTCTGAAATACATTAAAAAGTATAGATTTGTCACCTTTTACAATACAGTAAAACCCCTCTTAACCCGACTTCTAGTAGATAAGAATTTAGAAACTTTTTAGGCAGGTGGCTGCTTAATGCAGGGTGAAAGTCATGCCGAGGAGCTTTCTGCATTATTTTCATCCTGCATTAAGCTGCCACCTGTCTCCAAGACTGATATTTATACTGAATTTAAAGTCTGGCTTAGAGGGGTTTTACCGTACATGTATTTTTGAAATTCTATTTCTTTCAAACCAGATCTTAGCAACAACGTCGCACGACCATTGATTAAATTCATCAGGAAACATTGTAATGTCGCAATGGAATCGAATTTCTGCATTTGAATTTTGATCTACCCTAGAAATAGTACCATTGATGTTCGATATTTCATAGTAGTTCACAAAATGTTGAAAGTGTATCGAAATATCAACCGTGGCTGTAATAATCAAATAATTCTTTTCGGTTATGTATCCATTTCATGTACTTCTCTATGAGCCTTCTTACCTGGGTCTCCTCTGTTTGCAAAGGGCATAAGTGAATAGGCAAAAGGGGCATTTAACTCAGAATCCGACAACAATATATCGGACTTTTATAAATACCACAGGAAGGTTATGGAACTTTTAAAATCCGACGACCTTATGTCGGACTTCTGTTGTAAAAATACACCATGCTGTTTGAACAAAGGCGTTTGGATTGACAGTAGGTCATTGGTAAAATCTATTCATTTTATACTTGGAGATTTCATGAAAAATGGGTCTGTAAATTTGCATATTAAGTATGTACGTTCACTAGTCGTTGTTGCTTTTCACACCTTTGTAGCGTTTAAATAGAACCATGTAACACTTATATATTGGGACCCAAGCGGTGGCCGAGGGGAAAGAGCTGCGTCTATGAATCTCTAGGTCCTTGGTTCGAATCCCGTCAAAACCAAATAGAAAAAAGATTCTAATATATTTTTTATTCTTTATCTTTTTTGATATTCTTTTCTCTAAATACATTTTAAAGCAAACAAACTAGAAAACATAAGCATGCCTCTTGAAACTTTTTATGGACTTTTTAAAGCATTATGCTATATTAACATACAGTCCTGGTGTCAATGGTATGCATTTCGATGAAACGTAGAGGCAGGATCCAGACTTTGTGCTAGGACAACTATGAATTCGAAAGTACCATGTTCAATTTAAAATTGTCACCTGCTCATTATTTTGTGTATTGCATATATAATTATTTAGATTCAATTAGTCTATGATTTGCATGGTTTTATTTTAAAATTGTCAAACATCTAGGATCCTGATCACAGACCGACACACACAATGTACAACTGGCAATTAGGTCAGAATAACCTGCATAATATTTGAAAACTTAGTTTGTTTCAAAAAGAATTACTGCACAGTTCAAACTGACTATAAAAAATTCCCTGAGAATTTGAACAATAATTACATCAACAAAAACAATAGTTAAAAAAAAGTACATGTATATAGACACAGAGCGCAAAGGGAACGGATCCATATAAGAAACTTGATTCCTGTTCTATGTTTATTCCAAATTTCAATACCTACTGAATATTCATGAACAAAGTAGTTATAATGAAACATGAAAAGTGGAAATTATTAG
This sequence comes from Azorinus chamasolen, assembly GCA_963576725.1. NCBI lineage: Eukaryota > Metazoa > Mollusca > Bivalvia > Cardiida > Solecurtidae > Azorinus > Azorinus chamasolen. The sequence continues at coordinate 2,822,420 of OY755245.1, read as the reverse complement.
CCATTTAAGAAAGTAAAGAAAAAGATCTTTCAAATTCCATTAGCCAACAGAGCAGACCCTGATCAGACGACTTCTATAGGAGTAATCAGATCTGGGTCTACTCTGTTTACAAACGCGTGAAAAACATTTATATGAAGGAAAGGGTTAAGTGTTCTAGCACACAGTCTCTCCTCTCTACCAGTTTGTACAGCTGAATAAGTCAGTTTGGAAACATCTTTGCAACTTTAGATCAAACAGACATGGTAGCAAATAGTGAAAACCCTTCAAACGGGCCCATTAAGGAGGTGTTTGATCTGGGTCTGCACTATTTGCATAAGTGTGTTTGTCAAAATACCCAGGGTAATTAGGGTATCACTTGTAAATCTCTGAAATACATTCAAAAGTATAGATTTGTCACCTTTTACAATACAGTAAACCCCCTCTTAACCCGACTTCTAGGAGACCATTGATTAAATTCATCAGGAAACATTGTAATGTCGCAATGGAATCGAATTTCTGCATTTGAATTTTGATCTACCCTAGAAATAGTACCATTGATGTTCGATATTTCATAGTAGTTCACAAAATGTTGAAAGTGTATCGAAATATCAACCGTGGCTGTAATAATCAAATAATTCTTTTCGGTTATGTATCCATTTCATGTACTTCTCTATGAGCCTTCTTACCTGGGTCTCCTCTGTTTGCAAAGGGCATAAGTGAATAGGCAAAAGGGGCATTTAACTCAGAATCCGACAACAATATATCGGACTTTTATAAATACCACAGGAAGGTTATGGAACTTTTAAAATCCGACGACCTTATGTCGGACTTCTGTTGTAAAAATACACCATGCTGTTTGAACAAAGGCGTTTGGATTGACAGTAGGTCATTGGTAAAATCTATTCATTTTATACTTGGAGATTTCATGAAAAATGGGTCTGTATAATTTGCATATTAAGTATGTACGTTCACTAGTCGTTGTTGCTTTTCACACCTTTGTAGCGTTTAAATAGAACCATGTAACACTTATATATTGGGACCCAAGCGGTGGCCGAGGGGAAAGAGCTGCGTCTATGAATCTCTAGGTCCTTGGTTCGAATCCCGTCAAAACCAAATAGAAAAAAGATTCTAATATATTTTTTATTCTTTATCTTTTTTGATATTCTTTTCTCTAAATACATTTTAAAGCAAACAAACTAGAAAACATAAGCATGCCTCTTGAAACTTGTTATGGACTTTTTAAAGCATTATGCTATATTAACATACAGTCCTGATGTCAATAGTATGCATTTCGATGAAACGTAGAGGCAGGATCCAGACTTTGTGCTAGGACAACTATGAATTCGAAAGTACCATGTTCAATTTAAAATTGTCACCTGCTCATTATTTTGTGTATTGCATATATAACTATTTATATTCAATTAGTCTATGCTTTGCATAGTTTTATTTTAAAATTGTCAAACATCTAGGATCCTGATCACAGACCGACACACACAATGTACAACTGGCAATTAGGTCACGATAACCTGCATAATATTTGAAAACTTAGTTTGTTTCAAAAGGAATTACTGCACAGTTCAAACTGACTATAAAAAATTCCCTGAGAATTTGAACAATAATTAAATCAACAAAAACAATAGTTTAAAAAGGTACATGTATATAGACACAGAGCGCAAAGGGAACGGATCCATGTAAGAAACTTGATTCCTGTTCTATGTTTATTCCAATTTCAATACCTACTGAATATTCATGAACAAAATAATGGCTACTTATTTCCACTTTTCATGTTTCATTATATGAAACATGAAAAGCGGAAATGAGTAGCCATTTAAGAAAGGAAAGAAAAATATCTTTCAAATTCCATTAGCCAACAGAGCATATCCTGATCAGACGAATCCTATAGGAGTCATCAGATCTGGGTCTACTCTGTTTACAAACGCGTGAAAAACATTTATATGAAGGAAAGGTTTAGTGTTCTAGCATCTCTACCAGTTTGTACAGCTGAATAAGTCAGCTTGGAAACATTTTTGCAACTTTAGATTACAGCTTGCTTAATCCTTACAATGCTGAGTGATGTTTCGTTTGCAACAATTGACGTCTTCAATAAACTTTCTTTCATTTTATGCAAAAATATGATCAAGATGACAAACAGTTTGGATCCTGATGAGACGCAGAATTATGTGGCCTCTCATCTGGATCCAAACTGTTTGCATAGGTAATCACAGTTTCGCCGCTAGCGTGCAAAGAGTTAAGCGTATGACCTCTAGAGATTTTAGCATGATGTAACAGTTGCCCTGCACTACTGACCACCAGTGCGCTGTAACCTTTATACTGTAAAGAACGTACAGAACAGAAGTCTATTTAACCCTTAATTTCCCCATGTAAACTTGTTTTCATGCATCTGCAAATAGATTCGACCCAGATCAGACAGCTCGCTCCCATAGATTCAGGGTCTGCTCTGTTGCTAATGGATCCACCTTCCATATTTCATTATAAATATTTTGTAAGATTCCGGAACCGGATTGTAAGCCAAGCACTGCACATGCGCGTATTCTCTTAGGGGGATTCCCGCTAGGTAGCGCTCGTGCAATAGGGTTTTCCGCCATGGTTTGAGTCGCAATCCATTTTATAAGGATTTCAGCAAAAGCCGAAACCCTAAAAATGGGGTTAAAGTGCTACCGAATTTTTCACAGCAGGGTTTTGTGAAAAGGTGAAATGGGGCCGCAAATTTCACGCGTGTGAAAAATGCGTCAACCCATTTTTCACACGTGTGAAAAATGGGTGGCGTGAAATTTGCGGTTCAACAGACCGGCAATGATGCTAATTTGAACGTCCGATTTAGAGGTGTGGCATTGTGCATACTTTATTATTAATGTTCTATTTTAGTAGTTCAAGTTGTGTATTCAAATAAACAGAAAGATCGCCGACTCTTAAATCTGAAGAAAATATTATGTATGTTATTTCACGAACATTTTAATCAAAGCCTAGATCATGACGGAATTTATAATCCACTGTGCCAGAAAGAGCCTGGACCTTGATATGGGTAGCAAGAAATGAGATCGGAAGCTTCTACCCACCCGTTTTTATACAGATCCGGGTAACCTATGACATGATCCACTTACTACATCAAATCATTGTCATACGAGTATTCGTGCCAATCCAAGTTAGATGGTCCTATCATACCACCCAAGATCAAACGTCCTGGCCATCAGTTTCATAAGCCCATTATATGGTTAATATCGACATTTTATACATGCTGAACATGCTACATTATCTTACCTCCTACAAAATTCTTGTCATTCCATTGGTCAATAGAGGTCACGAGAAACCCCCATAGATTCCTTATGGGGGTACTAAAATCCTTATCATGGCTTTACAAGAGTTACTTCCCTTATTTGACAGCCATATGCTTTTCTGTTACTTATAATAATATTTTATGTTTATCCACAATAGTTTTAAAAAATGCATACATATAATTTATGCTTTAATTGGGAGTTGAAATATAAACATTAATTAGTTTAACAGTGATAAAAAAGAAAAAACAAGATATATAAACGAGATTTGAGGCAAATACAAAATATTTTATTGGATTCTATTAAAGGGAGGTAATTCCCTTGCTTCCCTACGGCAAGCCATACACGTAGGCCTATGATGCAAACATGCATGTAAATACTTGAAATTAAAGGTAGTCGGTAAGATAAATTCGTTACATGCAGTGCTTAGTGTCCCTAATATGGACTATACACTGCCAGTAAATATTAATATGGGACTCGGCTTCGCCTCGTCCCATATAAATATTTGCTGGCAGTGTATAGTCCATATTAGGGACACTAAGCACTGCATAACTAATAATGTTAGTGAGTGACAATCACAATCACTGACTGTCCGCTAAAGATCGCACCGAATGCCAGCATGCACATATCGTCAGAATCATTTAATTATAATAAATACTTGCCTATGAAGCTTTTGGACGGTTCATAATGCATTTTATTTATTGAACAGAGGCGTGTTACAAAGTAGGTGGTTGCTTTAAACAGGACAAATGTAATGCAAAAAGCTCCTATAAGATAATTCTGCATTACTTTTTACCTGCATTAAGCTACCGCCTGTATTTCATACCATTAATTGCGCCTCTTTTTTGATGGTTGCTTGGGACTACTCTTAGATTGGCTCCCTTTACTATATGCATCAATGGCCTTTTTAGTAAACAGGGGAAATAACCACAATACGAAAGTACCTGATATGTGACCAGAGTAATCCCGCTGTAAATCACTTACATGTTAGCTATATACTGAAATTGATGGTTGTGTAACGTTTCGAAGTTTGTCCATTGTCCCGTAAATGGCGTTGCTAACGCATGATGTACTAACACTTTAACCATTTCCACTATAAATACGCCTTTCTACGCGTCTGTAAAAGTCACATTTTGAAACCATTGTGATAATTAAAGCATTTGCTCCATACAGCTCTACATTGTTTGTTTGTGACCTTTTTAGGGAACACTGCGTTATATGTTTTATCATTATTGGCGTCTCGTCAGGATCAAAACAGTTGAGCATTCGGAGTGCATGTTTTAAGAAAAATAATTTCGGAATACAGGTAAAATCTAACTAGTGCAAATTTACTCAGCACGTGATATTTAAATGACGGATTTGGAGAACATAGTAGTGAAGCACTCTGCAGCAACCACTTATGGCTATAGACAGATGGTTGCTTAACGTTTTACGTCATAGAAACGAATTGCAAACAGAGTAGATCCACCTCTCCTGTATGAGCTGTCTGATCAGGTTCTGTTCTATTTGCTTATGAAAATGTAATAAGTCCACAAACCTTCGTGTGGACACATTCCAGTATAACATATTAGCTAATAAATATTCATGATGTAATTATAACTTACATGAATATTCAACAGATAAATGATTGATTTTAAACGAAAGTAATGACGTCGTTTGAATGGTCGCTATAGAGAGAGGTTTCATCGTCTATTAATGATTAACCAACCTTTACTCCATGAATATTTATGTGAGAAATAATGACATCATGAATATTAATTAGAATAATTTATGTATTGGTCCATGAACACAGAAATGTTTGGCCATGACAGAAACTGTAGAATCACATCTGTATTATTCCATAAGCAAACAGAGTAGACCCTCCTAAAGAAGCCGTCTGATCAGGCTACTTTGTTTGCAAAGGCGTAGAAAGGCGTATTTATGGAGTATATGGTTAATGATTAAGATAAAGCTGAACAGTGGGTATACTTCGACTGTAGACCACGCTCATTCAACCTTTTACTCCATATACAGTAAAATCTCTCTATAACGGCCACTTAATTGTGTTAATTAGTTGGTATTTAGGGCAGGTGGCTGCTTAAAGCAAGGCGAAAGTAAAACAGAACGCTCCTATAGGAGCGTTCTGTTTTACTTTCACCTTGCTTTATGCAGCCACCTGCTGCATTTAACACAAAATACTTGATGTAATTTAGTGGTCGTTATAGAGAGGTTTTACTGTAAACGGTTTTCTTCAAATTATATTGATGACGTCATTAATTCTTACATGCATATTAATGGAGCAATTGGTTAAACGTTGCCATGTCACTGTCAAACGGTTTTGGTTGTTATCAAGTGGTATAAGGATCCAAACTGTTTCAGCTGTTATCAGCTCACCAGTAATATAAAAAGATCAGCCCTGTTCAGAATGAGTCATTTCCAAGACAGATAAAGGTATACACTTTATTTCAATATTTAAAATAAAAACATTTTGGCTATTCAATGTTTACAATACATTCCATGGAGCTCATATTGACTCGTTTCGCGTATCTGCCAACAAAGTAGGAGGGTTCATGCTGGAGTCGTCTGACCAGGGTCTGCCCTGTTTGCTTTTGACTCTACAGTTTCTTCCAATATTAATACCAAACAGATCATGTGTACATACGATTATTCAGCTGATAATTATTTATGATGTCATTATGCAGTCATGACTGTTGCTAAGAAGTTTTACTATTATTTGTCTCAACATATCAAAGTAAGGGTAGACAAATATTTACAAATACCAGAGATCCAGATAAGATGCGAAACTTCAAACAGTTTTAAGATTACCTTCATTATTTCTCTACTTACCCCTATGTTGTGATCACTCTTTAGAATCGTTTCTTTGAGTAGATTCTAAAGAGTGGTTACAGTATAGGGTTTGGTGGAGAAATAAAGAGTTTTGTCTTTGAGTACGCACCATTATCTGTAACCCTGCAAATACAATTGTCAACAATCATTGAGTTTCATCTACACTGTTTTGTTATGTAGTACATGTACCCACAGTACAGGGTGTCCAAGAAAAAACGGAACCCTGGATCAAATGTGTATTTTACCCAACGTGACCGGACACATTAAAATATAAATATTTACTGTTATAGATAAGTCATTTGTGCATATATCTGCCAAATTTCTCATAAAAACATGCATCAGTTTTAAATATATGAGTTTTTTAATGAATGCACCTAAACTCTGTTTTAACATGATATTCGTACATTGCATAGTCCATGCCTATATCATGTTTAAAACGGGGTTTGGGTGCTTTCATTTAAATGCTGATATCTTAAAAACCAATGAATATATTTAGACAAAATTTAGACAACATATGGCAAAATGTTGTCTCTACTAAGCTACATGTGTATACTTTAAATTTAAGTTAGCAATATTGACAGGAATGGGATAACTTGCGGGTCTTAATACCGGGTTCCGTTGTTTTGGGACACCCTGTACAACTGTCAACATCGGTGTTTTCAATGTGTCAAATATAGGATAAGCCATGCGTTTAGTCAAGGACATTGTTTGCAATTATTGTCAGTGGCTCGTAAAGGCATTGTATTAACCTAAACGGCGCATGTTTGGCAACAGCTGCGAATACATGTTTTTTGTTTTCATTTAACACTTTCCCTCATATAAATGTGTTTTCACGCATCTGCAAACAGAGTAGATCCAGATCAGATGGCTCCTATAAAACCCATCTGATCAGGGTCTGCTCTGTTTGCTAATGGAATTTTATAGATCCATTTCTATACTTTCTAAAATGGCTACAAAGTTCGAATTTCCATATTTTGTTGTAACTAGTTTGTCCATGAATATTTAATAGGTAATGAAATTTGGAATAAACGTAGAACAGGGAAAGTGTTAAATAGTCCAAAACAAACCGTTCAGGTGAAAACGTCACGAGTTGTTACTGTACCATCAATTATATCTATTATGTGAGCGTCATTCTTCTTACCTGAACGTATGGTTGGTTTAAACAACATACTACAGCAATAAAAGGACCACAGCAAATTTTATTTAACCCATTCCCTCATATTGACTCCTTTTGACGCCAATATAAAAGTCACACTTTTTGGAAACCATTGTGGTAAATAGAGCAGTTAATGGTTTCCAAACTACAACAATTCTAAAAGTTTCCTTTTTATTCTAATAAATGATCCTTTTCAGTCCATTTATTCAAAGAAGTTGTGTCTGAAAATAGCCTATGTTGGAATGGGGTAAAACTCTATGAGGGAATGGGTTAAAACTCTATGAGGGAATGGGTTAAAACGCTAAGAACACATTTGTTACTTCATTTGTAAACAGTTTTTATCCAAACAAACGAGACACCGGATAACTTAAATGTAGGTTAAAAAGGAGGTGGGTGATTTACTTGGAAATATAAAGCAGTCATGAAAATTTAAAATATTTATAACCGTTCAATACGGACATCTAAGTGTGGTATAGTACTAAAACAATCATGCAGTTTGTGACTCCTGATTAGCCTGTCCCCTCTTGTTGTGATTTACAGAATTTTGACACATGTTGATCCGATCCCTTGAAACTCGTCTAAAGTACCTGTAAAATATATACAATATGTACAACATAGGCATATGCACCCTGATATAAATTATATACATTGTAATTATCACACATCAGAGCCGTTACACTCATGGGGGTTACATGTAGCACCATTTTCTACAAATTATTTTGCGCAATTGTTTGTTCAGTTACCTTATGTGTAATTTTATTTAAAACAGAGCCATAGATACAAAACTAAAATCATCATTTCTCCACACAATCTCATGTTGTGAACGCTATTTGGAGTCTTGGAGTCTTCTCGGAGAGACGGCCATACAGAGTGGCAACAGCATATGAGTTTGTGAAGAACAAAATAAAGTTATTATGGTACAGCGTCTTGCCTTAATCAGTCAACTGCCTTAAACCGTATCATTTATTTACTATAAGGATTCCTATTAGCGAGGTCACAATGCATTTATTTTTTATTGAATGAGGCTATTTGGACAAACAGCATATCGGTATTACATTGTACTTTCGGAGCAAAAGTCAGTAAGAAACAGCAAAGAATGTGTCTATAGACCTCTGTGTGTTATTTCCTTTATGATTTTTACTTTTACCTTTTGTAAAGTAGTCATCTGTCTGTCTAAAGCGTTACCAATTCATTTGTACCATTAGTAAGTTGTACTGTACTCTAAAACCCCTCTAAACCGGAATTCTAGTAGAGCAGAATTAATATACTTTTTTGATGTAGGTGGCTGCTTAATGAAGGGTGAATGTCATGCAGAAAGTTACTAGAGGAGCTTTCTGTATGAATTTCGCCCTGCATTAAGCTGCCGCCCGTCTCCAAGACCGATATTTATTTATACTATATTGGGCGTCGGATTTAGGGAGGTTTTACCGTATTTGATTTTTTATTGAATTGCAGACAACAACATGGTATTACTTACGGAGCAAGGGCCAGTAAGAGACAACAAAGCCTGCGTCAACAGACCTCTGTGTATTCATTCCTCTCCCCATGTGGTTTGCAACACATATCAGACCGCCATTTTTACCATCGTCTGTAGGCGACCAAAAGCGAATACTTTTGTCTGAGTAGCCGTACACTAGACCGCCATAGCTGCACGTGACGTCAGACGTTTGATAGTTCTGAGCAAGGGCGCCACCTGCCGGAAACCTGTAGCCTAGGTTGATTCCATCTTCAGCTTCGGCCTGAAAAAGCAACACGTGTCGCAAACACATTATGCAGTTGTCATGCAACCAATTGTACAATCATCGATTCATGCATAAAAGACGCTTCAAGTAATGAGTTTAAACATTTACTCCATAAATATTCATATCAGAAGTTATGATATCATGATTATTAATCAGATCATTTTTCTGTAATGGCATATGAAAACAAGATATTTTATTTTGACTTAGGCAGTAACTGTAGAAATATATCTATATTATATCATAAGCAAACAGAGCAGACCCTGATCAGACGGCTCATATAGGAGCCGTCTGATCTGGGTATACTCTGTGTGCTAATGCGTAAAAAGACGTATTTATGGAGTAAAGGGTTAACGTAATACGTATTGAGTAATGTTTATATTTTAAAATATATATGGTTTGATTACAGTTTGCATAATACGTTGATGCAGTAATAGTACAAAATGTCGGATTTTTCATCATTAGGAACTACGTGTTGCATTCTATCGTTAGTCAGTACTTAGTAACGATAAATGTACAAACAACTCATGTAGAATCTGTCTTAAGCGGCCATCAATCAAAATAGACGTCTAATTGTGGAATTGCAAGGTAGGTGGTAGCTTAATACAGGTCAAATATGCAGAAACTCATGTAGGAGGTTTCTGCATTAATTTTGCCCAGCATTAAGCAACCACCTGCTTTTAAGACTCCTATGTTCATTAAATGAATGGCCACTTAAGATATGTTATACTGTATTGTGGTTCGTTGATATAGTAAAGTCTTGCTTATACAGTCACTCAAAAGAAGCATAGTTCTGGAGTTTAACCCTTTCCCTCCTAGAGGAGCCGTCTGATCAGTGTCTGCTCTGTTTGCTAATAACATTTGATAGATCTGTTTCTTTACTTTCTAAAATGTCTGCAATGTCCCACCTTCCATATTTCCTTTAACTATTTAGCTAATGAATATATACTGGTATGTACTATTACGTTTACCGTGCATATTGAAACAATGTGTTTGTCAATATCTAGACCATATAAAATAAAGTGTACAAATAAAACACATTATATCACTATTTCACTATTACCTTTATTTCTATACGGAAACCAGTCTTTAAAACTTGCAAACAGTGTAAAACAAATCAGCACTTTTTGGCACTCCAGTGAGAAAGCGGTATATGTCTAGATGACTTTCAAACAGAATTGGACCCGATCCAACGCAACGTGCTCTATACTGTTCAATACTCCTTATAAAGCCTGAAGGTTGATGCTACATGTATAATGTTGTTTATTCTATCTCATGATTTTTTTCCCTTTTCCCCAAGCATACTGAACCAATACATTTACCCAAACTTTAACGAAACTATGTTCGGACAGTGCAAATCCCTCATACGCCACACTTGCTGTATTATACGTCACGCCAACATGCCCCGACGATGATGTTATTGGCGAGAGCGTGTGGGTCCGCCATGCATATATCTCCACCTGACCAGTCGTAGCAACTCCACTATCAACCAAATAGCCGTCTATAGTACTGAAAATTTTACCTGGAAATGTAAACGACGCACTTGAATATGGTGCTAGAGCGTGGCATATGATGTCGCTCAGCTCGTGTACAAGTGTCTGTTAGACGTGCACAGTGGCAGACATGAAACAAGAGAATATTTCATCAACTAGACTGGTTATGCAGATGTCCATATAAGATGTTTAACCCTTCGCTTGCTATTCACGTCAATATACCTACCTGTAAATAGTGAAGACCCAGATGAGACAGCTCCTGCAGGAGCTGTCTCATCAGGGTCTGCACTATTTACAAGTTGATTGTGTAACCAGTACACTCCACATCAGTGATTGCACAGCGAAATACGTGTACACAGTGAAGATATATGTAATTATACAACAGGCCATGGGTAAAGATGGAGAAATGTATTTTAAAATTCAGCAAGCGAAGGGTTAAATTAAAAACATTTTCAAGAATAATTTCTTTATTTCTCCACCAAATCCTGAATTGTGACCATTCTTTAGAATTGTCCTAAAGAGGCGATTCTAAGGAATGGTCACAACATAGGGTTTTGGTGGAGAAATGGCGATTGTAGTATCTGTGTACGCACCTTTATCTGTAGCTCTGTAATATAAATGCAAACTTTCAGCATAAAAATTGTACATCATCCAACATTTTGGATCCAAATGAGACATTGACTAACGTGGTGTCTCAGCGGTATCCTAAATGGGTTAGTCATATAGATTAACCCTTTTTTAACCCATTTATAGAACAACAACAAAAGCCGTCTCAAATTGTATCGATAAAGGGACGTAACAGTATAATTAAAGTTATTATTGCTTAATACCAGAATTGCACAACGTCCATATGCAGTCAAAACCATGTACTGTATTGTATAACTATTATTAATATATGTATGGACAATACACATCACTCATGTTGTTAGTGTTTCCATTTTCTAAACTTATGAAATGGAGTTAATGGACAGCAGATTAAGAAATAGCAACGGAAACCGCGGAGATGGTCCCAATAATGTACATCACATGAAACGTGCACGTTATTTTTAAACTGTTTGTTTTTCAACCAGCCTCCAACATTTCTACAGTACTCCAATTTTAATTTAAATCTCGCATTAGGAAACTACAGTAAACCCCTTCTAAATCGACCTAAAAGAGGTCTAATTCTGGGTCTTTAGGCAAATGATAGCTTAATGCAGGAAGAAAATTATAAATCAAACTCTTATAGGAGCGTTCTTTGTTGCTTTCACTCTGATTTTAACCCTTCGCTTGGTTTCACGTCAATATACCTACCTGTAAATAGTGTAGACCCAGGAGCTGTCTCATCAGGGTATGCACTATTTACAAATTGATTGTACACAGTGAAGATATGTGTAATTATACCACAGGGCATGGGTAAAGGAGAAATGTATTTTAAAATTCAACAAGAGAAGGATTAAAGACACGTATGTTCATTCGGATAGTGCTCATTTTAAAGGCTATTCACTGCAGCTGACTTTCATGCAAAGCACTTTACGTAACGTGGTATATTGTGGGGCTCTAAGGCATATTGTTTGTCGTATTTACTTTTATTGACAAGTGTGCATGGCATGTCTCAAAGAGAATCGATTTCGCTCACAATTGTGTTGAAGAAGTAGAAGGTAAGTTTTTTTTAAATATTTATATTGTATTGGTTCATTTGATACAGGTATGAACCCGCAGTTCAGAAATTGTCACATCTACACAAACAAACGAACAAAGAGTACTTGATAAAAACAAATCTTTACAATATTTGTAGGGTCTGGTTTAGTTTTATATCATGCTATTATAGGGCAACAGAAAGGAAACGCATTTAGAAAAAAATACCCAGAAAAAATATGCATAAAAAACGTACTTAGAGAAGCATATTTAGAAAATGAGTACTTCAAAATCGCGTGTTAGAAAAAAGTGTTTATTAGAAACACGGGCCTTAGAAACAGCATTTTTTCTAGAAAATGTACTTGGAGAAAGTGTTCTTAGAAAAAGCGTACTTAAAAAGAGTCCACAGAAGAAGCGTGCTTAGAAATATTGTCCGTAAAAGAAACGTCCTTAGAGAAAACGTACATACTTAGAGTAAGCGTACTTAGAAACATGAATCACGAGAAAGCATACTTTGGAGAAGCGTACTTAGAAAAACCGTATTTAGAGAAAGGGTACGTACTTAGAAAAACGGTAGACAGAAAATCACCGTACTAATTAAAGCGTACTTAGAAAAAGCATACATAGAAAAGCGAAAGTGTTTAGAAAAATCAACCTTTTAGAAGAAGAGTACATAGAAAGGTGCACTTGGAAAAGTTTGACTTAGGAAAACTGTGCTTACGAAAAGCGTACTTACAAAAAGCGTACTTAGAAAATGTGGTCTTGGAAAAAGCTTTACTTAGGAAAAGTATTCTTTGAAAAAAGTACTTAGAAAATTCATACATATACATAAAAACACACTTATAAAAGCATACTTACGCAGAAAAATCATAATTCAGAAAAAGCTTACTTACAAAAAAATGGTTTCAGAAAAAAGTCCTTAGAAGAAGCGTACTCACAAAAAGCGTACCGTAAAAGATGCGTACTTAGAAAGAGAATACTCAGAAAATAATACTTTAAAGAAACGTACTTAAAAGAAGCGTACTTCGTGAACTTATTTTTGTTTTAGAGCAGTCAGACGGGAGTTATATTAATTTACCCTGTTCGTCTCATTGGATGAAGATGGGATAGGTGTGACATTGGACGCATACCCTAGCTATTGTTTAATCCTCAGTGGTTATTCCTACCACTGGTCGTTTCATGGATGTACTCCTGTCTTCATTATATTTTTAAGTTTGCATTGTGTATCTTTCATTGGCGTTCTTCAATCGCTCATGTGGAGTTCCTTTATGTTTAACATCATTTGGCGTCCCCTGGCCTTTTCAATGTCGCAGTACCCTAAACTTAAAACTAACTAATTTAGTGTCGCAGTGTGCTAGACCCAGATCAACCGATAAATACATGTACTTGTTTTCAGTATGGCGTTGTGTGACGTTATGACTTATCTTACTCTTGTTTATAGTATGGTGTCACGTTTTATCTTTTGTTTCCGGTGACTGAGTTTTAGTTAAACGTCAGTGCGACATATTTTAGCTAATATGCCGTCGGTGTAAAGCAGACAAGGAACATTCTCTGAAGGTCGTGTATATGTGGTCATGCACTTCATCTGTGTTTTAGGCGATGCTGTGGACTTTTATGTGCCATTTCCTGCCTGACTTCTGTTCTATTTGAGTAGATGCGTACTTAGCGTACTTAGAAAAATAGTACTTAAAAAGAGTACTTAGAAAAAGAGTACTTAGATAATACGACCTTAGAAAAGGAAGATCCAGATCAGATGGTTCCTGTAAGAGCCGGTTGATCATTATCTGATCCGTGTGTTTATGGAATAATATAGATCCGGTTTTACAGTTTCTGTTATGGCTGAAATGGCCTAATTCCAATAGGAATCCGTACATAAGCCCCTAACCATGGTCAAGCACGTTTGCAACCCATCGCTAACGATCCATGCTTTATATATTATAGTATCATTGTATACGATCCTACATATAGTATGTTTAGGATGCGCAATATTAATTGTATAGGTTGTACATAAAGTCAACGAGACTGCTCTTATATAAGTTGATATGCGTTCAGTAAAATGACAACGCTCACAACCGTCGACAACGCTTACATCTGCTCGTACCAGTTTCATCTGATCGGTCCATTCGTTGGACCATTCATATAAAAACGTTACCCGGCAACAAACAGTAACGCTACGGCTGATCTACACACCGAATGAATGCACCCTTTGAATGTTTGTTTACCATTATTCTGACTGTATTGTTAGTGAATACACAACTGATCTACACACCGAGTGAATGCACTTATCCGTTGAGTCTTGGTTACCCACATTGATCTACACATTTAGTTAATACACTTACCCTTTGAATGAGTGGTTATCCACATTGATTTATATACCTAGTGAATGCGCTTACGCTTTGAATGGGTGGTACCCTTTGAATGGATGGTTAGCCACTCTGATATACATACCTAGTGAATACACCTACCCTTTGAATGGGTGGTTATCCACACCCTGACTGCATTGTCATTAAACCCGTACACAACAAATGCAACATTGTTGTGATTCATGTCCGGTGTAAATATAGTGGAACCTGAAACACAAACATTTTTTGTGGAAAGAACATCTTGTCAAGGTCGTCTGCGATACGCCCAACGCAAATAGGGTCATATTGTTTGGTTAGGGTGGTTTGGTACTCAGCCCATTCCCGCATATTGACGCCGTTTTGACGCCTCTGTAACACTTACTTTTTGAAACCATTGTGATAAATAGAGCATTTGCTCCACATGAGCATATGCTCTATTTATCACAATGGTTTCAAGACTACACAAATCTAAAATTTACATTTTCTTTAGTAAATGCTCATTTTCGGTAGATTTTTTCAAAGAGGTTGGGTCTAAAATAGCCTATGATGGAATGGGTTAATTAATCTTTTGAATGCTTAGTTTTCAAAGAGGAGTTGTTCGTCATGGTTTAATGGAAGAATCCATTTTTATTAAATAATAAAATTTGATTGTAGATATTGAAAAATGAATAGTGACAATATTTGTCACTTGATACCTAAGTGTCGTATAATCTGACTCTGCTGTTTCTCTCTGTAAACTCCAGCTGAATCGTTTACTTCTGTGATCCCATACATGCAAGCAGTGTAGACCCAGATCAGAGGGACTGGAATGTGGTCTTTGATAAAAGTATGTACTGCTTGCTCTGATCCAATCTATATCAATGGTTTATATAGGTGTGTAATATGTTTGTAGGGTATCCTTATCTTGAAAATATTGCATGGCTTTGATCTAGTTCACCGTGTTCAATATGAATGCAAACTAGACAACTCGCTTTCCGCATAGTTACATGTATATACCAGTAAGTATCATACTATATACAGCACACTCGACCAAATTAGGTTTCGGACCCTATCAAATTTATCATATTGAGGGTCCAATGAGGGAGGTGCGGGGTGCATCGCAAAGATCCTAATGGTATAAACCATTGACATACATGCGCTTTGTTTAGCAAACAGTAGGAGCCATCTGGCCCCGAGGTTATAAAACTGTTTGCGTGAGCCTGAGATCATTCTCAAGCAAATGATTGGTCATATTCTGATCTTGCTCAGGATATGTCCAGTCATTTACTTGAGAATGATCTCAGGCTTAGGCTCAGAAGTTATAACATTGGACCATGATCTGTGTCATAATTATTTGCCTATGTGCCATCTATGGGGTGTTGGTAGTTAATGGGTTAAAAGAATCATATTTATCATTACAGAGTGCATACTCCATTCTCAGGAATGTATTTTCCGTGTCTTGTGTAGAGGTGATGACATTGAAATGGTACTGTAATACATACAGTCCAATTAGAGTTCGCTTTTTGACACAGACCATACAAATAATTCTCAAACTTTACTCCATTATCATGATTACGGCGTATATGAATTTTATCATTAACCCTTTAGATGCTGCATATACAAGTTCCAAAGGTCCAGATAAGATGCGTAAATTAAAACAGTTTCAGGATTAACTCCTTTATTTCTCCACCAAACCCTATGTTGTGACAAATTTTTAGAATCGTCTCTTCGAGTGATCACAACATAGGATTTGATGGTAAAAAACGAGTTTAGTACGCACCTTTATCTTCTTCTCTGTACAAAGTAGACTGAACGATCAACAAATACGGAGCCCCTTTAGTATGAAAGGTATAAATTTTCTAGAGACATTCATATGAAATACAGTGCAGCATATCGTGAGAAGGTTCCTCTACGAGACCTCTGATCTGGGTCTACAGTATTTTATAATACTAGTACAGTCGCTTCTCGCATTCAAAAGGTTAACGGTCCATGTTTGCAATAAATTTTTATGTTCAGTTACATTCTAACCAGAAACAAAGAAACACTTTCCAAATACGGAAATGCATTCATTTTTGTGTCGTTTAACGTAAATAGGTGTCAGAGTTTATGGATGTGAATCAATTCTTCGTGTTTACTCAATAACAAATTACCATACAGTATGGCGTTGAACCCTTTCAATGCTGAACGTGGATTATCCCATTTACTGTTTGACTATAGTCTACGCGGTATGGCAGTCTCAAACTTGCCAGGGGACTATAAATGACAAACAGTGCAGACCCTGATCAGATGATTCCACTATGAGCCCTCTCATCTGGTTATACACTGTTTGTAAATGACAGAGCATACGTGTTCCGCATTCAAAGGGTTAATAGCTGTCAGAAGATTACACATTCAAAGTATTTATTCACTGAATGTTTAAGGCTGTCAATTCCACTTGAGGCCACAATTCCACAAAGATTGATACAGATCGGGGTTTCCTAAGTGAAATTCGAACATCGCCGCCTCTTCCGCCTTTCGAACCATAACAAAGAGCAAAATTGCAGAATCATGCCCGCAGAACAATGGGTGGGCAAATTGCTCTTGATAGTTGCCCAATGTAAAAATAACTTTTTAAGCAATTAATCGTTATTGTCGTTATGAATATAGTCGTCTGGGTAGATACTAGATAGCACAGTCAATTACAGAATAACCCCGCTAACGCGACAACCTAAAAGAGATACAGTTCTTGGTGCTAGATGCAGATGGTAGCTTAATTCAGGAAAAAAGTAATACAGAAAGCTCCTAGGTTTTAAATGCAGGCGGCAGCTTCATGCAGTACGGAAGTAATGCATAAAACTCATGTTGGAGCTTTCTGCATAACTTTCGTCCTGCATTAAGCCACCACTTGCTTTTAATATATCTATGTTAATTCATTAAGTGGTCGCTTTTGAGATGTTTCGCTGGTATGCGTGCTTGCCAAAATTGTATGTCTGTTAAATGTATGAAACAATCTTATTTCATTTAATGAATTCTATCTGGAAGAAAATAATTTGTGATGCAAATATTACAGAATAACTGGGTCAGCATTGTGAGTGTATGCTCCATCTCCATCTGTATGCGCACTAGGCATATATGTGCTAACTTAACCCTTCTCTTGCTGAATTTTAAAATACATTTCTCCTTCCTTACCCATGCCCTGTTGTATAATTACATAGATCTTCACTGTGTACAAGTATTTCGCTGTGCAATCACTGCTGTGGAGTGCACTGGTTGCACAATTAACTTGTAAATAGTGCAGACCCTGACGAGACAGCTCCTGCAGGAGCTGTCTCATCTGGGTCTTCACTATTTACAGGTAGGTATATTGACGTGAATAGCAAGCGAACGGTTAATTGCGTATTGTTACTGCAAATAGGAGTCATGCCATGCGAGATGACGAGGAAAAGTCTAATACGAATCACTCAACGAAAAATATCAGTTTGTTTATTCATCTAAGATCCCTGGTTTCCCATCTAGAACTAAGGGATGCCGACAAAATGTACATATTTGGTGTGGGTTTTTTTCACGTCACGCTTCTATGTACGTACTAACCCATTCTATAAAACTGCTGATTTAATACAACATTTTAAACAACATGTTCTCAGGCCAAATATTGCTACGGAATCAGGGTCCATGCTTATAAAGCTTTTTAGTTGAGTTTGGGTTTGTTCTCAAGCTTTTGATTGGTCAGGTTTGAGCCAAAGGCAACTAAATTACATCAAGTATTTGTGTTTAAGGCAGATGGTTGCTTAAAGGAAGGTGAAAGTAAAACAGAACGTTTCTATAGGAGCGTTCTGTTTTACTTTCACCATGCTTTAAGCAGCCATCTGCCCTAAATACCAACTTATTACATGTAACACAATTTAGTGACCGTTATAGAGAGGTTCTACTGTACACAGGTTACTTGAGATTGTGTTTCTTCTTACTGCTGTTATACTCCTGCTGTTCATGTTTATTTTAACATCATTAAAGATAGATGTATTCGGACTAAAGGTTCGAAGTACAGATTCCCTTCCTCGTAGCCCCATTGCCCAAGCAGTGCAGGCCTTCAGTACAAGATGGTGTCGCAGATAACATGCTGAATTAAATGCTCTTTCTGGTTGGAAGAAATACATACTGGGTACAATTCATACCCGAGCTGAGTTTTATAAATCAAACATACCTCCTTCGTTCATCGATTTTCTTTTCGCAATTTAAAGAAAGACATACAAGATAGGTTTATGTACCAGCTGATACTGGCTGTATATGGTCGGGCTGACTAAAGTTCTAACAGATAGATGGGCGGACATGCGGAAATGAAAACCCCCAATTCCATTACTGAACGGTATAGTTACCGACTGAGTCCGAGTAGTAGCCGCTGAAAAAGCCGTCAGTCAACAGTGTTCGCACGAGTACTAGAGAAGGGTATTCCCCTAAACCATGGGCCCTCTCGATATATACTTCGTCATCTGAAATTAAAATTTGTTGAGAATGTTATTTAACATTAGCCCATCAGTCCGATGAGTAATCACAAATATGGTTTTAGTGGAGCAAAGAAGCGAATGGTCAATTACACATTGTTTACTTGAGGCCTACATTAACCCTTCGCTTGCTGAATTTTAAAATACATTCTCCTTCTTTACCTATGCCCTGTTGTATAATTACATAGATCTTCACTGTGAACAAGTATTTCGCTGTGCAACCACTGCTGTGGAGTGCACTGGTTGCACGATCAACTTGTAAATAGTGCAGACCCTGATGAGACAGCTCCTGCAGGAGCTGTCTCATCTGGGTCTTCACTATTTACAGGTAGGTATATTGACGTGAATAGCAAGCTAATGCTTAAAACAGAAAGGCCATACCTGGTGACTATTCATAAAAGAAATAATTAGCGTCTGGATATCAATTAGAGAATATTTGATAATGGTGTCGTGAACAAAGATATGTTTACCATAGCATAAACTTTAGAAAACTCTCTACATTATCAATTATGTACACAGAGCAGACATGCTATTATACTAATTGTTTGATTTGGTTATTACAAAGGCTGCCTGATTTTACTTTTACAGTAGCTGTCTGATTTGACTCTTAGAGTATCTGTCTGGTTTTGCTCTTACACTCGCTATCTTAGCTGTTAAAGTAGCTGTCTAATTTGCTTCTTACAGTAGCTGTCTGATTTGGCTCTTACAGCAGCTGTCTGATGTGCCTCTTACAGTAGATGTCTGGTTTGGGCTCTTACAGTAGATGTCTGGTTTAGCTCTAACAGTAGCTGTCTTATTTAGCTCTTACTGTAGATGTCTGGTGTAGCTCTTACAGTAGCTGTCTGATTTGGCTCTTACAGTATCTGTATTGTTTGGCTATTATAGTAACTGTCTGGTTTGGCTCTTACAGTATCTGTCTGGTTTGACTCTTACAGTAGCTGTCTGGTTTAGCCCTTATAGTAGCTGTCTTATTTAACCCATACAGTAGTTGTCTTATTTGCCTCTTACAGTAGCTGTCTTATTTGCCTCTTACAGTAGCTGTCATGTTTAGCTCTTACAGTAGCTGTTTTATTTAACCCTTACAGTAGTGGACTTATTTGCCTCTTACAGTAGCTGTCTTGTTAAGGTCTAACAGTAGTTGTCTTATTTGGCTCTTACAGTAGCTGTCCGATTTGGTTCTTACAGTAGCTGTCTTATTTGGCTCTTACAGTAGCTGTCCGATTTGGTTCTTACAGTAGCTGTCTTATTTGCGTCTTACAGTAGTTGTCTGGTTAAGGTCTAATAGTAGTTGTCTTATTTGGCTCTTACAGTAGCTGTCTGAGTTGGTTCTTACAGCAACTGTCTGGTTTGGGTCTTATAGTTGCTGTCTGGTTTTAGCTCTTACAGTAGCTGTCTGATTTGGCTCTTACAGTAGCTGTCTGGTTTAACTCTTACAGTAGCTGTCTTATTTGGCCCTTACAGTAGCTGTCTTATTTGGCTCTTACAGTAGCTGTCTGGTTTAGCTCTTACAGTAGCTGTCTGGTTTAGCTCTTACAGTAGCTGTATTATTTGGCTTTTACAGTAGATGTATATTTGCAAATGCGTGAAAGGGCGTCGACCTCTATCGGGTAATAGAAAGATATAAAAAAAAAACTGAGGAGTCAATGCATCATTAGTGTGGCGTCTGGTCAAGCCTTCTCTTGCTGAATTTTTCAATACATTTCTCCTTCTTTACCCATGCCCTGTTGTATAAGCCACCTATATCTTCACTGTCTACAAATATTTCGCTGTGCAATCACTTCTGTAGGATGCACCGGTTGCACAACTTGTAAATAGTGCAGACCCTGATGAGACAGCTCCTGCAGGAGCTTCTCATCTGGGTCTTCACTATTTACAGAGGTATATTGACGTGAATAGCAAGCGAAGGGTTAAATTTGTTGCTTATGAATACATGTAGTTACAGTAACAAAAATTGTTTACGTGTCCAACAGTGTAAACCCATTACCCCATAGCCTATATTAGACCCATTGCCTCATAAGCTAATTTAAACCCAAATTCTTTGAATAAATCTACTAAATATGATTTATCGGCATCCTTCAGTCTTGAAGACTGTGTATTAGCGCCCTGAGAAGATAAACATCATCTTATGTGGCTATAGTGGTGTGCGGTGGTCTAGTGGTAACAAGCTTGACTATCAGTCCGGAGGTTCGGGGTTCAAAACCCGGTCCCTCCCGGAAATTTCAGAGACGCTTTTCAGTGTCTCTCACTCGCACCTCCTCTCCACTCAAGGGTTAAAATGGGTACATGTGAGGGTCACTAGCCGGTACTTCGGCTGCAGGATTTCGCCATATGTTAGCAGTGCTCAATATTGTAGGCGAATGACTCAATGACCAGGGAAGTAAATGTACAGTCAGCTGAGCGGTCATTCGGACTGAAAGTAGACTATAACTAGACACTTTACTTTACTATAGAGTCCAATCCCCGACTTGCACTCTCTCCCACTAAAAAGAATAATTTACAAGAAAAAAGGAAAATCTTAGAATTGTGTAGTTTTGAAACTATTATGATAGATTAAGCATTTTCACCTACATGTATATAGCAAATGCTCTATTTATCACAATGGTTTCAAAACATAATACAGCAAAACCTCTCTATAACGGCCACTAAATTGTGTTAATTAGTTGGTATTTTGGGCAGGTGGTTGTTTAAAGCAAGGTGAAAGTAAAAAAGAACGCTCCTATAGGAGCGTTCTGTTTTACTTTCACCTTGCTTTAAGCATCCACATGCCTTTAACACAAAATACTTGATGTAATTTAGTGGTCGTTATAGAGAGGTTTTACTGTATTTACCGAGGTGTCAGAAGGCGTCATTATGAGGACATGAGTTAATCCCTGTCTAGACGCGAACCCCGCGGTTGTCTTTTTTTTTTTTTTATCTTTTACAAAGCACCATGAAACTATTTCGTGCTGAACATATCAAATAAGACATACAGTAAAACCTCGATTATCCGAACACTAAAATACGTATTATTATCGATCTTTAAGACAGGTGGCAGCTTAATGCATGGTGAAAGTCAAGCAGAAAGCTCCTCTAGGAGATTTCTGCATGACTTTCGTCATGCATTAAGCAGCCACCTGCCTAAAAGGGTCTAAATTCGTTTATAACGAAAATTTCGAATAATCGAGGTTTTACTGTAGTTCGAGAAATACGCACTGTCGTCTGATTTTGCAACTACAGGTATTCCAGTCACAGAAAAGTCTGTCCCAGGGAAACTTGCTGCTTTCCAAGCTCGGACTCGAACCTGGACCTCAAAGCTGGCCTGGAAATTACCTCCGATGTAGTAAAGCGCATCTCCTACAATTGATGAAATGTATAATAAAACAATAAACACTTTCACTGTCAATGTCGAATCTGACAACCTACGCAAATAGTTTGGATCCAGATGAGACGCCAAGTAACTTGTCGTCTCATCAAGATGCTAAAAGATTATCTTTTTTGAAAGAAAATAAAGTAAAGTAAAAAATGAATGTTGTAGCAGACAAAGATTGCAGACTACATTACGTGGCAACGAATGAGTTAAGTTTTGGTGCAATTACATGTACCACAATCAATACTATAGGCGTCTGGAACGTTTGTAAAATAGTTCAACCCTTTTCATGCTGGAAAAATAATGATTTGCTGAAATGTTCAATGAATTCTGGTTCGTTCAATCAATTGAGAAACTATTGACCGAGTGTCAAACGACCTGGATCTTGATGAAATGCCGAGTTACTCGGTGTCTCTTGGAATTTAATTGGACCTGTGAGGAATCTCGAATGCTCCTGTCAAAGAGTTGTCTAGTACCACAGGGATGCATTTTGTACATTTCAGCAAGGTAAAACCTCTGTAAGTTTTTCAAAGCTGAATTTTCAAATAGACTATTCCAAAATTCAAACAGGTCAGATTTATCGTGAATATAACAGACTCTGATGTGAGGACTCCTCCGGGAGTCTCTCTGAATCAAGTTCTACACTGTTTTCTAAGGACACTAGTAACTCGTTTCCCGCACGGCACTGAAAGTGTTAAAACAGATCAATGTGCGCCTTTAAGGTGGCAGTTTAATACAGGGCAAACATCATACAGAAAGCGTCGACATGTACAATGTACCTGTAAATACAGCTGCTCCGTTCGCGTGGCCATTTCCTGATACAGGAGTCAACACGCGCACGTGAATTTCATTGTAGACAAAACAGACTCCTCCATAATGGTCAATATCATCATCGTCTCGTGGGCATGTACCTACAGACATAGTAGTAAATGGGTTTATAATAAGGCATAGTAACAGATAAATATGCGTACGCTGATACTAAAATCGTCATTTCTCCACCAAACCTTATTGTTGTGACTACTCTTTAGATCAAAACATAGGGATTTTTGAGAAATAAAGGCGTTATTCTTGAAAATTTAATTTATAAAATAATGCATCTATCAGGGTCCATGCTTATAAAACTTTTAGTTGAGTCCGAGTTTGTTCTCAAGTTTTTGATTGGTCAGATTTGAGCCTTTGGCTCAAATCTGACCAATCAAAAGCTTGAGAACTCAAATCTGACCAATCAAAAGTTTGAGAACAAACTCAGACTCACTTAAAAAGCTTTATAAGCATGGACCCTGGACCTCTGAGGATATCTATTGATACAATAACACGTGCTATCTGTTTTCTATAAACAGTGCAGACTACGGCCATTCGCCGTATCGAAGAGGCGGTGAATGAGCATATTCCTTATTGGTTGTCGAATATATTGGCAATGCAGCAAATGTGCTCATTATAATGTGACTTTTTGACTCAAAAATGAGTCCTCGCCATAAACTACGTTTTTTTCTGCCTGACCCGGGTGCGAGAAATATAATACAGTAAAACCTCTCTATAACGGCCACTAAATTACATCAAGTATTTTGTGTTAAAGGCAGATTGTTGTTTAAAGCAATGTGAAAGTAAAACAGAACGCTCCTATAGGAGCGTTCTGTTTTACTTTCACATTGCTTTAAACAGCCACCTGCCCTAAATACCAACTAATCAACACAATTTAGTGGCCGTTATAGAGAGGTTTTACTGTACATGTACATGTAGTTCTGAGTCTGAGTTCATCCTCAGGTATCTGATTGTTCGTATCTTCAGCAAGCTGACACTATCCTGGGTCCGAGGTTATAAAAAATCTGAGTATGAGTCTCAGCTCGTTCGCAAGCATTTGATTAGTCAGATGTTGAGAAAAATCAAAATCTGACCAATCGGATGGTTGGGAATAAACTCATATTAAAGCAAAATATTTTGTAACTAGGGGCCTGAACCAGCCTCGGCATCAGAGCAATCAGGTTCATCACTGTTTGTTGTGTCTATTATTGAAATACAGGTAGTACGGGTGCTAATGAGCACTAACCCGTAACCATTTATTCCATAAATACCCCTTTCTATGCCTTTGCAAACAGAGTAGACCCAGATCAGACGGCTCCTATCTGAGCCGTCTGATCTGGGTCTGCTTTGTTTGTTGATGGTGTAAGATAGAAACTATCCTACAGTTTCTGTCATAGCTAAAAATCACGGTGTACATGTGTTATGTTAACAAATTGGTTTAATTATCCATGGTGTTATTATTTCTTACATGAATATCCATGGAGGAAAGGGGTACGCCTGAATGGCCTGTGTAAATAGCTTGGACCCAAATGAGAGACCAAGTACATCGGCGTCTCATCAGAATCTAACACTCGGAAATAAAACAAAATCAACAGCATGAACGGAGAATTGCCTCAGGTCTCGGGTTGAGCACACATCAATTTCACGTTTTTATCCCATTCCCTCTTGGGCTATATTTGTTAACTCTTTCGGCGCCAAATTTCTAATTGTCGTCTGCAATCCAACTTTGTTAAATCATACAGTAAAATAAGGAAATGAGATAAATGAATGCAAATTTCAAAGGAATAAAGCACATATATAGAACTAGAGATTGAGACAAATAGTGAAGTCCCTGATCAGACGCCGCCTTGAAAAGGCGGCGTCTGATCTGGGACTGCACTATTTGTCGTGGTGGATTTACTCGACTGTGGCGGTGAAATGGTTAATAAATCTACTGGAAAGGAGCATTTACTGGATAAAAAGGGAAACTTTTAGAATTGTGTTGTTTTGATACCATTGTGATAAATACAGCATTTGCTCTATTTATCACACTGGTTTTAAAAAGTGTTTTACAGAGACGTCAAAAGGTGACAATATGAGGAAGTAGGATAAGACATCGTTATACTTATTCCAGGTAAGCCTTGTTTTCTAAATCCACTTGCTCAAATATGTATATGATGTTATGAACTAGTGCTATTTTATTCGAAAGAATTTACAATACATGTAATTCGTTCAAGGAAACAAGGAATGCAGATCCTGAAGGAGATTTCCGATCTTGGTATATACTATTTCCACATCCATCCTTACAATGTGGGGAACCAGTGCATTGGCATTATTTTGCAAACATGATAGACAAAAATAAAAGGGTTGCTAGGATGAGTCCTCTGATCAGGGTCGGCACTGGTTGTTGTTCAAAGTATTATCGCATAGTGTATCAGTTCGTACCGAATGGATTCTATCATTAACACAATAAATTATCCCCTAGTGACACATTTTTGCGCCTCTATAAAATTGTCATTGTGAAACCATTGTGATAAATAGAGCATTTGCTCCTTTAAGAGCAAATGCTCTATTTATCACAATGGTTTCAAACTACAAAATTCTACAGTTTTCCTTTTCTCTAGTTAATGCTCCTTTTTTGGTAGATTAATTAAAAAAGGTTGGATCTAAAAATAGCCTAGGAGAGAATGAGTTAAAATATTGACGGACCATGCCTCTTTGTCTGCTGATTCATTGATATGTTGTGATTCTATAAAGTAAAGTATCAAAGCGACATACATTTAATGTCGTCCTGTATGACAAAACAAAAAGAAGCAGTAGAGCAATGTCCTTGAATTTTCTCGTTGAACCAGGGATTGTTAAACATGTACAGGATTGCATACAGGTTTCACTGGTAGAGCATGCTAATAAGACATAATAGTAAAAGGTATAATGACTGTGTTTGGATGCACAAACAGAAGTCACCCAAACAACATCCATATCAGACAGAAGTCAGGGTTTTCGACGTTTCCATGTCAACGACACTTTTTAATTTTTAGCTATTTTTGTGGTTTGAAGACTATTAGATATAACACATACCAAACAACATATGCGCAAAAATTCAAGCTAAATTCTCATGGCGATGGTGGCCATTTTGAAATTTAAAAAAAATTACGATTTTTTTCTACACATCTATAACAACATTTCCTTAAAGTTTGATTCAATTCCGAGCACTTGACAAATTTCGACTGTTGTTTTTTCGCAAATTGTTTGCTATTGTCACGGCTTTCATGGCAACGGTCGCCATTTTAAAACTTACAAGACCTGACTGCACCTTTTGAGATGAGGATCCACCTTCCAGTGAAGTTTGGTAAAGATTGGATTACCAGTCTCTGAGAAATTAGTCTGACAAGTTCACCACGAGAAGAAGAAGTAGTAACAGAAGAAACAGAAGAAGAAGAAACGGTGCAAAAACATTAACACGTCTACACTTCAATATGAAGAGCTTACCTACTCCAGGAAATACATATCCCTTGTTCGGTCCATCAATGACCTTGGCCTCGACATCAACAAGCAGAGGCACCTCAGCAAGTCCATGATCAACTATTACAGAGGCATTGTCTGTAGTTTGTGCGATCAATGTGATCCAGGGGCTACGAAAGTCCGGTGTACTCATGCGACCTGGGCTACTCAAAGCTGTGTTAAATGACATGTATTACTTAGTTTAATCATATTTTATTTCCATATTAGAAGAAATTGGGTCGGGTCACAAGTGTTTACATTAGATTTGACCCTCTCCATACAGAGCATTTATATATACATGTAATGGCAAACAAAATATGAACTTTAACAGAAGTTTCTACGAAAGAGAGAGAGAGAGAAAGAGGGATAGAGAGAGAGGGATAGAGAGAGAGACAGAGACAGAGACAGACAGATAGAGAGAGAGAGAGAGAGAGAGAGAGAGAGAGAGAGAGAGAGAGAGAGAGAGAGCGAGAGAGGTAACATGTATATTGTAGTACGATCAGAGGACACTTACGCAAGACATCACAGCATATGAAAATATCTCTGTAAGTAAGACATCTTAGCATGTATTACTTTAGATCATAGCATAAAATGGTTGAATTCGGGATAATCTGGTCTTGTCTTTCTGCCCATTATATAAATTCACTTGGTCTGACCAATTATAATCAACTATGCTGTAATATTCGCATTATTTAACCCTTTACGCCATAAATACACCTTTGTCGCATTTCAAACAGAGTAGTCCCAAATTAGAAGGCACTTGTGGGAGCCGTCTAATCAGGGTCTGCTCCGTTTGTTTATGGAATATAATAGAATTGATTCTACAGTTTCTGTCAAGGCAACATGTTCTGTGTTTATATGCCAGTATCAAAATTCATCGAATTAATATCCATGATGCCAATAGTTATTACATGAATATTAATAGAGTAAATGGTTAAACATTTATGTTCGTGCTTATCTGAAATGATATTACAGAATAGGAAACATCGTGCAATGTCGATCTCGTATCTGTTTCAGTTATTCAATATTGATACATGCCGTGTATAATGGCCAGACCATAGTAACGTTAGTGTCCAGAGTCCTTTAAAAAGGACATAAGCAAACAATGCAGACCCAGATCAGAGAGTTCCTTCAGGAGTCCATTGATCAGAGCCTGTGCTTTTTGCTGAACGAACCCATCGGTGCCAATGGCTTATTTAACATATATTTTGTTGTCCGAGGTCCAGTCTAGAGTATACCATGCATAGAGTAAAGCTAAAACGTTGATATGCCCTGTCGAACGCAAGGGAGGAGGGGGGTATTGTTGTGGGGTTTGTCCGTCCGACCTTCCGTCCGTCCGGTCTCCGTCCGATGCCATATCTCTGTAACGGATTGACAAAATTCAATGAAACTCAACATGAATATTTGTTATGACCGGGGAATCGTTCCCATGTATAACTTTTCCAGATCACTAACGGCATTTAGGAGTTTTCGCCCTTTTAAACGCAAAAATGACATATTTTTACGTCCAATGCCATATCTCTGTCACGGATTGATAGGATTCAGTAAAACTTGACATGAATATTTGTTATAACTGGGACATTGTTGCCATGTATTACTTTTCCAGACCACTTGCGGCATATAGGAATTATTGCCCTTTGATACTCAAAAAGCATATATTTCCCCGGATTGACAGAATTCAATGAAACTTAACATGAATATTATTATCGCAATGGCATCGTTCCCATGTGTTACTTTTTCAGATGGCGTGCGGCGCTTTCGGAGTTATTCCCCGGTGATACACAAAAATCGTATATTTATTGTCCTTATCCCCTTGCTGAATTGCATTCAATACAGTACTGTTTTGCATTAAGTACGTGAATATGCTTTATACAGCTTTCATATTCAAGCAATGTCGAAATAGAATAAGCCTTATTATTCAAACAGTTCAGAAACAGATCAGCAAACCACGTGGCCGATGCAACACCCAATCCGACATGTAATGATTCATTATGTCAGATTAAACTGTATAGTATATACAAACTACAACTAATGCAAAAAGTAGTAGACTGAATCAGATGCCACAGTGGAGACGTGGCAACAAGTCTATGTCTATACTTGTTGTAATACAATAAGGCACATTTCCCCTTGCTGTGGTTCATTCAGTATCAAAACACGTACAATATTATTAAAGATTGTCGTACAAAGCAGTAATTTGGTCCAATATTCATAAAGTTGGTCAAAATATCTATTTAAGGTACTATTATGTAGCAATGGCAAGTAAAACCTGGTTGAATGATCCAGGGCTAGCATAGCATAACATCAATTATCTAAAGATTTGTTGGACACCTTATTCTCTGGAACAACACCTCCTGAATCCTCACCATAATGTTTAGGTACAAGCAAAGACCTATGATAACAAACAGATAAGAAACTTAGACAAATCTCACCAAGTCTCGCGGCAAATGTACCAAATCATGCAAAGTCACGTTTGCAAATATCTCTAGTTGTAAGAAAGGCTCATGAAATATAAACATGTCATTGTGTAGAACTATTATTAAGCTACAATATGGTACCTTGATCGTTAAAATCGGTCCACAAACAAAAACGTTTTGTGCAAAGACCCAACCCACTTGTCTGAATTGCAATCTACTTATTTTTATGAAAATTACCTTAGTTTGCAATTAAAAATCAAGATTTCTAAAGATTTGCATAATATGGTATATTTTAATTGGAAAACGATTATAAATACTATTAATACATTTTTTATCACAGATAAAACTTTTGTTTTTCAGTAGTTTATAAAATATAAGAGTTTGCCACATGCTGAAAAATGGTATGATTTTAGCGTGTACAAAATCAAACAAAGTCACGTTTGCAAATATCTCGGATGGTAAGAAAAACTCAGGAAATATAAGCATATCATTGTGTAGTGCAACTATAAAGCTACAATATGATACCTGGATTGTTAAAATCTGTTCACAAACAAAAAAGTTTTATGCAAAGAACCAAACCACCTATCAGAATAAAGTTCTCCTAGTGTTATACAGAAGTTTCTTGTGTTATCATAGGTCTTTGGTACACGGCAGTTAACTCAATCGATTACCAACTAGCTGGTGGTTCACAAACCGACCATATCAAAATAAGCTCCTGACGAGGACCGAACCTTCGATCTCCAGGTCCGGAAGTATAAGTAAACATAGGTCACTTTGTATATACATATAGTTATATAATACATTTTGTAGTGCCTAGGTCAAAGCGAATCTAGGTGCTTGCCTGTTACACAATATATCCAAAGTGATGTGATACTAATCCACAGTGTTTGACAAAATATTGTCTTGAAATGATGCATTAACGTTATAACAGTCGCCTCTTTCAATGCTAAATTTGTCGTGAGCAAACTTTGCCGCCTGCTACAGGTTTCATTTTTCATTTTGCACAGGTAATTTCAAATGGGACATTGGCAGCGAAAGGTTTATAGAGTACATACCTTGTTCAGTAAAACCTCTCTAAACCGGACATTAAATTTAGTATAAATATCGATCTAGGAGACAGGTGGAAGCTTAATGCAGGGTGAAAGTCATGCAGAAAGCTCCTCTGTGAGCTTTCTGCATGACTTTTACCTTGCATTAAACAGCCACCTTTATCTAAATTCTTCTCTATTAGAATTCCGGTTTAGAGGGGTTTTACTGTACCTTGTACAGAGCATGAAATACGTGTTTACCATTTGAAGGCCGGAAACGAGTGTACTGATGTTTGCAAACCATGTACACCATGAGGTGTCCTAGAAAACCCCTCTGACCGGGGTTTGCACTTTTTGCCATTCAAATTTATAGCCTCTTGTACTTATGAATAATGATTGACATTTCCACTTCGACAAGTCACCATTTTAAGGGTTAAATAGTACGGCTTGTTTGCACTGAAAGTCGAGTTGCCATACCTGACATATGTCAAGTTTCCGTAATATATTGTTTTTCAATATGTTCCCCTGATTGCAATCAAATTCGAGCTGTTATGATTCTGACTCCAATCGGAGTTTCATTTATCGGCAAAACGAGCTGTCGGTTAAAATAGATGGGAGCACTCAATTACTCTGTGATTGATATTGAGAGAGGGTGTTTCATAACAAAACAGTACATTAATGTGCCAGAACTCTATTTCTTGTTGACATCAGTAAAACCAGTGTTGTTTTCTCTATATGTCTCACGTCTCACTTATAAGAATGTATATTGTTATGTGAACATGAAATGGCAATTAAAACTCTGCAGATTATGAACAATGTTTATAATAAAGCATGGAACTTTGCTATTGTAAATAATGATCACTGGGCTTT
Source organism: Azorinus chamasolen (assembly GCA_963576725.1). Lineage (NCBI taxonomy): Eukaryota > Metazoa > Mollusca > Bivalvia > Cardiida > Solecurtidae > Azorinus > Azorinus chamasolen. Next base: position 2,791,579 of record OY755245.1, on the reverse strand, counting down.
TGTATACCAGTACAATAGCATCAGTGAAGCTCACAGTAGGCTTTAACAATATGGTTTCTGCTTTTGTCAATAGTTTTTCGCAAACAAAATGTAAATCGTTGTTGTTAACCCTTTCCCAGGGTCCATGCTTATAAAGGTTTAAGTTGAGCCTGAGATCGTTCTCAAGCTTTTGATTGGTCAGATTTGAGCCTTTGGCTCAAATCTGACCAATCAAAAACTTGAGAACTCAAATCTGACCAATCAAAAGCTTGAGAACGAAACTCAGACTCAACTAAAAGCTTTATAAGCATGGACCCTGATCTATGTGTATTCCAAATTTCAATACCTACTGAATATACAGAATGAAATATGGGAAGTGGGATATTGTAGCCATTTTATACTGTAGCCATTTTAGAAAGTAAAGAAACAGATCTGTCAAAATCCATTAGCAAACAGAGCAGATCCTGATTAGATGGCTCCTATAGGAGCTATCTGATCTGGGTTTACTCTGTTTGCAGATGCGTGATAATGCGTTTATATGAGGGAGTGTGTTAAATTCATCGTTAAAGGTTTCACTGTTGAATTCTACTTTGATATATAAATATGCCGGATAAATGTTTTGCAGAAACAAAGAAGTACACCTATGATATTTCGCACTACTGTGCCCCAGATGAGATGCCTGGTTGATAGAGTCTGTTTACAATGTAGCAAAATTTACGCAGGCGAGCAAAAGAGTTAATTGATGCTAGCTCTTAACATTTAGACTGATGTAGGCGGATGAATGATTACTTATGCAAACAGTTTGGATCCAGATGAGACGCCGATTGACTCGGCGTCTCATCAGGATCCAAACTGTTTGACACCATGATCGCATTTTTGTAGACAAATTGATTATAACTTGAATTTTGAAAATGTAGTGGGTGAAAAGTTATGTAAATATAATTTGCTCAGCAGGCTAAAGGTTATTTACGTTAGTTAACTCTGTCGTTGCCAATGTAGCATCTGTAATTTACCTATGCAAACAATTTGGATCCAGATGGAAAGATCAGCCTTTTGTTTACGGGTGTCTTGTGCATGAGATTAGCTCTCACGTCATGTCGATAAATTTCCTGCGTAACAATATGACACGATGATCAACAAATTTGCATTCTACTTTATACTATTTCACCAAAATACATATTGTCTGCAAATAGTATCGTCTGCTTCAAGTCTTAAAGTGGCGTCCTCTACATTGTCCTTACTAAAATATAACCAGTGTCTAACAATTTGGATTTTAAGGAGACGACGAGTTACCCGGCGTCTCCTCTGGGTCCAAACGGTTTGCAAAAGTTAACACTGTTTCGCCTATATTTCGCCGAAAGTCCATTTTGTCTGTTAAATTTATTGTCTACTTCATGTATCAAAAAGGAGTTGTTTTAACAAAAAGGCAACATCGAACCCTCCAACAATTTGTACCATGAGAAGAATTGAGTCACTCGGTGTCTCATTTATATTAATCACCAGCATCATTTCTGATCAAATTGGATGTATAACAATAAATCAAACGAAACGGACCAAGTTACGGTAAAGGAAAGTTTGGAAGAATGTGAAGAATTGCACTACATGTATTCTTTTCTACATAATATCAACCATTATCTTGCCTAAGAATATTGTCTGCTGAAACATTGATATGCTGTATTTTCACCTCCGGTTCTTATTGCATTTAGGAAGTGTTTGTCTGTGTGGCGAATAGCTTGGGTCCTGGTGAGATCCCGGTTACTTGGTGTCTCATCAGGATCCAAACTGTTTGCAAAGGTACATATATCCTTATTTCCTCCACATCTGAAGATTACAATAACATATGACTAAATTATCAAACTGTATTATACATGAAAGCGTGTACGTGATGACAATTCCATAGTATATTAACATGGCCGGGTCATGTTTGAATTACAAGAGAATTAAACAGAATTAAGAATAAGGGTTAAAACGGATTCAGATATAAGTATCTAATGTATATACAATATAATTACATAACATCTAGTTTGTATCTATATTAATAAAATATATACATTTTATGTTTGACCACCTCGAATCAATCGTTTATTACAACTGTAATTTTATTTCATAGCGGATACAATCATTATGTAAAATGTAAACAAATCTATAAGGTATACATTTGACAATTTTATTTAATTAAAGTAATAAATATACACACACCTGCGAGTAGTATATCAGTTCTTAGCAGTATAGCCAGAATGTTTACTTTCACATTCTTCATCACGTGCACTATAATGTGACAGCGTTTCATACAGTGCTTCTGTGGCTTCTACTTCTCTTTTCTAAACAGCATTGTTGTCCTCTATACACAGCATCTGGTTCAATATAGGCAGCAGCAATTCGCGCGAGAGAAGTTTCTGTTTTGATTATCGTTCATAGTATGGTGGCATATTTCTGACATAATTTACCACTTAGGTTTTGTGACAGGTTCCCGGTTAATATCTCACATAATCATCATCAACTTCTTCTTCTTCTTTGTGATTACTACACTACCTCATTACATTGAGCATTATGTGTAGGCGCTGGTTTAAAAACATTAAAATATATTAAAAGTACTAAAAGTTTTAAAGCGACATGTTTCAGAACGTGTGCTAGATAAAACTTTATACATGATAAGAACAACACCAGGCATGATAAAATATAAGACTTTGAACATGATAAGCGGTAAAACTTTATACGTGACTTAAGAGTATGTTTATCTAAAAACTGAAGGTGGAGACGATAATGGGCACAGTAACAATAGCTTTAAAAAATTCAACTGTGGGTGCTTGTTGTGCAATCATTGGCAGCATATTCCACTGGCAGATTGTTCTTGGATAGAAAGAGTATTTATAAGGGCCTTTAGATGTTCCTATTTTTCTATATCCATAAGTATTACCATGTCTAGTTCTAGAATCAGTTGGAACGAGGAGATAATTTTCAGGGAAGATGGCGATAATCTGATGTATTATTTTATAAAACATTATCAGACGGGTTCTTGTTCTTCGTACTTCTGAGGTAGGCCAATTTAGGTTATTTAACATATCTGAAACTGGGCTGGTGTTGTATCTATTTGTTACAAATCGTGCTGCCCTTCTTTGTACTCTTTCTATCTGGTCAATTTGGTTTTTCGTATATAGGTCCCAGACTGATGAGGCATATTCAAGCTTTGGTCTCACAATAGCCTTATAAGCATGTTCCTTCACTTTATTCGTGTTGATCTTTAAGTTTCTGCGGAGAAATCCCAGGGACTGGTTCGCTCTATTTGTGATTGAATTAATATGTTTATCCCACTTAAGATTACTTTGAAGACTTATGCCTAAATATTTAGATGAATCGACTTTTTCTAAAATGAGGTTGTGCAATTTGTAACAGTATTTGATCGGATTTTTCTTTTGTGAAATGATTAAGACGTTGCATTTATCAGATCAGCCAATCCCTCTCCCATGCACCTGCTGTCGCTAGATCAGACTGGAGAAGTTCTGCATCATTTGAGGTTTTTTTTATTTCTTTGTATATAATGCTGTCATCAGCGAAAGGTCTTAAAGTGCTGTGTTTCATATAATCTGCCAAGTCATTTATGTATATGAGGAAGAGGATTGGGCCTAGAACTCCCTGGGGGACACCGGAGGTGACAACCACCTTATCTGAAATTTCACCCTCCAGGACTACTGTCTGTGTTCTGTTATCTAGGAAGTCTGAGATCCAATAAAGAGCATTAAACATTATTTATACCATAGTAGTGTAGCTTATAGAGTATATGTTTGTGTGGGACTTTGTCAAAGGCTTTGGCAAAGTCCATTATAATGACGTCAGTTTGGATATTTTTATCTTGTGACCGGCATAACATCTAATAAGTGGAAAGTGGAATCTTGTCATGAAAACTTGATAAGTATCTTATATAAAAACCAGTACTGCCATATACTGCCACCATATAATATAAATAACGCGAAAACTATAGCTTGTTAACTTATCTGAAAATAGCTATACTGTTTACGTATTCTTCATTCTCAGTGTTGTTATACCTTCTGATCCTTTGAGATCATGAATTTCAGTACTTCTTGTTCTGAAAATTGAATACCGCTTAAGCCGGTGCTAGGGGGCGTGAGCAGTGTTGCACTTTCAATAACTGTTCATGAACAGACTCAATAAAACCGAGTCTGCAATTTTCTCTTTTTGTGTTGCAATTTTTGCTCTCGGGGGATCACCTCCCTTCAGAATTTATAATCTTCACAACAGCAGGTGTTAAGTGCTTGTGTGGCGGCCGTAAAACGTCGCCCCGTACTTCATTCTCAGTGTTGTTATACCTTCTGATCCTTTGAGATCATGAATTTCAGTACTTCTTGTTCTGAAAATTGAATACCGCTTAAGCCGGTGCTAGGGGGCGTGAGCAGTGTTGCACTTTCAATAACTGTTCATGAACAGACTCAATAAAACCGAGTCTGCAATTTTCTCTTTTTGTGTTGCAATTTTTGCTCTCGGGGGATCACCTCCCTTCAGAATTTTTATATAAGGAGGTCCATTTAAGCTTCCGTAACTGTGCTATGCCCTTGCATATTATTTTGTCACTGCCGTGGTCATCCGAATACAATTTTCTAATTTTAGATAAGTGGTTACATGAAACTGTTCTGGATAATTAATAATTATCTGTATTCTTGATAAATAACTAGTTAAGATAAATTCATTGAGTGGTGACAGTTTAAATTAGTATCATGAACAGAACAGAACAGATGTTTTATTCAAGACATCATAATGTATATCGACTAGTTTACATAGGACATCATATTGATAACACGTGAATATTTACAAGGCAACAAAACGATGCAAAATTAAAGTTTCAGATTATGTGTACGACGTGATGTTTAAAGTTGAAACACAGATAATGGGGATGAAAATATTGCTTCAAATAGATCAACGGCAATTTAAAATAACATTTCGTATGGACATTGCTTCTTTCACAAAGAGTGACAGTTTTATCAGACTTGACTTATTAAAAAATTATGTGTATTTAATAATTCTAAATACTTATACGTAGATGGTCTAGCATAGTTATATTTACTTATATATTTGCTACGTATATCTTTAAAACAAGGACATATACATGTACATACAAATGATATTCGTCTTCTCAATCTAATGAATTACAGCATTGACAATATATTTCGTCACATGGGACGCTATTTCTGCGGTAATGGCCAGTTTGCATTCGAAATGGATGTACAGAAAGTCTTAATCTACAAAAGTAACATCTATACTTTCTAGGTAATATATATATATATATAAATATCTCCAATATCCAACTTGTGTCTTATAAAAGTGATACTATCTAAGAACAGAACTACGATCCAGAACACAGATCCATTCTTGTTTGAAGTTATCAATTAGTCCAGTTCTAAACTAGTTAAGAAATAATTTACGGTTATCAATATACGAGCTATTATCAAATACATAAGCAAACTCCACTTCACCAAAAAGTTTCTTAACATTCGATACACAGTTTTTGCAACCTTTATTGCAATCAAGTAAACCTTGTTCATATACAGTTTTAATATTATATTATTTCTAACTTTACACTAATATTTAATAATTCTGATATAACGAGAAATATATAACGGGTAGCGCCCAAACTCACCATATACTGCTGCAGTACATGTATTTAATTTTATTCTTAACAATCGTTTACAAAATTTAAGATGTACTCTCTCAATCTCCTTTGATTTAGTATATCCCCAGATTTCCGAAGCATAACCCAAAATAGATCCAACGAAAGCATCAAACAACTGGCAAAGTGTCTTTGGTTTTAAATCAAATTTCCTACAATCATGTACAATGTAATAGAATATTTAAAGCTTTTAGTGCTTTCCCGTTTAAATGTTCTTGATTTAGCGCATAATTACCTGTATAATTAAAACCAGTGCCTAAATAGTCAACATCTATATTATAGCCATCATAGGTCCAATGTTCATTTGGTAACAAACGGTCACGCTTACGGAATACCATAAGTTTTGTTTAATCAGTGTTAACCTTCAGGTCCCAATTACTACAATAATTATGTATGTAACAAATCTAAACGATTTTGTAGTTCTGAAGGAGTCTTGCCCAGAATAGCCATGACATCTGCGAATAGCAGTAGTATTGACACTATATCATCTAATATAAGACCTGAATCAGAAGTTTCTTGTAAATATAGCTCTAAATCATCTGCAAAGAGAGAAAATAATATAGGTGAAATTACCTCCCCTTGTCTAAAGCCCACAGCATAGCTAAAACAATCTGAATGGCTACCACATACATATTTGAACACACAATTCGTTTTAGGTTATTTATCTGGTTGTCGTGAAAAGTTTTCAAGTTCCACTTTTCAAATGATTATCTGAAAATTAAATAGTTAAGTATATATCTGAGGTATAGAAGGAAAAATTCTTGACAATCGAGTTGTTAAGTGGTATCAGAAAAATGACACCGTACATTATCGCTGTTGACTCGTAACTACTCATATTGGTAGTTATTCGATTCAAGCAAATCAAGGAACTATAGGATATTTGTGCATTAGCTTCAAAACAGGATTTCCCTTCGTTTCAACACTCGATCACACTGTCACATAATTAGAATCACATAATTAATTGTATCACATAATCTACCTGTGGGAGTGCCGAAATAGAGTGCCGTGAATCGTGGAAATGTACGTACTAGTGCATTTTTCTTGCAAAATAGCAGTTTGACTATCGGCCGAAAATGAATCTTAAACAGAATACGGGGCGTCATTTAATCATTAGCCAATCGTAGCACTCATTTAATAGTTAGCCAGTCGTTGCGCCCCATGTGCGTCATCCGTTGTATTACCTGTTTCATTTTCTATGGCATTTTTCAAGGCGTGTGAGAGATAGAGGATCTTACATTCGTGTTCATTACAAATTGTTTTCATGAAACTCGTTTACTATAATGAATATGACACTCGTTAAAGCTCGTTTCATATTATTATAGTAAACTCGTTTTATAAAAACAATTTGTAATGCTCCTCTATATTGGAAAACTTAACCATTTCATTGTTATAAATGAGCGTACTGTCATTTGCAAACAGTGTAGATCTGCACTGCTTGTGAAAATAAATCGTTTAGCAAATCCAAGTCTTTCAAACTTTATCGTTAAACACTGATGGGTCATTTCACTTCCAAATGGTATATAATAGCTATAGTGATGTTCTTCAGGAGTTGGTATTACAGAAATTAAGCGGGCACCTACCATAAAAGGAAAGAGCAAGTATTCATAGGTCCACTACCATTAATGATTATGATAAAATATATTATCAAATATAATGTATAACATACTGTGATATGATATGATAGTATATATAATAATATAATATAACATATAAATGCAGTATACCTGAAACAAACATGTAGAATAACGAAGATGCCATGTGTTGAGAAATATATATAAATGAATGAATGAAAAAATGAATGAATGAATGAATGAATGGATGGATGGATGGATGGATGGATGGATGGATGGATGAATGAATGAATGAATGAATGAATCATGGACGGAAAGAACGTATGATTGATTGAGTGATTGAGTGATTGAGTGATTGTTTCAAAGAATGGATACATTAATCAAATGACATGTTATCATAGGTCTGTGAATGAATGAATAAATGAACGAATGAATGAATGAATAAATGAATGAATGAATAAATAAAATAAATAAATAAATAAATAAATAAATAAATAAATAAATAAATAAATAAATAAATAAATAAATAAATAAATAAAATAAATAAATAAATAAATGAAAAACATGAAACATTGATTTATTAATAAACTATTTACACTATCGCAGTTGCTCTATAGATATCTAGTACACGACTATGAATATCGGGGTTTTCATTAGGACAATTCAAGTTGATAAATAAATATAGTCTCCGTACATTTCCTATTTCCGATTTTGTCCGAATATAATATTTCTTACAGCGTGTATTCCACGACGTTTTATTTTGTCCCTAAATGGTCGACGTCACACAGACGCGAACTATTATGTTGCAAGCGTTTGTGGTGAATTTTGTTCCTGAATCTGAATTTGTAAACATCTTTCTTGTTTCCAAATTATAGACATTCTTTGTATTATTGGAGCATGACTTAGCGGCAATGCATGGATTCAGGGACATAGTTTCAATCTTTTATCCAATCAGACAACAGACAGCCGTTAACATTAATCCTACAGACACTCCTCAGAAATCTATTTTTATTTCTTCTGATTCATTTTTAAACGTTAACCGTTCTATTTATAGATGCATAATATCGTATATAAAAGAGACTAACTAAGTTTTCGTGTTTCTTATAATCATATGTGTGAACAATTAACTATACCATATAAGGACAGACTTTGCAGATGTTGGTAGATGTTGCAGACTACTGATTTTCTTTTGCCACAAACAGGAGTAAAGCAAGACTTCTTCTTCAAGTAAACAATACTCCTTCAAGACTGAAGGTTATGTATTGACACTGGATAAAAATTAGGATGTATAATACAGGATTTGATCAGAAGTGAATTAGTGCTTAAGGTAAAAATCGGGTTTAAAACTATATACACCTGCATAGATCTAACTTTTCTGATACATTATAAATAGTGTTGATTGAGTGTTTGTTTCAATTTGTATGACCTGAAGTCAATAAGTGTTGAATAGACTCTAAATATTCAATCGTGTGTAAGTTGAAACGACAAGAGAAGTCTCGTCAATTTGCATTTAGATGTAGGCTGTAGCATGATATTTTTTAGATTATTCCCATTGTCAATCCCTACTCTGTTAGTACTTATTCATATTGTACCATAACCATTTCATATCCATGCACATGTACTACTGTGAAAGCCATTTCTAAAAAAGACCTATGATAACACTGTGTTATCATAGGTCTTTGTTTCAAATCATACTTTGTACCATTTCATTTATGTTCCATTTCCATGTGATGTGTAATAGGGTGCTTTAATAATTGAACACTGGGGGTAGTGGGTACTCATTTGAAGGTGTGTGCAACTTTTGGACCCTACACTTTGTTTTCCCATAAGGTATCACATAATTATACTACTGTAACTCTGAATAATAAATGCTTAACCCTCTGAGGCTCTCCCTGTTCAATATTCATGTAAGAAATGATGATGTCATGAATATTTATTAGACTGTGTGGCTTGATACAATGTCGGTAGAGTCATTAGTGTTGGCATGGTAAGCCAAAGGCCCTTGGTTCAAGCTCCAGTTGAGTCAACTCTTTCACCAGGTTACATGTGGCACCCAATGGAAATAACCTGCAGGGTGATTTATATAATAAAAAAAACCTGTAATTATAAGAAACTTGTGTAGTGTTCTTTGGGTTAGAATTCGGGACAAATTCTTGTGTAGATGCAGTGTGTGTAGCCGGGTAGAGATTGTGGTGAAACAGTTTGAATATACATAGAAGGATATACCACAGCTGATAGGCTTTAGATGTGTGGTTTGATAGCTTAGTGGGTAGAGTGTTGGCATAGTAAGGCAAAGGCCCTGGATTCAAGTCCCTGTCAAGTCACAACTGTTTCACCATGTTACAGTAACAGCATATTTATATATTCAGCATTTTTTGTTATAGATAAGGGTCAGATCAGTTATAATTTCATAAGCAAACAGAACAGATCCTGATCAGACGGCTCCTTTAAGAGCCATCTGATCTGGATTTTTTCTGTTTGCAAACGCATGAAAAGGCGTTTTGTGAGGAAAAGGATTAACTCCATGAATATAATATATTTAGAAATAATTACTGCATGAATACAATGTATTTGTAGCTGAAACTTTATATTGGCATCGAGAACCATGGAAGTTTTTACCATAGTAGAAACTGTAAAATCAGCTCTGTATTATTGCAGAAATATCCAGCAGACCTTTCAGGAGTCCTCTGATCTGGGTCCACTCTCTTTGCAAAGGCATATCTATGGAGTAAAGGGTTAAACTAGATGATTAATGCAACAATTGTAATGCAATGTATATAGTTACTACTGACAAAAAATAACAGTGTTGATCCAGGGTTTTATGGCCTCCACACATAAAATCATTGTGTAATATGTTACAATGACTTCAAATATGTTCTCATATTTCTTTTGTAAGAGAGGATGCCTATTGGAAGATCCTGTATCAATATGCAGTAAAAGTGACCACAACCTGTATAAAGTTGCCATCTAAAAAAGGTCTAATATAGTAATTATGGGTCTGTAAGGCAGGTGGTAGCTTAAAGCAGGTTAAAAGTAACACTCAAAGCTCCTATAGGAGCTTTTGTATTAATATTGACCTGCATTAAGCAACCACCTACTTTTTAAAACTCCTATGTTCAATAAATGAAAAAAAGTTAACAATTACTCATTTCATTTAGGGACTGTATTTGCACATATACTTTCCCACATAGAAGATGCTGCCTGTAAACCCTTTCCTTCATATAAATGCATTTTCACACAATTGCAAACAGGGTTGACCCAGATCAGAGGCTCCAGTCCTATAGGGATCATCTGATTAGGATCTGCTCTGTTGCTATTGGAATCTGAAAGGTGTTTCTTTACTTTCTAAATTGGCTACAATATTCCCCCTTCCAGATTTTATTATAACCACTTTGTCCATGAATATTCTGTAGGTATTGAAATTTGGACTAAACATACATGTAGAACAGGGAAAGGGTTAATGTAAGTAACAAATACATGTAGATGGTTTTTGTGACACCTGCCAAGAGGCAGTGTGTCACTTAGGGATCACTTTTCCGTCGTCTGTCTGTCTGTCACACTTTCTTTTTTTGGCTGTCATTTCTAAACTAATCATTATAGAGCTTTCAAATTTCACACATGGAACAAGCATGATGAGAGAAAGTGTCATGCACAAGGGCCACAACTCTAGCATCAATACTTTTTTAGTTATTCCCCTTCTTCATATTAACAATAAGTTTTTGTGTAAGCTGCGAGCAGGTGACACATGTGTTCCTCCGAACACTTGTGAAAAGATAACCATGTGCTTAATTTATATCAGTACATGTGTTTCAACATCAAACTCGTCATCAGGTTGATTGTTAGGTATTGTTAATATATTGATATCATTTATAACACTAACACCTCAGTAGAAGACTGGTCTCCTGTACCTATTAGATTAAATGTAGTATATATAGTGATGATACTGATCTGATTTCTCATCACTTTCGGGGTAAACTAGTAAATGAGATAATTTACAACCGCTTAACCTGTTACCTGTTCAATGTTTATTCCAAATTTCAATACCTACTGAATATTCATGTATAAAATTGTTATTGTCAAATATGGAAGGTATAGTCAAACAACAAGGTCTGACGTGTCAAAGGTCAGCCGAGTCCATTTTTTAGGGAGATCAGCGTTCCGCATATTCTCGGACCATTTTTTAAACAGACGAGTTTAGTATATAAGATAAAATTGAAGGCGGAATTGTTGTCAGCAGTTTAGCGCAGTGGGTAAAGTCTAGGTATGCAGAAAACATTGCGAGAGTAGTTTTTTTTATTGAGCGTGGGTTCGAATCCCGTGTCGACCTTAAACTTTTTTTTAATTTTGAATGAATAGTAGAGTATTATTTTATGTCATATTGTATAATTGTAATGGCCATTTATGCACATATTCGTCTATGTTAGGGAAGGGTGCCTTTGTTTGAGTTCGAGTCCTACATTAGCTATATTTTCAATAATAAATCGATACTAAAATATGAATATCAATATAAGTTTTAGCAAATGTCTTGTACAAGTGGCTTCTTAATGTACAACAAAACTAATGCTCTTAATGGGACTTTCCTTAATATTTTTAGCAAAAAAAATATTTTGGGTTGATGCGAGACTCGAACCTGCGCCTAATAAAATGTTCGCCGATCATATACTTCTTTATGGTCCTACGACTTATCCACTACGCTATTCCGATAACTAATGCGCTTATTCTTTATACCTATAATTAAACATTTTCTTTTATAAATGGCACGTGGATATCCGAAATGCTGATCTCCCTTAAAAATGGACTCGGCGAACCCGTGACCCGTCAGACCTAGTTGTTTGACTATACATGGAAAATTGTAGCCATTTTAGAAAGTAAAGAAACAGACCTTTCAAATTCCATTAGGAAACAGAGCAGACCCTGATCAGACTGCTCCTGTTGGAGCTGTCTGATCTGGGTCTACTCTGTTTGCAAATGAATGAAAACATGTTTATATGAGGGAAGGGGTTAAAATTGTTTGTTATCCAAAACAGTCAGTGCAGTATGAAACAAGGCTATATCCTAAATTGCTAATCCTTTCATCACAAAGTAATTTACTATGATACAATATTTGTTAATAGTAATGTCTGACAAACAGTAGACCCAGATCAGATGGCTCCTATAGGAGTCATCTGATCTGGATCACTGGTCTGCACATGAAATAATAAAAACCTGATTCTGTTACTTCTGCCATGGCATATTCCCTATGTTTTATGCCATTATAAAATCATCTAATTAATATTCATGATGATATTTATTTCTTATATGAATATTTATGAGGTAAGGGGTTAAAGGTTAACTTGTCTATTTTCAGGAGGAACTAGACACACAGCTAGACCAAATTAATGATGACTGCCTTATAGCATTGGCCTCATACTGTCCCAATCTTAAAAGGTAAGTTAGAATACAGGCTTCATTATTGAATACAGTAGAACCTCTCTAAAGCAACTACTTAATTATTATTTCTGACAGGAATCTTTAAAGGCAGGTGGTTGGTTAACCAAATAGTTGTTAATTACTATAATTATCAAAGTATTTTTCTGTAATTTTTCAAAATTTATTTGAGATGCTAACAGTTTGGATCCTGATGAAACATTGAATTACTCAGCATCTCATCTGGATCCAAACTATTTATAAATGTCATTAAATTGGGTGATAACCCAAAAATGATCATGTAGTAAATTGACTCAACATAAATTATATCACTTGCGAGATAAGAAATATACACATTGTTAAGATGCAATATGAAATTTGGGCTCTATTGAGTATGTCTTCCATTATGGATTCTGATCTTATTTCTCATGTTCTGGTTCGTCACTGTTAGGCCCTCTGAAACAGTGTTGTCAAAATTTGTTAACAGTATAGATTCGTCTCAGATTTCATCTTTAAGTTTCTAACCTTTGTTTCATAAAAAAAATAAAATGTAAAGTAGAACCCCTCTAATGCGACCACTTAATGAATAAACATGGATGTCTTTATAAGCAGGTGGTTGCTTAATGCAATGCAAAAGTAATGCAGAAAGCTCTTTCTGCATTACTTTTGTCCTGCATTAAGCTACCACCTGCATCTAGCACCCAGAATTATACCTCTTTTAGGTGGTCGCATTAGCGGGGTTTTACTGTAATTGCATAATTATGAGATAGAATTATTACATATAGTAACCACAAAGGTTTAACAGTAGATTTGAAATGATACAGTTGATGGTACAAAATTGTCAAATTTGAAAATATGAAATTGTAAAAATAATAGTACAAAATGTAAAAGTATGGTATAATGTTGCAAAAAAAATCATTATATGAAATTGCTATGGGACAAAGTGACTTTAATTCCTTATGTCTGGTGTAGACGAACAAAGCTCAAGGAAGCAGTAAGAAGGAGTAGTGCCAATTCTGGTTAATCCTATAGTGAAGCGACTATTTTTCCTTTAGAAACAACCTGGATACATATTTACCCTTAATGGTACACAAAACTTTTACTCGATCATCAGCATATGTTTGCGATAGATCATTGATTAACAATCACGATTAAATTCTAATATGGTGGGCTTATTTGAGTTTGGGTAAAGGGAAAATATGGGTTGTTTGCAATCAATGTCTATCCAGACCTGTCTCTTTGTTTAAATCATGGCATTTGTTTTAACTCTGTTTAAATTGTTATATTACAAAATGATTCTGTTCATTTAACCCTTTCCCTCATATAAACATGTTTTCACGCATCTGCAAACAGAGTAGACCCAGATCAGACGGCTCCTAGAGGAGCCGTCTGATCAGGGTCTGCTCTGTTTGCTAATGGAATTTGAAAGATCTGTTTTTATACTTTCTAAGATAGCTACAATGTTCCACCTTGCATATTTCAGTATAACTATTTTATCAATGAATACTCAGTAGGTATTGAAATTTGTAATAAACATAGAACAGGGAAAGGGTTAAAACAATGTGACAAATAATGTGTAAAACCCTAATCTGAGGCTTTTACTGTTTGTTAAACTGTATGGCCTCCACATGGTTATGTATAAATCATCAAGGAGCAGTTTGATCAGGGTCTTCACTATTCACTAGACTATGTCTGTCAAATTTAAATTTATCAAACTGAATTATTCAGCTTTACAAGGGTATGTTGGATTTCCAAATGCATATGATAATAAGGGTACAGTATTCACACTTAGGGACAGTGTTCCAGTAACTGTCTACTGTCCCTGCAGTGCATTAATTTTGTGCTCTTTACTCAGTTTCAAATAAAATGGGTCTTTGTGGAAACATACACTCTCTCATCAACTGAGTTTTGTTGATATATCTAATAAGTTTTGTTAATCCTATAGGAGTTGTCTCTTCTGCTATTGCACTGATTTCAAAGGTGTTAAAAGGCATATCTATGGAATAAAGGGTTAAATATACACTGATAAGTTTTGCCATTGAAAATATGAAACAAGGAAAAGATTTATTTAGTAATGACAGTGCATGAAGGGAATATAAAATAATTGTACTATAGTACTGTTAATCCTTTTCCACACCTTTGCAAACAGAGTAGACCCAAATCAGATGGCTCCTATAGGGCTCCTATATGTTTGTGTATGCCTTATGATGTTATATAAATATATGATGCTACAGATTCTGTCTTAGCCAAAATGTCAGGTGTTCATATGCCATTATAAAAAGATAATCTAATAAATACTCATGATGTCACTATTTCTTATATGAGTACCCTTTCTCACATATGAATACCTTTTCACACCTTTGCAAAAGGATTTGACCCAGATCAGATGGCTCCTGTAGGAGCCATCTGATCAGGGTCTGCTCTGTTTACTTATGAAATTGTAATTTATCAGTTTCTACCAACACCAAAACCTCCTGTATACATTATGCCTTTATAACTTCCGGTAATAAATATTCATATGTCATTATCTCTTGCATTAATATTAAACAGGGAAATGGTTAATTATAAGTCATGCTCTTTGCTCTTTTTAGGTGCTCTAACAGGAGGATAGTGTTGGAGGAAACTGGCATTTAAGTTCCTGGATACATCTTGTGTTTGATGCAGTTCTAGTATAGTTATGGTGAAGTCTCTGTGCGACATCTGCCTGTCAGTGGTGCAGGTCTCACTTGACAAGGTTCCTAACATTGGTCTGTACTTGCCTACAGTGTATAAAGAAATGTTACTGGAAAGACTGGCCTGGCATGATCTTTTTACAACGGACTATCAGCCATACATAGCACAAAATGTATTGACAAAATCTCTAAGACGAATTAATTTTTACAAATGTGAGCAGATAACAGATCATGTGTTGCAACTGGTGCAGGCATCAGGATGCAAATTACTGGAGTTAACAATACAGTCGTGTCAAAACATAACAGGTACGTTTGAGCTTCGCAAAATAATAATAGCATTAACCCTTTACCCATTCCCTCATATTGACGACTTTTGACAACTCTGTAAAAGTCACTTTGTGAAACCATTGTGATAAATAGAGCATTTGCTCCTACAGCAGCAAATGCTCTATTTATCACAATGGTTTCAAATTACAAAATTCTGAAATTTTCCTTTTCTCTAGTTATGTCTCCCCCATTTATGGGGAGATATATTGTTTTTGCCAGAGTTGTCTGTCTGTCCGTCCGTCTGTCCGTCCGTCCGCACTCACCAAAGGGTAGTTGTGTGACTTTTTCTAACTAGTCGCACAAGTAAAATCATTAACCTGGCCATCTCTTGTGACATTAACCTGGCCATTTCTTGTGACATTAACCTGGCCAGTTGTGGGACATAGGGTTAGGGTTAGGGTTAGCTTCCAGATCATTCTATTCCAAAGTTAGAGCCAAAAATAGTTTTACTTGTGGGACTAGTCCCACAAGAAAAGATCAAAGGAAAAAGTCACACAACTACCCATTTGTTAGTGTGTCCGTCTGTCTGTCCGTCACAAACTTGTGTCGCGCGTATCTCTGAAACCAGTTGGGTTAGAGTCACCAAACTTCACAGGAATGTTCACCAGCATGAGTTGTTGTGCACCTAGGGTTTTTGAATTGTCTCCCCCTGATAATTTTGGAGTTATTGCCCCTGATGACTTAAAATTAGAAAAACTTTGTGTCGCGTGTATCTCTGAAACAGCTAGTACTAGAGTCACCAAACTTCACAGGAATGTTCACCAGCATGAGTTGTTGTGCACCTATGGTTTTTGAATTATCTCCCCCTGATAATTCTTGAGTTATTGCCCCTGATATGAATACTTAAATTTATACAAACTTTGTGTCGCGCGTATCTCTGAAACCAGTAGGGCTAGAGTCACCAAACTTCACAGGATTGTTCACAAGCATGAGTTGTTTTGCTCTTGGGTTTTTTGAATTGTCTCCCCCTGTTAACTTTGGAGTTACTGCCCCTGATGACTTAAAATTAGACAAACTTTACTTAGTGTCGTGCATATCTCTGAAACCACTAGGGCTAGAGTCACCAAACTTCACAGGAATGTCGACCAGCATGGGTTGTTGTACAACTGGGATTTTTGAATTGTCTTCCCTTGATAACTTTGGAGTTATTGCCCCTGATATGATTACTTAAAATTAGAGAAACTTTGTGTCATGCATATCTTTAAAACCACTAGGGCTAGAGTTACCAAACTTCACAGGAATGTTCACCAGCATGAGTTGTTGTGCACCTGGGTTTTTTAAATTGTCTCCCCCTGATAATTCTTGAGTTACTGCCCCTGATATGTTAACTTAAAATTAGAGAAACTTTGTGCAGCACGTATCTCTGAAACCAGTAGGGCTAGAGTCACCAAACTTCACAGGAATGTTCACCAGCATGAGTTGTTGTGCATCTGGGTTTTTTAATTGTCTCCCCCTGATAACTTTGGAGTTACTGCCCCTTATGACTTAAATAAGAGAAACTTTACTTTGTGTCACATGTATCTCTGAAACCACTAGTACTAGAGTCACCAAACTTCACAAGAATGTTGACTAGCATGTGTTTTTGTGTACCTGGGGATTTTCAATTGTCTCCCCCTAACAATGTTGGAGTTATTGCCCCTGATGACTTAAACATTAGACCCAGATAAGTTTGGAGTTACAGACATTACACTTGTGTATTGGAAAGAGGATGGGAGGGGGAGACATCTGTTTTTGTGACAAAAACAAACCTCTAGTTAATGCTCCTTTTCGGTAGATTTATTCAAAGAGGTTGTATCTAAAAATAGCATATGAGGTACATGTAATGGGTTAAGGCTTTACTCCATACACACCTGTATTCGTGTAAGAAATAATCTTATCATAAATATTAATTAAATCAATTGTTGTAATAGCACATGGATACAACATATTTTGGCCATGACAGAAACTGAATAATCATATCTATATTACCGGTATATCATAAGCAAACAGAGCAGACCCTGATCAGACGGCTCCTATAGGAGCCATTTGATCTGGGTCTTCTCTGTTTGCAATGGCGTAGAAAGGTGTATTTATGGAGGAAAAGGTTCAAAGGAAAACATGGTGCATATATTGAACCCTTTACAATAATGGCTCCTTTATTTTTCCACCAAACCCTATTTTGTGATGGAATCCAACGTGTTGCCAAAGGTTACCACACAATATTCACATAGTGTTGAAAGCTTTGACACTTCCAGTCTTGAATTAGTTATGATATTATTTTTTAGTCATTGACCCTTTACTTCATACAAAGGCTCATTCACACCTTTCACCCTTTGCAACATGAATGTTCATGTAAGAAATAATGATATCATGAATATTAATTAGATTAATATTTTTAATACCACATGAATGGAGAAAGGTTTGGTCATGACAGAGTAGATAGAATCATATCTACCATATATTGTTTCATTGGCAAACAAAGCAAATCCTGATCAGACGGCTTCTACAGGAGCTGATTTTGGTCTACTCTGTTTGCAAAGGCATAGAAAAGCATATTTATGGAGTAAAGATTAAATGGTTAAAAGACATGGTAGATCCGGATCCTGTAGGAGCTTGTTTGCAGTTTATGTTTAACCCTTTCCCTGTTCTATATTTATTTCAAATTTTAATACCTAATGAATATTCAATAGTTATAAAGAAATATGCAAGGTGGACCATTGTAGACATTTTAGAAAGCAAAGAAACAGATCTATCAAATTAAATTATCAAACAGAGTAGACCCTGATCAGACGGCTCCTCTAGGAGCCGTCTGATCTGGGTCTACTCTGTTTGCAAATGCATGAAAACACGTTTATATGAGGGAAAGGGTTAATGTGTTACCTGTGCTCAGTTTGCTTATAGAACAATACTGGTCTGATTCTGTAGATGCTCCCATATGACAAAAAATCCTGTGTTGAAATATCACTATGAAATAATAAAAATTCAGGTAAAAAATATTGATGGTGTCATTATTTCTTACATAAATATACTCATGAGAGAAATGGTTACAAACATCCTTTTCCTGTCAAATATGAATTCACAAGGAGACAATGGACTGCAAAAGTTATGTGCATTTTGTCATGTATACAGTAAAACCTCTCTATAACAGCAACTAAATTGTGTTAATTAGTTTGTATTTATGGCAGGTGGCTGCTTAAAGCAAGGTGAAAGTAAAACAGAACGCTCCTATTGGAGCGTTCTGTTTTCCTTTTACCTTGCTTTAAGCAGCCACCTGCTTCTAACAAAAAATACTAGATGTAATTTAGAGGCCATTATGGAGAGGTTTTACTGTTTATAAAGAATCTGTAAGACATTTGATATTTAGTATACACCTATGACTTGATATGCATCAGTTTTTCCTAAGGTTTGGATTTTTTGTTTTTTCTTTTGCAGATAAAGGCTTCAAAAGTGTTACATTACATCAAGACTGTTTAGAGCACCTAAAATTTAAGAAGTTGAAAGGATTGACTAACGTTGGATTAAAGCACATTTGCTCAGAACAGCTGGTTAGGGTAGATCTGAAAGATTGCTCTAATGTCACATTTGAAGGTAAACATAATGTAACATAACCTTTATTATCCCAGCGGTCTAGATAAGATGTGTAAATTAAAACATTTTCAAGAATAACTTCTTTATTTCTTCGGCAAACACTATGCTGTGACCACTCTTTAGAATCGTCTCTACCAAAGATTTGGGTTGGTGCATATAAAACTTTTAGTTGAGTCTGAGTTCGTTCTCAAGTTTTTGATTGGTCAGATTTGAGCCTTTGGCTCAAATCTGACCAATCAAAAGCTTGAGAACTCAAATCTGACCAATCAAAAGCTTGGGAACGAACTCAGACTCAACTAAAAAGCTTTATAAGCATGGACCCTGATAAGACTTTGGTATTACTGAACCAGTAAGCTGATACTTCTATAGCCTTGCTTTACAAACAATATTTATGTTGTTGTTAGATCTGTATTAGCCACTATAATGTATGTTACAAGAATTTGTCATTGATCAAGGCAGTTTTTTCTGTGGTCTTATCTGTTTGCAAAGTCTCTAAAAGGCATCTCTATCAGAGCTTTCCCTCATACCGGTATAGAAACATCTTTTCACACATTTGCAAACAAAGTAGACCCAGATCAGATTGTTCCTATAGGAGCTGTCTGATTAGGGTCTGCTCTGTTTACTTTTGACATTATATAGATCTGATTCTACAGTTTTTGTCACAGCAAAAATCCCCATGAAAAGTTATCATTATAAACAAAATCTTCTAATGAATATTCATGATGTTATTATTTTGTACATGAATATTGAACAGGATAAGGATTAACCCTTTCCCTCATATTGATGACTTTTGGCGACTCTATAAAAGTCACTTTGTGAAACCATTGTGATAAATAGAGCATTTGCTCCTATAGGAGCAAATGCTCTATTTATCACAATGGTTTCAAACTACAAAATTCTAAAAATTGTATTTTCTCTTATTAATGCACCTTTTCGGTAGATTTATTCAAAGAGGTTGTGTCTAAAAATAGCCTATGAGGTAATGGGTTAAGTTACTCATCTCATACCTGTTTCAAAATGTTATATAAACAAATTACAATGTGAAGAGGAAGAGTAAATATCTTGTTTTAAACCAGTGACAAAAAATGCTTAACCCTTACAATGCTGAATTGTCAAATGGACTATTCCGAAATTCAAACAGGTCAAGCTTATGGTGAATATTTAGTTGTCTGCTTTTCAACTTTTTAACCCCTTGCATGATAGAGGCACAATTTCAGACTTTTGTATGAGCTGTTTGATAAGGGTCTGCTCTGTTTGCTTATGAAATAAAATAATGATCTGATTCTGCCATGACCAAACATGTCTGTCTTATCCATATGCAATTTTTCAGTAGACATGTATTTTCTTATTCATGAGGGGTAAGGGATTAAAGTTCCTACAGAATATCAATCCGGTCAGTTTAACCCTTTTCTCCATGAATATTTATGTTAGAAATAATGATGTCATGAATATTAATAAGATTATTTTGTTATAACAGCAGACTGACACAGACATTTTGGCAATGGATGTAACTGTAGAATCATGTCTATATTATATCATAAGCAAACAGAGCAGACCTTGATCAGAAGGCTCCTATAGGAGCTGTCTGATCTGGGTCTACTCTGTTTGCAAAGGCATAGAAAGGCGTATCTATGGAGTAAAGTGTTAAATTGCATTTTTTTTCATGTCAGGTGCCAGACAGCTAGTTGAAAGAAACCAAAATATAAAAGAGCTCCATCTATCTGGAATAGATGAGTCCTATGGAGAGAAGTCAAACAGTGCTAGAAATGAGGAATATTGCAACAAAAAACACACAGAGCTCATTAGAATAGCAGCTTGTCTTCGACGTAATCTGGTGAGAATACTTTTTGTCGAAAGAAAACAACACAATGTTAACCCTAGGAATACCAAGTAAATTTTGTCAGTAAAATTTGTTTTGTGCTTCAACTTTCAAATTTTTCCATAACAATAACAGTGCCAGAGAGTGAGATTGTTCAGATCATATTTCAATGACTGTTCTAGTTTGCATCTAACTTGTGGAACTAGATAATAAGACCATATTAATGCCTGCTTTATAGCATTGACAAACAGAGTGGACCCAGATCAGATGACTCCTATAGGAGTCATCTGTTCTGGGTCTGGTCTGTTTGCATATGAAATAATAATAACCTTATTCTGCCATGGCAAAATTTCTATATTTTATGCCATTATAGAAATCATCTATTAATATTCAGGATGTTATTTTTCCTTATGTGATTATTTATGAGGTAAGGGGTTAACCCATTTCTGCATATTGACGCCTTTTGACACCTTTGTAAATGTCAACTTTTTGAAACCATAGTGATAAATAGAGCATTTGCTCCTTAGGAGCAAATGCTTTATTTATCACAATGGGTTCAAAATTACACAATTATCAAATTTTCCTTTTCATCAGTAAATGCTCTTTTCAATTTTGGTAGATTTATTGAAAGAGGTAGGGTCTAGAAATAGCCTTGAGGCAAGGGGTTAAAGGTTGACTTGTCTATTTTCAGGAGGAACTAGACACACAGCTAGACCAAATTAATGATGACTGCCTTATAGCATTGGCCTCATACTGTCCCAATCTTAAAAGGTAAGTTAGACTACAAACTGTTTCATTCTTAAATACAGTAGAGCCTCTCTAAAGCAACCAATTAATTATTTCTGTCAGAAATCTTTAAAAGCAGGTGGTTGCTTAATCCTCTCTCTCATACAAATGCTTTTTCATGCCTTTGCAAACAGTAGACTCAGATCAGACGCCTCCGGTAGGAGCTGTCTGATTAGGGTCTTCTCTGTTTGCTTATGGAAATTTAATAGATCTGACTTTTCATTGTCTGCCAATACAAAAATATACTGTAGACATTATAAGAATTCAACTAATGAATATTCATGAAGTCATTATTTCTCACATGAATAATATTTAATATTGAACAGGCAAAGGGTTAACCTTAACCTTTCCATCTTTCCAGAGTGATACATGTATCTCAGAAACTGTTTGGAGTTATTGACTTTGGCAAAAACTTAACCTTCTGTCTGTATGGTCAATAACTCAGTTAAATACTTAGGCCAGCACTTGTTTGGTGGGGAATTTCAATTCATCAGATTTGCTATATTATTACATCCTTTTGGAGGGCTTACTATCATATTTGATATATTATGTACCATATTATATACTGATATTTTTATCCACAGGTTAAACCTTCATGGCAGCTCAAGGGTAACAGGAGAGGCTATTACTAAGGTAAGTCAGTAATCCTTTACCATTGCAAGACCTGTCCCCCTTGCATTGAACTTTAACCCTTTCCTCCATAAATACACCTTTTCAAACAGAGTAGACCCAGATCAGACATCAGGTCCTGCTCTGTTTGCTTATGATATAATATAGATATGATTCTACAGTTTCTGCCATGGCCAAAAATTCCTGTTTCCATGTGCTATTATAACAATTAATACAGATTAATAGTCATGATGTCGTTATTTCTTACATGAATATTCATGGAGTAAAGGGTTAATTTTTCTATTAACCCTTTACATCATGTGTATTCATGACATAAACTTTTACAATGGCATAGAACATTTGGCATAAACTGCAAAATACGTTCTATATTGTTCAATAAGCAAACAGAACAGGAGTCTTCTGATCTGAGTTAAAGGCATCTCTATCAGATACAGGGTTAAAAAATAGAAAATATAGGTAATTAAATGTATTGCCATTGCAAAAGGAAGAGAACCAGATATGTA
This sequence comes from Azorinus chamasolen, assembly GCA_963576725.1. Lineage (NCBI taxonomy): Eukaryota > Metazoa > Mollusca > Bivalvia > Cardiida > Solecurtidae > Azorinus > Azorinus chamasolen. Next base: position 2,768,639 of record OY755245.1, on the reverse strand, counting down.
ACATTTAACCCTTTCCCTGTTCTATGTTTAGTCCAAATTTCAATACCTACTGAATATTCATGGACGAAATAGTTATAATGAAGTATGGAAGGTGGAACATTGTAAAGTAAAGAAACTTTTCTTTCAAATTCCTTAAGCAAACAGAGCAGATCCTGATCAGACGGCTCCTATAGGAGCCATCTGATCTGGGTCTAGTCTGTTTGAAAATGAGTGAAAGCATATTTATATGAGGGAAAAGGATTAGCAAACGGAACAGACCCTGATTCGAAAAGCATTTCGAACATTCCAGTAAGATTTAAATAAGTTTGTATAGTGTCTGATCTGGGTCTATTCGCTTCCAAATGCATCAAAGGGTGTCTCTAAAGGTAAAAGGTATTTTGCCAACTTAGTTATTTTGCATAGGAGTCTTAACCCCTTTACTTCATGAATATTCATGTAAGAAGTAATGACATCATGAACATTAATTAGTTTAATTGTTATAATAGCACTCATGGACAAAGGAAGTTTTGGCTACGACAGAAGCTTTAGAATTACATCTTTATTACACTAGGGGCCAACTACGTATTATTATCAACATGTTTTGCTACGACAATGTATATGAGTATTATAATATATTTGTTTTCCTACGAAGGCAACTTTTTTTTCGTAGGAAAACATTTTCCAATTGATACACTGGCTTCGTAGGAAAACAAATCTATTATAATACCCATATAAATTGTCGTAGCAAAACATTTGATAATAATACGTAGTTGGCCCCCAGTGTATTATATTATAAGCAAACAAAGCAGACCTTGATCAGACGGCTCTTACATGAGCCATCTGATAAGGGTCTACTCTGTTTTGCAAAGGCATAGAAAGACATATATATTGAGCAAAGGGTTAAAAAGTAGGTGGTTGCCTAACCCCTTACTCAATAAATACGACTTTCTAAGCCTTTGCAAACATAGTAGATCTAGATCAAATGTCTCCTGTATGTTTTGCTTATGATATTATATACATGTAGATATAATTCTATAGTTTCTGCCAAGGCCAAAACTTACTGTGTCCATGTCCTATCATCAAAAAACACAACCTTATTAATGTGTAAATATTCTTTCTAACACAACCAAAATAGTATTTTACCTGCTGACGTTTCGGACACGTCTGTGTCCTTCATCGGAGCACTTACTACCGAACAGTCAACTTTGGCAATATCAGTAGTCAGTGCTCTGATGAAGGATACAGACGTGTCTGAAACGTCAGCAGGTAAAATACCACTTTGGTTGTGTTAAAAAGAATATTTACACATTGGATTTACCAACTAAATGGATTTACCAACTAGATGAACACATTCAAAGAACCTTATTAACCCTTTCCTCCATAAATGCGCCTTTCTACGTCTTTGTAAAAATAACCTATTGAAACTATTCTGATAAATAGAGCATTTGCTCCAATAGGAGCCATGCTAAAACATCACAATGGTTTCAAACTACAAAATTCTAGAATCTCTAGTAAATGCTCCTTTTAGATAGATTCATTCAAAGAGGTTGGGTCTAAAAATAGCCAATGGAGGAAAGAGTTAATGTTTATCGGATGACAGAGCAAAGGGTTAATGCAGGGCTAAAGTAATACAGAAGTTCCTATGGGAGCTGTCTGCCTAACTTTTGTACTGCATTAAGTTAGACAGAGTTAGACATTGTTGGTTAACCCTTTAACCCATTACCTCATAGGCTATTTTTAGGTACAGCCTATTTGAATAAGTCTACCGAAAAGGAGCATTAACTAAAGAAATGGAAAATTTTAGAAATCTGTAGTTTGAAACCATTGTGATAAATAGAGCATTTGCTCCTATAGGAGCAAATGCTCTATTTATCACAATGGTTTCACAAAGTGACATTTACAGAGTCGTCAAAAGTCGTCAATATCAGGGAAAGGGTTAATCCATTGCAGACATAGTTGACCCAGATCAGATAGCTCCTGTAGGACCTGTTTGATTAGGGTCTGATGGTCATATGCAATTATAAAATAAAACAAAATATGTCTAATTCATTTTTACATGAATATTCATGAAGTAACCTTACTTTCGTTTTGTTGTAACTTGAATGTTAACCACTCAGAATTATATTAATCCTTTACTTCATATAAACGTTTTTCACGTCCTTACAAACAGAGTAGACCCAGATCAAACGGCTGCTATAGGAGCCATGTGCTCAGGATATATTCTATTTGTCTATGATGTAATACAGGTATGATTTTTACAATATAGGCCATGACCAGCACTTCCTGTAGTCATGTGTCTAATTAATATCCATGATGTCATAGTTTCTTCAATGAATATTCATGGACTTAACCCTTTCCCTCATGTAAACGTGTTTTCACGCATTTGCAAACAGAGTAGGCCCAGATCAGACGGCTCCTATAGGAGCCATCTGATCAGGGTCTGCTCTGTTTGCTAATAAAACTTAATAGCTCTGTTTCTTTACTTTCTAAAATGGCTATAATGTTCCACCTTCCATATTTCATTATAACTATTTAGCCTATGAATATTCAATAGGTACTGAAATTTGAAATAAACATAGAACAGGGAAAGGGTTAAGGGTTAAAGATAAGGTTTCAGTAATTTGTAGGATTATATTTTAGTATTATTGGTAGTTGTTCTGATTTTTTCAGTTTTCTATGGGTTGTATGAATCTGGAGTCACTGGATCTATCATACTGTAACAGCCTGTGTCAGGCCCCTTGTAGTGAGGCCCTCTGGACCCTGCCCCAGGCCCTTACTGAACTGTCCCTGTGTGGTGTGCTCCTTGGAGACGAAACCATCTTTGTGGAATGTTTCCAACGGCTCAGAAACCTCAAGTCTGCAAGGTTGTGTGGAGTGCTGGCACTCAATGATAAAACACTAAAAGAGGTAATGAACAGATAGTTTGTAGTTTTAATCTTTTTCCTGTTCAGCATTCATGAAAGAAATTATGACACCATGAATATTTATTTAACTATTTTGTCCATGAATATTCAGTAGGTATTGAAAGTTGTAATACACATAGAACAGGGAAAGGGGTATTTGAGATCTTGATTCTCATCAGTACGTCATGATTTTTATTTTTTCCATATTAGAAAGATGACACACATCCTATTTTATTTATTCATTCATTTTTTTGGTCACCTGCTGGGTAACAATAAATAGTTTAAATAGGGATTACTTCTCCATCACCTTTCCATCCATCTGTCTGACATAATGTTGGTTTTTTTTTTGTTACATTTCTTCCAGTAGGTGACACATGTGTTCCTTGTTAAATTATGTTCATGAATACTCATGCAGTAATAAATTGTTAACTATTCATGGAGGAAAGGGTTAACCCATTTGCTCCCAGTAGATTCTTCCATGCTTATATATTGGATTAGTCTATCTTTTATCTAAGGGATGTCTGGTCTAAATGTTCATTTTTGTTTTGTTTTATATTGAATTTCCTATCAGCATACAGTGTAGACTCTTTTATCAGACGCCGCATTATGCAGTGTCTGATCAGAGCCTACAATGTTTGCCTCCCTCCCATATATGGGATCGTGGGAGCAGATGGGTTAATAATCTGTATCTCCTACTAAACTATTTCATTTAATTAAACCTCTCAGGAATGGTTATTGTGCATTAGATGATCTATCACGAGTTGTCTTTTAAGATCAAATGTTCCAAAATGAACCTCAAAAATGTTAATAACATTTTCTTGGCGAGTTTAGGAACATTTTATCTTTAAAAACAACGAGTGTCTGATTAAATTTCTCACATAACCAAACAGTGTGTTTTCACCGTTTTAATAACATGTAAACAAGTTTGACGTCATATATGACGTATGATATCATTTATGTTCTAAAGCGTTCTTACAAGTGTTACTGCTTAGGGAGTCTTAACCCATTGTTCTAACCCAGAGATAAGGGAAGTCATGTGAGAAAAAATAATCTTATTCATAATATTTCACTCGTCCAGATCACCCTGATGATCTGTAGCAATCAGCAATTCAATGCCAATAATAAATATGGTTTATTACATATTAACTGTTTGTGTGCCACTATCTTAACATTATTATTAATATTTCTGTATATTTGTTTTATATATTTGTACTCCTGTTTATGATGTATGGTAAAAGTTTGGAGAGAGATCAGAAATCTTTCATGAACATGATCATGTTGATTACAGAATATGTATTTTAACCTATTTTTCACTGTAAAGAATTTTGAAGCTTTCTCTGATTTTACCTTTTTCTGTATTTTGAATGAAGATCCTCCAGCATATTGGTCACTCGCTAACCTCTCTTGACCTGAGTGGGAGTTTGATGGGCAAACTGTCAGATGCTGGACTGAAGTCTGTAGCTGACCTCTGCACAAATCTGGAAGTGCTCGCTATCAGCATGCTTTCTGGTTTTACATGTGACGGACTCATGCCTATATTTACAGATCAACAGAGAGCTCTCAAGATCAGAAAGTTGTTCATAAGTGTTAGAGGGGTAAATATCAACCTTTCATAAATGTGAGAGGGGAGGGGTAAATAGTAACCTTTCAAAAAAGAGAGGTGTAAATATCAATCTTTGATATGTATGAGAGGGGTAAATATCAACCTTTCATATGTGTGAGAGGGGTAATTATCAGCCTTTCATAAGTGTGAGAGGGGGTAAATATCGGCCTTTCATAGGTGTGAGGGGAGTAAATCTCAATATTTCATAAGTGTGAGGGGAGTACATCTCAATCTTTCATAAGTGTGAGAGGAGTAACTCTGAATCTTTCATAAGTGTGAGAGGGGGTAAATACTAATTTTTCATTAGTGTGACAGTAATAAATATCAGCCTTTCATAAGTGTGAGAGGTAAATATCAACCTTTTTATAAGTGGAAAATAACATGGAAAAATAGTCAGGGAGAGCCACATACGAAATAACACTGCACCAAACACCATCAAACAAGAAACGGTATAGCCACAAGACAAAACATAACAGGATGCATATCAAGACGAAAAACATTAAGCATATTAAACAACAAAGTTGACCATAGGCTGAAAGCAGGAGTACCACCAGTAGCCAAAAACAGCTAAGGGGGGGGGGGGGGATAACATTATATGTCGCATTGAAAATGTGACGCTATTGTTTGTAAAACTATCTGTTAGGGTCATACAAAAATACTTTCTTTCCCACTTCTTTAGATATTTATCCTCTCAGTGCTGATTTTTTAAATGGACAATCTTACCATAAATATTCAGGGATTTTTTTAACCCTTTCCCAAATATAAACGCATTTTCACGAATCTGCAAACAGAGTAGACCCAGATCAGACGCCTCCTATAGGAGCCATCTGATCAGGGTCTTCTCTGTTTACTAATGGAATCTGAAAGATATATTTCTTTAGTTTCTAAAATATTCCACCTTCGATATTGCATTATAATTTTTTTGCTCATGAATATTCAGTCGGTATTGAAATAAACATAGAACAGGGGAAGCGTTAAAGAAAAGTGCAACATGCCAAACAGTGCACATTCTGATAAGAGGAGCACTCACTGTTTGCAAAGGACATTAGTAACTCTTTCCCTAACTGTAAAAGGTACTTTTTTAAACCATTATGATAAATATCAAAATGGTTTCAAAACTACACATTTCTAAAATCTTCCTTTTTTCTAGTAAATGCCCTTTTTCCGGCAGATTTATTCAAAGAGGTTGGGTCTAAAAATAGCATGTGGGCGAATGGGTTAATTAGCATTGATAAATGACATGGGTCTCATTTCTTCCTCTGCTTAGATAAACAAAGAAATTGTACAAGAAGCTGTCAGGTCGTGTCACAACCTGGAGAAGATTGACCTATCAGGACTAACGTTTGTAACAGACGAGCACATGCTGGCACTGGCAGAAAATTGTACCAAACTGTCAGAAGTTTTAATCAAAGGCTGTAGAGAGGTAGGTCTAGTTAATCCTTTACCTCATGAATATTCATGTAAACAATATTGGGACATTATGAATATTAATTAAATTAATGTTTGTAATGGCTTTTGAATGAGAGAGTTTTGGTCAAGCCAGAAACTGTAGGATCAAATCTATTATTTCATAAGCAAACGGCAGATCCTGATCAGACAGCTGATCCTTACAGGTTTTTCAAATACCAGTCAGATTGTGTTAACCCTTTCCCTGCTCTATATTAAGACGAATGTTCAGTACCTACTGAATATTCATTAACAAAATAGTTATAAAGAATTCTTGAAGGTGTAACATTGTAGACATTTTAGAAAGTAAAGAAACAGATCTATCAAACTCCATAAGCAAACAGAGCAGACCCTGATCAGACGGCTCCTCTAGGAGTCGTCTGATCTGGGTCTACTCTGTTTGCAAATGCGTGAAAACACGTTTCCATGAGGGAAAGGGTTAAGCATGATAAAAACTAACATTGTTTCTGAGAAGATCATTTTTTGATAGTAAGTTTCGTATGAGTTTGGTGACTATCAATTTTGCTGTCTTGTTTCTCTGTCAGTCTATTAGTCACCTTGTCTGTCACACATTTTTATTCAATGCATGCTGCTAAAATACTGTTTGACTCAAAGTCATGAAACTTAGTAGGATAGTTGATAATCATGTGACATGTGCAACTAGGATATGGACTGTGTAATACCATGCCATAGGAAGAACAGTTTAACCATTTCCCTGTTGAATATTCATGTAACAAGTAATGACATCATAAGTATTTAATTACAGTAAAACCTCTCTATAACGACCACTAAATTACATCAAGTATTTTGTGTTAAAGGCAGGCAGCTACTTAAAGCAATGTGAAAGTAAAACAGAATGCTCCTATAGGAGCGTTCTGTTTTACTTTCACCTTGATGTAAGCAGCCACCTGCCCTAAATAACTAACTAACACAATTTAGTGGTCGTTATAGCGAGGTTTTACTGTAGTTGAAATTTTATAATGGCATAATTATGTACACAGGATATTTTGGTATTGGAAAAAAACGTTATAGTCAGATCTATTAAAATTTATATTTATAGCAAACAGAGCAGACCTTCATCAAATGGGTCCTACAAGCATAAAAAGTGTTTTTATGAAGGAAAAGGTTAACCCTTTATACATTAATCCATTATCCATGAATACAGTAGAACCTCTCTAATGCGACCACTTAATGAATAAATATTGGAGTCTTTATAAATAGGCGGTTGCTTAATGCAGGACAGAAGTAATGCAGAAAGCTCCACTAGGAGCTATCTGCATTACGTTTGTCCTGCATTAAGCTACCACCTGCATCTACCACCCAGAATTATACCTCTTTTAGGTGGTCACATTAGGAGGGTTTTACTGTTTTATACAACATGTTTTGACTTAATGAATCTTAATTAACCTATACCTTCATTTCTTTCTTTCCTTCCTAACACCTTATTCATGCCTACGCAAACAGAGTAGACCCAGATCAGATGCCTCCTATAAGAGCTCTATGATCAGGGTCTGCTCTTTTTGCAAATGAAATAATGAAAGATCTGATTCTACAGTTTTTACCTTGTACATATGCCATTATAAAAAGTCAGCTAATAAATATTCATGGTGTTATCATTTCTTACATGAATATTCAACTGGGAAAGCCAAAGGGTAAACTGAGTATCATAATAGGACTGCCTCTACTGTTGCTATCAAAACCAAAACATTGTGTGTGCATATGCCATTATAAAAAATCAGTTAATAAATATTCATGTTGCCATTATTCAATACATGAATATTAAACAGGCATTTAGTGAACTTGTTACAACATAAATAATGCCAGTTGAATTAATTTCCATGCATGAGTTATCTGAAAATTTCATAAAGTCATATTCCCTGATCTACCTGAATTTTTGTTTGATGTTTGCAGGAATATTTTTTCAGGTTACCAATATTGCTCAAGTTATTGTTAATTGTCAAAAAAAGACATGGCCACAGAAAGATAATCTGCTGGCAATATATTATTGTGTACACAATAGCAACACAGAGCCATCATACCCTCCTGTAATTACAGAAAACCTCTTATTTAATGATGACCCGAAAGGGTTTTGTCCTGGGGCTTTTGAGCAGGTGGTAGCTTAATGCAGAGTGAATGTCATGCAAAAAGCTTCCATGGAGCTTTATGCAATATTTACATTCTCCATGAAGCAACCCCACGCCTTTAACCATTTTATTGGGGGAGGGGGATTGAGTCACTAATGTTTTTTTGCAAGCAGTGTAGAATCACATGAGAGGGCTCATAGAGGAGCCCTCTCATCAGGGTCTGCACTGTTCATTATATTACACTTTTATTCAAAACACATTTCTAAATGTTCATGATGAGCTTCATCTGTTTGAATTTTGAAATAGTCCATTTGAAAGTTCAACATAGAATGTATTAAACATACCCCTTTTTATTCATTATGTGTTCACTTTCCCTGTTTATTTATTTGGTGTTCACTTTCCCTGTTTATTTATTTGGTGTTCACTTTCCCTGTTTATTTATTTGGTGGTCACTTTCCCCGTTTATTTATTTTGTGGTCATTTTCCCTGTTTATTCATTCTGTGTTCACTTTCCATGTTTATTCATTTGGTGGTCACTTTCCCTGTTTATTCATTTGGTGGTCACTTTAGACATGCTCTACTGTATATCACATCCTGTTTCAGGTAACTGACCTTGGTATTTGTTCAGTGGCCAGGAATTGCCCTTTGAAATCCGTTGTGTTGTCAGGTATACACAACCTTACGGACAAAACTATCTTTGTACTGGCCAACTCTTGTCACTATCTAGAGGAAATATACATCAGTGGCTGTGCTAACATCTCCACCAGTGCAGTGAGATATCTCATTGTAAGTAACCTACTCTCACTCCATAATTACAGACCTTTATTATATACCTACAATTTACAGAGATTTATCAATTGGATAAATTATAGTACAGTAAAACCCCGCTAATGCGACCACTTAATAAACAGCTACTGGCGCCGTTTAAAGCAGGTGGTTGCTTAATGCAGGACGAAAGTTATGCAGGAAGCTCCTATAGGAGCTTTCTGCATAACTTTCGTCCTGCATTAAGCTACCACCTGCCTCTGTCACCCAGAATTATGCCCCTTTTTGGTGGTCGCATTAGCGGGGTTTTACTGTATTTGATATCCTCACTTTCAACGTCGTAAATAAATTTGTTATAATGTATGTTAACAGCCAAATATGGATATACCCATTCCGTAATGAATATTTATGCAAGAAATAATGACTTTTTGAATATTAAAAAGTTTCTTTTTTGTGCATGCAGGATTATTAGGATAATTAATGTATATTAACCCTTTACTCCATGAATATTCATGTAAGAAATAATGACATCATGAATATTAATTAGGTAAGTTGTTATAATAGAGCATGGACACAGGAAGTTTGGCCATGGCAGTAACTAGAATCATCTATAATTGTTTTAAAGCAAACAGAGCAGACCCTGATCAGATGGCTCCTACAGAACCTGTCTGATTTGTGTTTTCTCTGTTTGCAAAGGTGTAGAAAGGCATTTTTATGGAGTAAAGGGTGAATGGTGTTTTTACCGTTTATTTTTAGGATTGTACAATACCGAGACTTTTTGTGAAGCATGCAACACCAAATGCTGCTCCAAATCAGCTGATGGCCAGAAACCTTGACACAGGCGAATTCTGTAGGGCGGATCTCATGAACAGACACTATACGAGCAACTTACCATAGAACTATAAAAGAGCAAACTGTTATAACACCAGTGTCACTCTCAACATTATATTTAACTGCCAAATGGAAGGCTAATGCTGGGTCTAAAAGCCAGGTGGTAGTTTAGTGCAGGACAAATGCATTACTTTTGTACTGCTTTAACCCTTTCCCTCATATAAACATGTTTTCACGCATTTGCAAACAGAGTAGACCCAGATCAGACGGCTCCTGTAGGAGCCATCTGATCAGGGTCTGCTCTGTTTGCTAATGGAATTTGAAAGATTGGTTTGTTTGCTTCCTAAAATGGCAACAATGTTTCACCTTCCATATTTCTTTATATTCTCTATATTTTGTTAATGAATATTCAATAGATATTGAAATGTGGCCTTAATGCAGAACAGGGAAAGGGTTAAGAAACCACCTGCTTCTCAAGGCATCTGTTTATTCATGAAGTGGTCACTTTAGAGGGGTTTAACTGTATTTTCAGCATGGGGGATATACTATAATATTATGTACGTACAGTAAAGCCTGTTTTAAAAAGCTACTTGAAGAAAGATGTGAGTCTTAACCCTTTACTCCGTGAATATATTTACTCAATGATCTATATTATACCATAATCAAGCAGCAGATCCTGATCAGACAGCTCATACAGGAGCATTCTGATCTGGGTCTACTTTGTTTGAAAAGGCATTAAAGGGCTTATCTATGGAGAAAAGGGTTAAAGAACTTGTGGTTACTTTATGCAAGGCAACGGTATGTAGAAAGCTTAAAGCTTCTATGGAAGCTTTCTGTATTACGTTTGTTGAGCTACCACCTGTCTAACATATGTAGAATTAGCTTTCTTTATAATGGTTCATTAAGACAGGTTTTGCTATATTTTCACCCATTCCCTCATATTGATGCCTTTTGATGCCTCTGTTTAAATCACTTTTTGAAACCATTGTGAGAAATAGAACATTTGCTCCATAGGAGCAAATGCTCTATTTATCACAATGGTTTCAGAACTACACAATTCTAAAATTTTCCTTTTCTGTAGTTAATGCTCCTTTTCGATAGACAAATTCAAAGAGGTTGGGTCTACAACTAGCCTATGAGGGAATGGATTAATGGAGTAATTGAAGGGGTTAACAGTTTGGCAGATGAAATTCATGTGGTAGCGTAGACATGTTTCACTACTGTTACTATGTAACATATATTAATGGTCCGAAATTGTATTGAATTTTCTTATGAAACTACATTAACCCTTTCCTCCATGAATACGCCTTTCTACACCTTTTGCAAACAGAGTAGACCCAGATCAGTTTGCTCTTATAGGAGCCGTCTGATCAAATTTCTGCTGTGTTTACTTATGAAATAATATAGATATGGCTATAGTTTCTTCCATTGCCAACATTTCCTGTGTCTAGATGCTATTATACAAAATATTTTACATGTACATGTAATTGATATTCATGACATCATTATTTCTTTATACATGTACATGAATATTCATCGAGTAAAGGGTTATCCCTTTTTTCCAGGAATATTCATGTAAGACGTGATAATGTCACGAATATTAATCAGATGAATTTGTTATAATAGCACATGGACACAGGAATTTTTGGCCATGGCAGAAACTGTAGAATCATATATCATATATTATATCATAAGCAAACAGAGCAGAACCTGCTCCTACAGGAGCCGTCTAATCTGAGTCTACTCTGTTTGCATAGGTGTAGAAAGGCGTATTTATGGAGTAAAGCCTTAAAGTCTATTTTAACACTTTCCTTCATGAATATGTATGTTAGAAATAAGGATGTCATGAATATTTATTAGCTGAATTTTTATAATTATGTATCTATACAGGATTTGTTTGGGCTATGGCAGAAACTGTAGAATCAGACAATATAATTTCCATAAGCAAACAGTGCAGACCATGATCAGATGGCTCAAGCAGGAGCCTTCTGATCTGGGTTTACTCTGTTTGCAAAGGTGTGAAAAGGCTTCTCTATCAGGGAAAGGGTTAAGTGACTGAATTCCAAATAAACATATTAGTCTCAAGTTTATTAAGGTGTCTGCTTAATGCACTACAAATGCTTGTATTGGAGCTTTTTGCATTAGTTTCATCCTGCATGGAAGTGTTAACCCTTTCCCTGTTCCATGTTTATTCCAAATTTCGATACCTACTGAATATTCATGATATACCTACTCAATATGCAAAATTGTTATGGCAAAATATGATAGGTGGAATATTGTAACCATTTTTGAAAGTAAAGAAACAGATCTTTCAAATTCCATTGGCAAACAGAGCAAACCCTGATCAGACGGCTCCTATAGGAGCCTTCTAATCTGGGTTTGTTCTGATAAGAAATGCATAAAAACACATTTAATTGAAGGAAAGGGTTAATCATTACAGGGTTGTGATTAGTCATCTATTATGGTAAATGGACTTTTAAGTTTGTCCTAGCTCTGATCACTGCTTATCTGAGTCTTCACTGTTTGTAAGGTGTGTCTGAGGCAATGAGGCATGTTAAGCTTTTCTTTTATACAAATGCCTTTTCAGGTCTTTGCAAACAGAGTAGACCCTACTACAGGAGCCATCTGATCAGGGTCTGCTATTATGATGGGTTGTTTTAAATTGCTTTAGGAGAATATTCTCATGTTATAATGGTGTTAACTCTATATTTCTTCATATTAACCGATTCCACTATAGGTTGTTTTTAGACACAACCTCTTTGAATCAATCTACGGAAAAGGAGCATTTATTAGAGAAAAGGAACATTTTAAAAATGTGAAGTCTTGAAACCATTGTGATATACAGAGCATTTGCTTCTTTGGAACAAATCCTCTATTTATTTCAATGGTATCAAAATATGACTTTTACAGAGGCATCAAAAGGATTGGGTAATGGGAAGTAACTCAGAGTAGTGTAGTCAAGAGATTTGTTTTAGAGTTGTCTTTCATTACTACATTTAGAGCAAGTGCTGAATAAGCAGCATCATGTACGACCATCTGAATGATTATCTACTCGATATTATGTCTTCTCAATCTTTTACGCCATGAATATTCATAATAGAAATAATGACAGCATGTATATTAATTAGATTTCTTGTAATTGCATTATGAACAGGGGTGTTTTTGACCATGACAGAAACTGTATAATCAGATCTATGTCATTTTGATAAGTGAATAGAGCAGACTTTTATCAGACAATTCTTACAGGAGGTGTCTGGTCTGGGTATACTCAGTTTGCAAATTTGTAAAAATGTGTCATTATCTGGTAAATCGTTAAATTGGGTTATGCCTGGTCCAATGTTGATCAATCATTAAAAAAATGTGTTATCTCTGTCCATTATATGGTGCATTTATGATAGCTTGTGCAAACAGATTGGATCCTGATGAGATGCCAAGTGATTTAACCCTTTCCTCTATAAATACGCCTTTCTACGCTTCTTGAAACCATTGTGATAAGTAGAGCATTTGCTCCATAGGAGCAAATGCTCTATTTATCACAATGGTTTCTATACTAAACAATTATACCATTTTCCTTTTCTCTTGTAACTGCTCCTTTTCGGTAGATTCATTCAAAGAGTTTGGGTCTAAAAATAGCCTATGGAGGAAAAGGTTAAGTAATTGCAGATCATCAGGACATACTGTATGACACGTTTTATTATTTTTTAAAAAGAAATTAAGAAAAAGTTATTTTTTGGAATGGAAGTAAAAAACAGTTGTTTAACCCTTTACTCCATGAATATTCATTTAAGAAATGATGACATCATCAATATTAATTGGATTAATTTTTAAAATGATCTATTAACATATTTTACCAAAGCAGAAACTTAAGATTCAGATCTGTATTATTTCATGAGCAAACAGAGCAGACCCTGATCAGACGACTCCTGTAGGAGCCATCTGATCTGGGTCTACTCTGTTTGGAAAGGCATAGAAAGGCGTATTTAAGAAGTAAAGGGGTAATCAAAGGTTAATTGATATCAATAAATTGGGGGAAACAAGTGTCCTAGTACATGTTTTTGCTATCAGTGTAGACCCAGTCCTCAAGGTTCCTAGAGGAGCTCTCAAGAGGAGTATCAGCATTTTTTGTCATTATATATCCCTAAGTGAGTTATACCTTTTCAGACTGAATGGTCTCCATAGGTTAACCCTTTTCTCCACAAAAATTCCTTTACAAAGTAGACCCAAATCAGATTGCTCCTGCAGGAGCCGTCTGATCCAGGTATGCTCTGTTTGCTTATTTAATAAAACATGTATAGATAATCCCGGCCCCTCCCGGAAATTTCAGTGACTCTTTTCAGTGTCTCCCACCCGCACCTCTTTTTCACCCAGGGGTAAAAATGGGTAACTGTGAGGGTCACTAGCCAGTACTGCGACTGCATGATTGCGCTATATGTTAGCAGTGGTCAATATTTTAGGCGAATGACTCAATGATGAGGGAAGTAAATGTTAAACGGTCCTTCGGACTGAAAGTAGACTATAACATGTTACTTTACTTTGTGGTGTGCGGTGGTCTAGTGGAAAGGCACCTTAATTTCAATCCAGAGGTCCGGGGTTCAAATCCCGATCCACCTTGGAAATTTCAGACGCTTTTCAGTGTCTCCCACCCGCACCCCCTCTTCACCTAGGGGTTAAAATGAGTACCTGTGAGGGTCACTAGCCAATACTGTGGCTGCATGATTGCACCATATGTTAGCAGTGCTCTGTATTGTAGGCGAATGACTCAATGACCAGGGGAGTAAATGTACAGTCTGCTGAGTGGTCCGTCGGACTGAAAGTAGACTGCTGTATATCTAGGTACTTTTATAATGACTTTACAGTCTCTGCCATGGCCATGACCCTTGTGTTCATATACCATCATAAAAATGAATCTGATTAATATTCATGGTGTCTTTATTTCTTACATGGAATATTCATGGAGTAAAGCATTTGCTATCTGATTATAGCATTTAATCCAATGAATTTTGCATACATAAAGTGAACTTTCCCATCAAAATGCCAGTACACTTGTTTCCTTCATTTATAGGATTATGATGATAATGTTAAATGTTTCTTACATCCACATTCACTTAGTCTTCTTTTTTTGTATGAACAACTTCAAAGAAGTGGCTGTGAGAATGCAAAAGAGTGTATGCCATACATTACTATGCTCTGATTAGCCCATTACTCCATGTATATTTCATATATAAGAAATAATGACATCATGAATATTTATTAGATTTATTGTTATGATTAAGCACATGGACACAGGAATGTTTGGCTATGGCACTGCAGCTTATCCAAATTGTAAATATGACAGAACATCTCTAAACTGACCATTAAACAAATACCCATGGATGCTTTTAAAAGCTGGTACAGTAGAACCCCTTTGATGCGACCACTTAATAAATAAACATGGGTGTCTTTATAAGTAGGTGGTTGCTGAATGCAGGACAAAAGTAATGCAGAAAGCTCCCACCACCTGCATCTAGCACCTAGAATTATACCTCTTTTAGGTGGTCGCATTAGCAGGGTTTTACTGTTGTTGCATAATGCAGGACAAATGTAATACAGAAAAATTTCTGCATAACTTGTGTCCTGCATAAATCTATCACCCTTTACTCCATAGAGACAACTTTTAACTACATAGCAAATAGAGTAGACTCTGTTCAGACTCAGCGATTTTTTTCCTGGGATTGTGAATGGGTCCGGTACCCCTTGATTTGTGAAAAATTAGCGTCGTTTTGGCAAAAATTGTGAAAAAAAAGGTGTTTTTACAAAAATTGTGAAAATTTGGATAGGTGGTTAAATTTAGCTGTTGAAAGAATTTTCGGCCGAATATAAATTTGCGGACTGAGACGCATACGTTTTGTTCATATTTTCTTGTAAAAGCGCCCGAGACGTGCAAAGAAAAGCGATTCGAAATTCAAATACCTCGGACTTTATCCCGAGAAATGGTATGAGATACAAAACTTTGCAAAGGGGAATATAGCGATGTAAATATTGGTAATAAAATCGGTGCAAGTACAAAGTAAAAGGCCGACTGTGAAATAATTCAATAGCTTTGTGAATGGGTCCGACGGACCCTGCTTCTAAATTGTGAAGGTCCGTTTCAAATTGTGACAGGGTCCGTTTTACGGTACCAGTTATATAGGGAAAAAAATCGCTGAGACTGTAAGAGTCTGATCAAGGTCTGCTTATAAAATTACAGATACAGTAAAACCCCGCTAATGCGATCATCTAAAAGAGGTATAATTCTTGGTTGTAGAGGCAGGTGGTAGCTTAATGCAGGACAAAAGTAATGCAGAAAGCTTTCTGCATTACTTTTGTCCTGCATTAAGCAGCCACCTGCTTATAAAGAAACCATGATTATTCATTAAGTGGTCGCATTTGAGGGGGTTCTACTGTATTTATTTCTACAAGTTCTGTCATTGTCACAGCTGTCTTGTTCATAATGCCATTACAATGTATATATATTCAACTAATTATCTTTCATACTGTCAATATTTCTGACTTAACGACCACCCAGAATTACACTTCTTTTTGCTAGTCTCTTTTGAGACGTTCTGCTGTATCTGTAGTTTTTACTTCCTGGTCTTATATGGTTCTAGTTGATACTAAAATAGCTCAAGAGCAAGGAGGACTGGTTTTGTATGACCCTAGAAACAATTTATAGGGGTTAGCAAACAGAGTTTCTAAATCTCAAATTAAACCTTCGCTTGCTATTCACGTCAATATACCTACCTGTAAATAGTGAAGACCCAGATGAGACAGCTCCTGCAGGGGCTGTTTCATCAGGGTCTGCACTATTTACAAGTTGATTGTGCAACCAATGCACTCCACAGCAGTGATTGCATAGTGAAATACTTGTACACAATGAAGATACATGTAATTATACAATAAGCCATGGGTAAAGAAGGATAAATGTATTTTAAAATTCAGCAAGAGAAGGGTTAAGTAAGTACCCAATTATTTATTTCATTATAAGCAAAGTGTTATGTTCATGGCTAGTTTACTATCTCTGATATATCCAGTACAATAAACCCTCTAAACCAGACATTGAAGTTAGTATTTTAATATCATTCTTGGAGACAGGTGGCAGCTTAATGCAGTGTGAAAGTCATGCAGAAAGCTCCTCTTGGAGCTTTCTACATGACTGTCACCCATCAGGAAGCAGCTACCTGTCTAAAAGTATCTAAATTCTTCTCTGCTTGAATTCCTGTTAATAGGGATACATGTAATAGGTTTTTTTTATTTTACTGTAGTCATTTATTGAAAACAGACTAGCCAGTATTGGGTTTGTATAAGGTTTATATGGGTTTGTATAGGGTTGTATGGGTTTGTATGGGTTTGTAATGTTATTCATATGCATAGATAAGATTGGTTAGCATTTTATAGTGTCATATCTTTTTGAAGTAATCTATACAAGATGATTTTAGCCCTTTTCTTCATATACATTGAATACATCTTTTAACCCTTTCCTTCATATAAACATGTTTTCACGCATTTGCAAACAGAGTAGACCCAGATCAGACAGTGCCTAGAGGAGCCGTCTGATCAGGGTCTGCTCTGTTTGCTAATAGAATTTGATAGATCTGGTTCTTTAGATTCTAAAATGGCTACAATATCCAACCTTCCATAGTATCCATTATAACTATTTTGTCTATGAATATTATTATTATTATTATTATTATTATTATAATTATTATACCACATTTATATAGCGCTCTTTCACACTGGATATGTGCGTTCAAAAGCGCTTAAATATTAATATTATATTAATATTAATATTCAGTAGGTATTGAAATTTGGAATAAACATAGAACAGGGAAAGCGTTAACATCTTTGCAAACAGAGTAGATCCAGGTAAACCTGCTGTAGGAGCCATCTGATCAGGGTCTGCTCTGTTTGTTTATGGAATTATATAGATCTAATAATACAGTTTTTATATCGACCAAAACGTTTCTTGTTCAGATGCCATTATAAATACATGTATACATCTAATTAACCCTTTTCCTGTTGAATATTCATGTAAGAAATATTGACAGCATACTTATTAGCTGAATTTTATAATCACATCTGTACTCAGGATTTTTAGCTCGTCTGTTTTGAAGGAACGTCGAGGTATTGTGATCACTGGGTTGTAGGTGTCGTTGTGTACATGTAATGTAGCTCATTACTTGAAAAGTGTAAGTGGTATCAACATGAAAGTTCATAGGTTGGTAGATCTCAATGAGGAGAACTATAACTCTTGATTTCAAAATTTTTGAGTTATTGCCCTTTATTTTTTTCAAAAATTGTTAATTTAGCTGACAAGCACCAAATTAGACAAGCGTTGGCGTCGGACGCGGCTCTTGTTTGTTTTGGTATTGATAGAAACTTATTGTTCATAGCAAACAGAGCAGACCCTGTTAATCCATTCCCTCCTTTTGACGACTGTAAAAGTCACTTTGTGAAACCATTGCAAATGCTCTATTTATCACAATGGTTT
Organism: Azorinus chamasolen; assembly: GCA_963576725.1. Taxonomy (NCBI): domain Eukaryota; kingdom Metazoa; phylum Mollusca; class Bivalvia; order Cardiida; family Solecurtidae; genus Azorinus; species Azorinus chamasolen. The sequence continues at coordinate 2,750,522 of OY755245.1, read as the reverse complement.
CAAACTACAAAATTCTAAAAACTTTTCCTTTTCTCTAGATTTTTTCAAAGAGGTTGTATCTAAAAATAGCCTATGAGGTAATGGGTTAAGATGACTTCTACAGGAACCATCTGGTCAGGGTTTATACTGTTTGCAAAGTTGTGGAAAAGAATTAACCGTTATATGAACCCATTCCCACTTAGGCTATTTTTAGACTTACCCTCATTGATTAAATCTACCAAAAAGGAGCATTAACTAGAGAAAAGGAAATGTTCAGGATTGTGTAGTTTTGAAACCATTGTGATAAATAGAGCATTTGCTCCTGTGGAGCAATTGCTCTATTTATCACAATGGTTTCATAAAGTGACTTTTACAGAAGCGTCAAAAGGCGTCAATATGCGGGAATGGGTTAATATCCATACATGCATTGTCTCTTATGTGAATTATATTCATGGACTAGACTGTGATCACAGCACAGTTTTCAGTGGAGCAATATTAACCCTTTCCCTGTTCTGCATATTGACCAAATTTCAATACCTACTGAATATTCATTAACAAAATAGTTATAAAGAAATATGGAAGTTGGAATATGGTAGGCATTTTAGAAAGCAAAGAAACAGATCTATCTGATTCTTTTAGCAAACAGAGCAGACCCTGATCAGACGGCTCCTCTAGGAGCCGTCTGATCTGGGTCTACTCTGTTTGCAAATGCGTGAAAACACGTCTGTATGAGGGAAAGGATTAAAACACTTCAGTTCTTGAAACACACACTTTTATCTATGTCTCTTTAACCCTTTCCCTGTCAAATATTCATTTATTAAAGAAATAAAGACATAATGAATATTTATTAGATTTAATTTTCATAATTGGCATATGAACACAAGACCTTTTGTCTCGGGCAGAAACTGTGGAATCAGATCTTTATTATTCCTTAAGCCAACAAAGCAGACCCTGATCAGACAGCTCGTACAACAACTGTCTGATCTGGGTATACTCTGTTTACAAATGAATGAAAAGGCCTTTATATTAGGGAAAGTGTTGATTCAAGTCCTTCAGTTAGCTACTCTTCATCACAAGATGTTATCCTTTTATCATGATTAAAGTGAGATTTTGATTTTGAAAGCTTTTTTGGCATTTTGTTATGGCATAATATAACATTGAATGGTGTACAATGACTTCCCTTTATTTTCCTGAAATTAACCCAGACCCTTTGTATGCAGGAATTGAGTGTGTTTGTATTTGCATACACTGTAGATCCAGATCATAGGTCTTAGAGCCCTCTGATCACGTTTGTCAACGAAAAGCCCCTAGCAAATACTGAATAGACTCATTCCACTTTGAAACTTCAGCATTCCAAGGGTTAAGCTGAAGTTGAGTAGTGCTGAACCAGTAAGTACTTATGTTTAGTTAACTCTAATTAACAAACATGCATCAATTGATCATCTAATGAATATTCATTTACTTAAGTTTAAAAAAGTAAACATTTGAAAGGGATGTTGTTGACATAGACAAAAACTGTAGAATCAGACCTATACAATTCCATAAGCAGAGGAGACATTGATCAGATGGCTCCTCCATTTTGCAATTTTCATTTGGCATAATACTTGTGAAGGTATATCCTTTATATATATAAAGGAGCGTTTCCTATTGGATTATTCTGTTTTACTTCCACCTTGCTTTAAGCAGCCATCTATCCTAAATACCAACTAGTTAACACAATTTAGTGACCGTTATAGAGAGGTTTTACTGTATTCACAATTGGTCAAAGTTTCTAAAACTTTTATCGGACAGGAAGCAGTCAAAGATTGCACCAGTTCCTTTTTGTTTTCACAAATTGTCATGGATTAACCCTTTTCCTGTTCAATATTCATGTTAGAAATAATGACATGAGTATTCTTTAGACAAAGTTTTAATAATAGCCTATGTACACATGATTTTGTGGTATTGGTACAACATTAGAGTCAGATGTATTATGATTTCATAAGCAAACAGAGCAGACCCTGATCAGACAGCTCATGTAGGAGCCGTCTGACCTGAGCTCCTGTAGGAGCCGTCTGACCTCGATGTACTGTTTGTAAATGCATGAAATGGCGTTTATATGAGGGAAAGGGTTAATCAAAAGGATGCGACTGAGTTTTAGAATATTTTACTAATCATCTGACACGGTAAAATCGCTCTAATGTGACCACCAAAAAGAGGTATAAACCTGGATATTAAAGGCAGACAGCACGTTGTAGCTTAATGCAGGATGAATTTTATGCAGAAAGCTCCTTTATAAACTTTCTGCATAACGTTTGTCCTGCATTAAGCAACCCCCTGCTTTTTAAATCACCCATGTTTATTGATTAAATGGTCATTTAAGAGAGGTTGTTCTATATTTAAAAGCAGTTATCATTCAAATCTTACAGAGTTCAGTAGGAGTCAACGTTTTGTTAATTTTTCCCTATGATTGTATCTGTGATACCTTTTTTAGTTCATGACCATAATAGTGTGTGTAAGCCAAGCTAAAGAATTATAAATGCACTTTACGATTATGGTTGAGTCTGTGTTTATTTGTAAACCCAAATGAATGAATGTATTTTTATACGCCCGAAGGGACGTATTATGGTATGGCGCATGTCGTCCGTCCGTCTGTCCGTCCGTCCGTCCGTTAGCAATTTCTTGTGCAACTAACTCCTCCTTTATTTTTGAACATAATTTCTTCAAACTTTCAGGAATGATAGATACTGATGTGTAGTTGTGCATATCAGTGAGATAACTCTCATATCATTTTTATACGCCCACCTAATAAAGGTGGTCGTATATTGTCGTGGCCCTGTCCGTCTGTCCGTTCGTTCGTTCGTCCGTCAACATTTTGCTTGTCCGCTGTTTTCTGGGAAAACTATTTGACAGATATTTACGAAACTTCACACAAATGTTTTTTCATCAAGATCTGAAGCTGAGTTGATTCTGAGGTTCATTTGATTTTTCATTTCAGAGTTATGGCCCTTGTCCTTAAAAAATGCAAATAGTTTGTCCGCTGTATTCTGGGAAAATGATTTGAGAGATATTAATGAAACTTCACACAAATGTTTAATGCATCAATATCTGAAGCTGAGTCGATTCTGAGCTTCATTTGATTTTTTGTTTCAGAGTTATGGCCCTTGTCCTTAAAAAATAATGCAAATAGTTTGTCCGCTGTTTTCTGGGAAAACTATTTGACAGATATTAATGAAACTTCACAAAAATGTTTAATGCATCAAGATCTGATGCTGAGTCGATTTTGAGGTTTATTTGATTTTTCGTTTCAGAGTTATTGCCCTTTTACTTAAAAAATAATGCAAATATATGCATATAGTTTGTCCGCTGTTTTCTGGGGAAACTTTTTTGCAGATATTAATGAAACTTCACACAAATGTTTAATGCATCAAGATCTGAAGCTGAGTAGATTCTGAGGTTCATTTGATCATTCATTTCAGAGTTATGGCCCTTGTCCTTAAAAAATATGCAAATAGTTTGTCCGCTGTTTTCTAGGAAAACTATTTGAGAGATATTAATGAAACTTCACACACTTGTTTAATGCATCAAGATCTGAAGCTGAGTCGATTCTGAGCTTCATTTGATTTGTCGTTTTGGAGTTATGGCCCTTTTACTTAAAAAATAATGCAAATACATGCAAATAGTTTGTCCGCTGTTTTCTGGGAAAGCTATTTTACAGATATTAATGAAACTTCACACAAATGTTTAATGCATCAAGATCTGAAGCTGAGTTGATTCTGAGGTTCATTTAATTTTTCATTTCAGAGTTATGGCCCTTGTCCTTAAAAAATATGCAAATAGTTTGTCCGCTGTTTTCTAGGAAAACTATTTGAGAGATATTAATGAAACTTCACACAAATGTTTAATGCATCAAGATCTGAAATTGAATTGATTCTGAGGATCATTTGATTTTTCGTTTCAGAGTTATGGCCCTTGTCCTTAAAAAATAATGCAAATAGTTTGTCCGCTGTTTTCTGGGAAAACTATTTGACGGATATTAATGAAACTTCACACAAATGTTTAATGCATCAAGATCTGAAGCTTAGTTGATTCTGAGGTTCATTTGATTTCTAGTTTCAGTGTTATTGCCCTTTTACTTAAAAAATAATGCAAATATATGCATATAGTTTGTCCGCTGTTTTCTGGCAAAACTGTTTGACAGATAATAATGAAACTTCATACACATGTTTAATGCATCAAGACCTGAAGCTAAGTCGATTCTGAGGATCATTTGATTTGTTATTTCGGAGTTATGGCCCTTGCACTAAAAAAAATGCAAATCTATGCAAATATGAGGATGGCCATAACGTTTTCATTTGAAATGATATTTACTTCAATTTTTTTATATGGTTAAACCTTAATGTGAATTTTCACATATATTTCGGGGTTTTGATATGTCATTTTCTTCTAAAGTTATGGTCCTTGAACTTCGTGTGTTCGTTGCTTTGTTAGTCGGTCAACTTTTAGTTTGTCTGTTGTTTTCTGGGAAAACTATTAAAATGATATAAATGAAACTTAACACAAATGTTTTAAGCAACAAAATTTGAAGCTGAGTATATTTTGAGGTTCATTCAGTTTGTCTTTACAGAGTTATGGCCGTTGCACTGCAAAAATGAGGATTAGCTGTAACTTTTTTATTTAATAAGATATTCACTTCATTTTTTTAAAAAATAGTATCACCTTAATATGGAAATCAAGATCTGAAGCACAGATTAGAAAATGTTAACACTTATAAGGCATGTTGAATCAGAGAAAGTTTGCAAGTGGGCGTATTATGTACCGTATGCGGTACTCTTGTTCATTCTGGAGTTATTGCCCTTTGATAGTTTCGGGTAGCAATTTCTTGTGCAACTAACTCCTCCTTTATTTTTCAACATAATTTCTTCAAACTTTCAGGAATGATAGATACTGATGTGTAGTTGTGCATATCAGTGAGATAACTCTCATATCATTTTTCATTCTGGAGTTATTGCCCTTTGATAGTTTCGGGTAACAATTTCTTGTGCAACTAACTCCTCCTTTATTTATCAACATAATTTCTTCAAACTTTCAGGAATGATAGATACTGATGTGTAGTTGTGCATATCAGTGAGATAACTCTCATATCATTTTTCATTCTGGAGTTATTGCCCTTTGATAGTTTCGGGTAGCAATTTCTTGTGCAACTAACTCCTCCTTTATTTTTGAACATAATTTCTTCAAACTTTCAGGAATGATAGATACTGATGTGTAGTTGTGCATATCAGTGAGATAACTCTCATATCATGTTTCATTCTGGAGTTATTGCCCTTTGATAGTTTCGGGTAGCAATTTCTTGTGCAACTAACTCCTCCTTTATTTTTGAACATAATTTCTTCAAACTTTCAGGAATGATAGATATTGATGTGTAGTTGTGCATATCAGTGAGATAACTCTCATATCATTTTTCATACTGGAGTTATTGCCCTTTGATAGTTTCAGGTAGCAATTTCTTGTGCAACTAACTCCTCCTTTATTTTTCAACATAATTTTATAGAACAGCCTTCGGGCGTATATTGCCCCGTATCGCGGTGCTCTTGTTAGAATTGCAGCAGAGAATTTTTAATGCAAATGTTTCATAGTACTCAAAATGTTGAATCCTGCATCAAGATCTGTAGATAGAAGCAGTACTGATAGTTTAATAGGAAATCTAGGTAAACTCCTTTATTTCTCCACCAAACTTTATTTTCTTGATAGTCATTAGTGTCACACTACAAGGAGATTTAACCCATTCCCTCATAGGCTATTTTTAGATCCTTCCTGTTTAAATATATTGAGCACATACTAGAGAGAAATGTGTAGTTCTGTAACCATTGTGATAAATAGAGTGTTTGCTGAATAGAAGCAAATGCTCTATTTATCACAATGGTTTCAAAAAGTGACTTTTACAGAGGCGTAGAAAGGCCTATTTATGGAGGAAAAGGTTATGTAAATGCCAACAAGATAGAATCAGGCTGAAATAGATCAGTATGATTCTTGTACATCTACAAGTTTGACCTGTATTTCTAAACTCTGTGCACGTTATCATGTACTCCATAAATACATGTCTGCCTGTCTACACCTTTGCGAACAGAGTAGATCCAGATCAGACGGCTACTATATAGGCCGTCTTACCAGGGAGTGCTCTGTTTGCTTATAAAATAAAATAGATATGATTCTACAGTTTCTAATTTCTTTCCAAAAATATGGTCAAAGTGCCACACAGTTTGGATCCTGTTGAGACGCTGGATTATGCAGGGTCTCATATGGATCCAAACTGTTTGCATATGTAAATAAGCTAAAGATAATTATGTCAAGTCTACAACTGGTAAAACTCATATTCAGTTTGTACTTCTCCTCAGCCAACTTGTAGAGAAAGATAGTTCTAACTGTTGTTGACCTACTAATCTTCAGACAACCCTTTCCTGTTTATTTACATAATGCCCATTAAGATCCATCAACCATCGCCATTATATTGAAGTTGTTACATACAGAATAGCTTTTAACAGCAGTATCGGTATCTCTGTTGTTGGTTTTAAATAGGCCGACAATTTGACACATTGTGAATTCATCTATCTGCCAATTCTATAGTAAACAGACCCATTCTGTTTTGCATTTAAAACTCCATAAACATATCTAGTCGTAGTGTCTCCGATCCTAGCACTATGCTGATAGGCTGAACACCCCAGCAAGAAAGTCATTAGTACTAGTTGACCCTTCACTGAGAGAGACGCATTATTACGCATTTACAATAAGCTTAGACCCAGATCAGACAGATCCTGTAAGCATGTACTCTGTCTGCATATGATTTTACATTTTCTGACATAATAAAAACTTAATGTAAACTATTCATCACCCATACAGTCATCATTTCTTATAACAATACATGAATGTTCATAAAATCAAAAAAAATGATTAAACCATTCCCCCCTAGACAATTTTTACACCTAACCTCTTTTTAATAAACCCACCGAAAATGAACATTTACTTGAGAAAAGGAACATTTTATAATTATATAGTTTTTCAACCATTGTGATAAATAGATACGGAGCAAATGCTCTATTTATCACAATGATTTCAAAAAATGACTTTTACAAAATGCGTTAGTAGGAGGGAATTGGTTAAGAGTACATGTATTTGGTGCCTGGCTTGGGATCGAATCCACGATATCCAGCACTGAAGGCAAACGTTCTACCGACGAAGTTTCTTGGCTTTTTATGCCCCCGAGGGGGGGGGGGACATATTGTTTATGCTCTGTCTTGATTTGAGTCCAACTTTAACGTTGGCGATCATTTTGTAGCCATATCACACACATGCCTCAAACTTGGCATGTATGTGCAACGTATGGATGCGGACATTTTAGGGGTGACTTATTAAGATCTAGGTCATACATCAAGGTCAAAGGTCAAATCGGGGGACATAGTTTTTCACAAACACATCTTGCTATACTTGTATTTAGATTGCAACGGTTAAATTTACTTAAAGAATATTTATATGAGAAATAATGCCTGTTAATATTAATTACATAACTTTGTATAAAGGTATAGGAACAAGGAACATGTTGATCATGGCAGAAACCATAGAACCTGGTCTACATTATTCCTACAGGAGAGGTCTGATCCATCTCTGCTCTGTTTGTAAATGAGTAAAATAAAAATACTTGTTAACGTAAATGGTAAAGTGTTTGGCTACCACGTATGTCGTCTGCAACATTGTTCGCCTGCTTCAAGTTTCATTGTTTATTTTCTGTCTTCCCTTTTGTTTAACCCTTTCGGTGCCAAAATTCTAATTGTCGTCTGCAATCCAATTTTGTTTAATCACTCGCGGTACAATAAGAAATAAAATAAAATAAATACAAATTTCAAAAGAATAAAGCACAGATATAGAAATAGAGTTTGAGACAAAAAGTGATGTTCCTGATCTGGGACTGCACTATTTGTCGTGGTGCATTTATACGACATCGGCGGTGAAAGGGTTAAAGAACATAATCAGAGTTACAAACAGGCTGGATCCTGGTGAGACCTCGAGTCACTCGGTATCTGGGTCTCCACTGGGTACAGGTACAGTAAAACCTGTCTTAATCGGACGTTAAATTTAGTATAAATATCGGTCTTGGAGACAGGTGACAGCTTAATGCAGGGTGGAAGTCATGCAGAAAGCTTTCTGCATGACTTTCACCCTGCATTAACCCTTTCCCTCATATAAACGTGTTTTCACGCATTTGCAAACAGAGTAGACCCAGATCAGACGGCTCCTAGAGGAGCCGTCTGATCAGGGTCTACTCTGTTTGCTAATAGAATTTGAAAGATATGTGTCTTCACTTTCTAAAATGGCTATAATGTACCACCTTCCACATTTCAATATAACTATTTTGTGCATGAATATTCAGTAGGTATTGAAATTTGGACTAAATATAGAACAGGGAAAGGGTTAAGCAGTCACCTGCCTAAAAGTATCTAAATTCTTCTCTACTAGAATTCCGGTTAAGAGATGTTTTACTGTATCATTAGTACAAGAGTAATGTTAACGAAGGCAAAGAAGTGATTATAATTTGTAGCCAAGCCTTTTCAAAGTGTACTTATTAACTGACGCTGAAAGCTATAAACTGAATGTTTTCGAACTTCACAGATGCATCTTGTCAATTAAGCTTGTTTGTTGTCTCTTTGATGCCAAATACAATTATATCTGTTATTTGACTCCATGTAATAAATGCGTCTCGCCTAGAGAAAGAGCACTTTCGTGGCTTTAACCCATCAATGCCCAGTTCCCCTAAAAAGGACAAAGGCAAACAATGTATGCCGAGATCAAAGGGCTCCTACATTGTTTGCTGAACCTATCAATGCCAATGGCTTATTCCAGCAAATACAATGTATTTGTGGTGTGCGGTGGTCTAATGGTAACGCGCTTTACTATCAGTCCTGAGGTCCGGGGTTCAAATCCCCGTCCCTCCCGGAAATTTCAGAGACGCTTTTTTAAACTCTTTTCCTCATAAAAACGTGTTTTTACGAATTTGCAAAAACAGTAGACCGAGATCGAACGGCTTCTATAGGAGCCGTCTGATCAGGGTCTGCTCTCTTTGCTAATGTAATTTGACATAATTATTTGTTTCTTTACTTTCTAAAATGGCTTCAATGTTCCATCTTTAACGATTTTCCCATGAACATTCAGTAGGTATTGAAATTAGAAACAAACGTAAAACAGGGAAAGAGTTAAGCTATTTATGCCAGATGTTCCTCAGCAGTGGTATAGCCAACTAGTGTATGTCTGTAGGAACCCTCTGTCCAAGGTCTTCACTGTTTGCTTTATAGTTTCTGTGCAAAACATTTCTTATTATCGATTCAACTAATGAATGCCATATTCGCTGATATATTCGTGAGATATCCAGTTACACTGATCAAATGAATTAATGCTTTCCCTTTGAATACGGGAGATTAATGAAGTAGTATTTGCAAACAGCGTTGACTTAGATCATTGGACTCCTAGAGGAGTACTCTGATCAAGGTCTGCACGGTGTGCCAATCAAAATCCTCTTATAAAGTTGTCTGTCATAAACACTGACGAGTCATTCCACTTTAAATAGTCAACATCTAAAGGCTTAGTACAGTGAAAACTAGATCATTCGAACACTCAAATACCTACTGGTCAGTATTTAACACATGTGGCAGCTTAATGCAGGATGGAAGTCATACAGAAAGCTCATGTAGGAGCTTTCTGCATGACTTTCACCCTGCGTTAAGCAGTTACTTGCCTACAAAGACGTACATTCTTCAATACTAATATACCGAGTTTTAACTGTACCTTGTTATATTGGAAGCAATGTGGTTTGATTTATAATCGGTATTACTTGGATGTAGGTTAATTATATAAAATAACTAGTACATAAAGAACGACTAGCCGATAGACGTAAGAGGAAGGAAACATTAACAAAGATGGATAGGGTAAGGAATGAAACAGGATGTGGATAACATACAGACTGATACGATTTACATTTATCCTGGTGTCGGAGGATCCAAAAATACCTTTGCGAACAGTTTGGATCGTGTTGAGACGCCGATTTACTGTGTGACACCATGATTGCATTTTGACAGACAAACTGATTATTGTTTTTTTTTAACTGTAAGGGAATGACACATGGTTTAAAATAAACTGCTCAGCGGTTTAAATGTTTAGAAGACACCAAGGTAGTATGGTGTCCAATTTCTGCTTTACTTAACCGCTTCCTTCGCATTGATATATCGCGTGCATTATTAGGTACATGTAGTTAGCTTTAACGGACAGGTTTTTGTTAGTATTTCAGAAAAGTGTCTCATACATTGTAAGTAAAATCTTAAAATATTTTATGAAAACCAGTTACCTTAATATCATAACCCGAATCCTTGTCATGTGTCGCCACTTAACCCTTTTCCTCATATTGTCGACTTTTGACGACTCTGTAAAAGTCACTTTGTGAAACCATTGTGATAAATAGAGCATATGCTCCTACAGGAGCAAATGCTCTATTTATCACAATGGTTTCAAATTACAGAATTCTTAAAGTTTCCTTTTCTCTAATTAATGCTCCTTTTCGGTAGAATAATTCAAAGAGGTTGTATCTAAAAATAGCCTATGAGGGAATGGGTTAATCATTACTTAACTAGGAAAGTATGAGTTATCTAGTAAGTGTTCTTATTTGAATATGTTTTATCTTTATCAACCATAAATAGTTTCGAAACACATTCAGGAACAGGTTCACAAACATGTTTGGGAATATGTTTACGGATTATCTCAAACAAGTGAGATATTAACCTTTTCTTTCATATAAATGTGTTTCATGCATTTGCAAACAGAGTGGACGCAGGTCAGACGGCTCCAGTTGGAGCCGTCTGACCAGGGTCTGCTCTGTTTGCTTATGAAATTATAGAATAGTCGACTCTGCAATTTCTACCAAAACCAAACAATCATGTGTACGTTTGCCACCATAAAAATAAGCAAAAAATATTAATGATATCATTATTTCTGACATGGATATTCAAGAGAGAAAGGTTGGGCTGTTGCAGTACCAGGTCATTGTTATGATTATATAATACCTCAGATAACCTTTACGAAATGTGTTTATGAAAGGCTATCATGCGAAAATCGCGAAAGTTAAGGAAATTAACTTTCATGGTACGGGGAACCGAGTATATCAGACATTTGAAAACAGTGTAGACCCAGATCAAAGGGCTTCAGGTGAAGCCCTTTGATCAGGGTCTGCACTGTTTGTCATTGTCATCGGCGATATATTTTGATACAATTTTTGTGTAATTGAATATTAAGAAAGGGATGAACAAGTTATAATTATTCACGAGATGAATGGTTAAGTGGAGACGTAAATATGTCATTATAATGCAGGACAAATGGAGAGTAACAATTTGAAAGAAAAGCCGGAAACCTGTCATCACTATCATATCAACAGTTTTACCGTCATCTGCTTAACCCTTTCCTTTCTTTCAAAGTTTCACTCTGCATTTAGCAGCAACCTCCCTGAAAACCTACATTATTCTTTACTAAAATAACGGTTTAGAAGGGTCTTACTGTATTTGCATCAGGGGCTTTTGAAATATTTAGAGTTTTGTAGATGGAAAACAATTTGAGCACTTTACTGAGCTTTCGTGAAATATGCTCAATTACTCAGCATCTCAACAAAACCAAAGTTGCAATGATAATAGTGTCTTAACCATTTACTCCATAAATACTCTTTCTATATACGCATTTGCAAACAGAATAGACCCATATCAGAAGGCTCCAATAGGAGCCGTTTGATCAGGGTCTACTATGTTTGCTTAAGACTTGATATAGATATGATTCTACAGTTTCTACAATTTCCAAAATTCCCCGTGCCAATGTGCAATTATATAAAAATAATCTAATTATTATTCATTATGTCATTATTTCTTGCATGAATATTCATGGAGTAAAGGTTCAACAGTGATATACTCTTTTAACTACATACATAGTGTTTATGTTGACAGAGCCATTATATGTAAACTTTTCCTTTCATTGATTAGTGAATGAAATAAATGAATAAAATAGAGTAGCTTACATGAGTGTTCATTGCAAATTGTTTTTATGAAACGAGTTTACTATAATAATATGACACCATCCTTAGCGAGTTTAATGTTCATTATGTAATAAACGAATTTCATGGAAACAATTTGTAATGAACACGAATGTAAGCTTCCTTTTATCACATAAGCCTTACAACGTGCCATAGAAAGTGAAACAGGCTATATCTGGCGGCTGTTTACAGCTTAGTACAGCAGGATTCAAACTGCTTATTTGCATAAAAATTGCACCAGTGCATTTCCGCGATTTATGGCACTCTGTTTCGGCACTCATACACGGCATACTATGTGATAAATTGGAATACAATGTACTTCGTTGGTCGAAGGTAACTCATTTAGCCGCAGGAAATATTCTGCCTTCAGACCTTTTCGTATTGACAAAGCTCTCGGATGGTGTGTTTTTTCTGGTGATTTATCAATTTCCCATCCGGGATCAAAATATGTATTGATTCAACACACTTAGAACTATGAGAGTGTTCAATTTACCTAGACGTTAATGGATGTCTTTCGGCAAACCTTGTACTAATATCACAGACAAAACAATTAACAGACCTACAGATAAAGGTGCGTACCCAATTACTAAAATCGTCATTTCTCCACCAAACCTTATACTGTGACCACGTTTTAGAATCCTCTCTTCGAGACGATTCTAAAGAGTGGTCACAGTGTAGGGTTTGTTGGCGAGATAAAGGAGTTATTCTTGACAATGTTTAAATTTGCGCATCTTATCTAGACCTCTGTAAAAATGATAAACTACACAAAACAGATGGAAGAGCACGACTCAGACAAATACAGTAGCGACTCATTGAAGTATTTGGTGAACAAACACCGGACTCAGTAAAACAGATGGTAGCTTAATGCAGAACGAATGTAATGTAGACAGTTCCCTTTGGAGCTTGCTGCATTGCAAAAATTCTACATTAACCATTGGTTTGCACAGCGCCACCTGTCATTTGCAAAGAGCTTGGGTCCAGATGAGACACCGAGTAACCCACTATCAGGATCACAGGTGCCAGGCGCGTGACAATTTCATAAATACTAAGTTGACAAACATCTTCAAATACGTTTAGACATCATACTTTGACAGGAAATATGTTTGAAATTTATTTGTTTTGCGTATAGTATAATATTATGCATACATAGTATTATACTATGTACACGAAAACAAATCGAAACTTTTTTTCTGCTGTCAAGGTATGATGTCTAAACGTATTTGAAGATGTTTAAGAGTAGTATTTATGAAACTGTCACGCGCCTGGCACCTGTGATCAGGATCAAAAGTTCCAACGAATCGGAAATAAGTAAAACTTGCAGCAGAACAGAGTTTGAGTGGGACACAAGTTTTCATAGTATAATCAGGGGTAACCATTTCCCTGTTGAATATTCATGTAAAAAATAATGCCATCATGAATATTTATTAGTTGAATTTTTATAATGGCATATATGAATACATGAATATTTTGGTATTGGTAGAATCTGTAGAGTCAGTCCTATCATGATTTCAAAAGCAAACAGAGCAGATCCTGATAAGACGGCTCCTACAGGAGCCGTCTGATCTTGGTCTACTCTGTTTACAAAGGCGTGAAAAAGTGTTTACATGTGCTATATGAGAGGAAGGGTTAAATCACAATTTACCTTACAGACAAACATCATTATTTTTCGTGGATGCTTTATAGAAGTTTTACCTTGTACGCTGATATTCCGTCCTAATCAAATGAGATTTTGGTAAAGCACGATAACGGAACCCAGAGTTAACATAATCTTGGCATTAAGTGTAATATATATCTGTACAATATTCCTGGAAATTGATAACAGAAAATAAGGAAAAATAAAAACTGCATTTTTATTACCTAGGAGTTGAAAGGTTTTATCACTTACTGTCCCAGATGATGGAAATGTTCGGATAAAGTGTGGTTTTGTTTTTAACCAGTTACCGGAAGAATGTCAACCCTTTCCCTGAATATACCCACAGAATATTCATAGATATAATAGTTATAATGAAAAGGATAAGCTGTGACACTGTAGTCATTTTAGAAACTAAAGAAACAGATCTATCAAACTCAATTAGCAAACAGATCAAACCCTGATCAAGCGGCTCTTATATGAGCCGTCTGATCTGGGTCTACTCTATTTGCCAATGCGCGAAAAGCGCGTTTATATGATGGAAAGGGATACTATTTATTGGCTGATTTTTGTTTATAAAGGTATAAATACTCACGAGTTTTGGCCGTGGTTGATACTGTAGAAGATGTAAGTAAATTCCATAAGCAAACAGAGCAGACCCTGATCAGACGGCTCCTGTGGGAGCCTTTTGATGCGGGTTTACTCTGTTTGCAAAGGCACCAGAACACGTGAAAGTATGAAAGTATGTTATGTAAAAATTAAGGATATCGCTCGATGAGTGTAAAGGTACATCATATCTTGAAAAGTACAACTACAAAATGCCACATAAATTTTAAAAAGTAGATGACTCAGATCAGAATGATGCCCATTTCCTGAATTTGTAAACCATATTAATTGGTGGATTTCAGTGGTATTGGAATTTTATTTAAGATTTTTATACTGATATACGTAATGTGTCGGCCATTGCCAACCTGTAGACCCAGATCTACAGTAAAATCTCGATTTTTCGAAATTTTAATATTGAAGAATATATGCTTTAATTTTTTATGTAGCTAGCTGCTTAATGCAGGATGAAAGACATACAGAAAGCTCCTAGAGGAGCTTTCTGCATGACTTTCACCCTGCATTAAGCTGCCACCTGTCCTAAAGACACTATTGTTAGTGTTCGTACTATCGGGGCTTTACTGCATATGATTTCAAAACCAAACAGAACAGCCTCTGATACGACAGGAGTACTACATGAGCCGTCTGGTCTATCTTTTCTGTTTGCAAAGGTGTTAAATTGTGTGTTTGTTGCGAAACACGATCTAACTAACATTTGCAAACAGCTAGGATCCAGATGAGATGCCGAGTAACTCGGCATCTCATCAAACTCAAAACTGTTTGAAAATAGGTCTGTAGTTTGTTCAAAAGTTTGAAAAAACCTGAGGTAAGTGAAAATTTGTAATACATTGGTGATTAAGCAGAATTTATTTGTATAGCATGCAAATGGTTAATGTGGAAACAGTTCCTATAGTAAACGTATCCGTCTAAATTACTAGATACAGTAGAACCCCTCTAATGCGACCACTTAATGAATCAACATGGGTGTCGTTATAAGCAGGTGGTTGCTTAATGCAGGGCAAAAGTAATGCAGAAAGCTCATGAAGGAGCTTTCTGCATTACTTTTGTCCTGCATTAAGCTACCACCTGCCTCTACCACCTAGAAATATACCTCTTTTAGGTGGTCGCATTAGAGGGGGTTTACTGTATTCTAATAAACACTAATTACCCGGGGTATTCTGAGAGGCAACATTAGACAAACAGTTTAAATCAAATTAAATCCCAAATGAGCCGTTTGTTCTGAGTTTACAACATTTGCTATTATGTCAGTTTAATTCAAAGCTATCAAAATCGTAAAACTTGATTTAGTCAGTTTTAAAAAAAAAAACATATGTGGAAAGAGAGGAGATTGAATGTCTGAATACTTAAACGTAATTAGGGAAAAAATCAGTTGAATAACAACATCAGTGCAGTGTATATAAGAACTGTTAATTGTTGTCAGACACCATCTTGCTATGTATTGTTATCCGTTGGCCATTAGCAGCGTCAGCGTGTGTGAATATTATCAACTCTTTGTACAGTGTTGACAGTTAACCCTTTCCTTTACCTAAACGTGTTTTCACGCATTTGCAAACAGAGTAGACCCAGATCAGAAGGCTCCTAGAGGAGCCGTCTGATCAGGGTCTGCTCTGTTTGCTAATGGAGTTTGATAGTTCTGTTTCTTTACAAAGGCTATAATGTTCTATATATTCATTATTTACTATTTTGTTCATGAATATTCAGTAGGAATTGAAATTCGAAATAAACATAAAACGGGGAAAGGGTTAACCAAGGGTTAACCAACCTTTGACTCGCTAAACAAATTCACGTCGAAAGAAATGTCATTTACCATTAATCCTTTCCCTGTTCTTTAACTAGGCCAGAATTCAATACCTACTGAATATTCATTAGCAAAATAGATATAAAGAAATATGGAAAGTGGAACATTGTAGACATTTTAGAAAGCAAGGAAACAGATCTATCAAAGAGGTTTCTTCACGATTTTCTGGCTCAATGACATTTTTACTACTTTAGACGTCCGGGTTGGGGAGGTTTTACTGTATATTATAAGCAAACATAGCAGCAACTGATCAAACAACGCATGCAGGAACCGTCTGGTCTAGATCTACTTTGTCTGTAAAGGTGTAGAAAGGCGTATTTATAGAGTAGAGGGTTAACCCTTTACACCATGAAAAGTCATATAAAAAATAATTACATCATGAATATTAACCCATTACCTCATAGGTTATTTTTAGATACAACCTCTTTGAATAAATCTACCGAAAAGGAGCACTAACTAGAGAAAATGAAAATTTTAGAATTTTGTAGTTTGAAACCATTGTGGTAAATAGAGCATTTGCTCCTAAAAGGAGCAAATGTTCTATTTATCACAATATTTTCACAAAATGACTTTCACAGAGTCGTCAAAAGTCGTCAATATGAGGGAATGGGTTAATTAGATTATTTTTTATAATGGTACACGAGAATCTGG
This sequence comes from Azorinus chamasolen, assembly GCA_963576725.1. Taxonomy (NCBI): domain Eukaryota; kingdom Metazoa; phylum Mollusca; class Bivalvia; order Cardiida; family Solecurtidae; genus Azorinus; species Azorinus chamasolen. The sequence continues at coordinate 2,733,749 of OY755245.1, read as the reverse complement.
CTAAAGAAGACACTGTAGAATCAGGTATATACAATTTCCTATAGGAGCTGTCTGACCAGCATCTGCTCTGTTTGCAAAGGACTTATAAGGCGTATTGGATTACTGTCTATTCCAAATTCCATCTTGATTCACAACTTCGCTTACATTGCAGTGTTTAACCCTTTCGCTGCCAAACTCTGTCGTCTGCTAACTTTGTCGTCTGCTACAAACTTTCATTCTTTTGATTTCCTTCATTTTTGTTTCAAAAACATAGTGACAGTAACAAACAGTTTGGATCCTGATGAGACGCCGAGTTACTCGGCGTCTCATCTGGATCCAAACTGTTTGCATAGGTAATCACAGATCCGGCATTGGCAGAGAAATGGTTAATAGTGTTTATAGGTTTAATAGTGTAAGATGAGGACTAAAATTATGACGTCATTTGATTCATTACTAGTTATTACTTGCATCAACTTAACCCTTCTGCTGCTTTAACGCGAATTTTCAAACAGTTTGGGTCCGGATGAGACACTGTGTAACTCGGCGTCACATCAGGATCTAAACTGTTTGACACTCGATCAGTAGTTTCTCAAAAGCTTTAGTGAATCTTAGTTTAACCATTCTGTTGCTGAATTTTAAAATACACTTCTCCTTCTTTACCCATGCCCTGTTGTATAATTACATATATCTTCACTGTGTACAAGTGTATCGCTGTGCAATCACTGCTGAGGAGCGCACTGGTTGCACAATCGACTTGTAAATAGTGCAGACCCTGATGAGACAGCTCCTGCAGGAGCTGTCTCATTTGGATCTTCACTATTTACAAGTAGGTATATTGACGTGAATTGCAAGCGAAGACTAATAAAATATTCAGCAGATCAGAGCTTGCTCAAATGTTAAATTTCTAACATGAGAAAGGTTGGGACAAATGATATAACATGTTGGCCGCGGGATTGCGTGACCCTAGGATCGCTTTACTTTCTAATTAGTTATGTCCATTAATATTCATGGACAGAAACAATAAAATGGAACATGGAAAATGGATTTTCACAAATTAGAAGCAAACAGAGCAGACCCTGACCAGGCGACTACTACAGGAGCCGTCTGATCTGGGTGTACTCTGTTTGCAAATGCATGGAAAGGCATTTATATGAAGAAAATAGTTAACAGCAATGACCGTGATCAGAGACTGTTTTCCACTTCGGTGGCTAATCTGCGTCTACATTAATCGCAGTCATAGTTTTGCAATCAAATGTTATTCATATTAACCCTTTCACCGCCGCAGTCGCATAAATGCACCACGACAGATAGTGCAGTCCCAGATCAGACGCCGCCTTTTCAAGGCGGCGTCTGATCAGGGACTTCACTATTTGTCCCAATCTCTATTTCTATAGATGTGCTTTATTCCTTTAAAATTTGCATTTATTTATCTCATTTCCTTATTTTACTAAATGATTTAACAAGCTTGGATTGCAGACGACAATTACTAATTTAGAAATTTGGCGCCGAAAGGGTTAAGAATATTTTCCTATAGTTTTATGCTATTTCAGCTAGTGCCATCTCGTGTTTTTTCTCCGTTGTTAATGCTAGGTAGCGCGTTACACGTATCTGTTTTTTACGTAATTAATTTAGCTTTTTATGAATGACAGATAGGCTCAGTTTTCTGGCTTTATTGGAGACAATTAGAGAGGAGGATGGAGATTACTTGGCCGCATTGGATGGTGAATATTTCGTTAGCTTTTACCTGCTGTGTGCTGGACAAAATCAGATTGTAGATGCGTTTTAGTTGTCAAACTGTTTGTATTCTGATCAGACGTTGCGTGACGTTACGTCTTAGGAAAAGTACCATAATTATAATCCCCTCTAAACCGTGTAATTACAGATTTGAGGGTTACATGCAAAGAGTGAAACAAAATTGATCGAAACCGGTTTGAATCAAGATTGGAGATAACACGGCATCCAATCTAGGCCAAGAGTGTTCAACACATTTCCTCATATAGACGACTGTTGACACCTTAGCAAACAGAGTACACCCAGATCAGACAGCTCCTGCAGGAACTACTCTCTTTTTAGTTATGGACTGATATACAGTAAAACCTCTCTATAGCGGCCACTAAATTACATCATGTATTTTTTCTTAAAGGCAGGTGGCAGCTTAAAGCAAGGTGAAAGTAAAACAGAACGCTCCTATAGGAGCGTTCTGTGTTACTTTCACCTTGCTTTAACCAGCCACCTGCCCTAAATACCAACTAATGAACATAATATAGTGACCGTTATAGAGAGGTTGTACTGTAGATCTAAGTCTACAATGCTTGCCTCAGCTGAAACATGCCATTATAAATATACCTTTCGTTATTATTCTTTATGCGACCATTTCTTACACGAATATTCATGAGGGAAAGGTTTGACACTCTGACTATGCTTCGGAAGAAGAAATGGAAGAAAAACTGGGGAAAAGAGCGGAAACGGTCGGTAATAGTAGCTATCATGTTAGGTTATGGATAGAAAATCGATGCTATAATGAGAAATCTGTCATAACTGGGTAATACCAAAATAAGAGTGAATGTCATTCTGTACACTGACTGTGTCGTCTGCTTCATTGCGCTGACTTATCGTCTGCTTCTAGAATTCCGCGTGCAAGGTTTACGAAATGTATATACATGTAGTTGACTGGAATCAGACGTAATCGCACAACAATACGTTACAAGTACAAAAGTTGCTGCAGAGGCAGCAACAGAGAGCGCGGGCAAACGAAATGCTGGGAAGATTGTGTAATAGAGTTATAAATTGTCACCTGTATGAATTTAATATGGATGTAACTGTCTTTTGTTGATATTTTCAAAATGCAGACGGTCTGTTTGAAGTAGGGAGTTTTGGACACATCTAATGGCATAATTGCGAAAGTTTTGACATCGTGTATGGCTCATCAATGTCAAAGTAATTATTGCAGCGTGAAATGCTAGTAAACATTGAAATAAGATTTATAAATGCAAAGTAAGCTGAAATAAACTGACTGTATAGTTTGTTGTCAAGTATTTTGCTAGTATGACATTGAAGGTAAGGAGGAATAGTTTGAAAAGACAAACTTAAGTGTTTTTGTTGTGAGCTTTGAAATGAATAAACTGATAATATAGTAGAACATAAAGGCCGAGGTTGGTCTGAAACAAATGGCACAATGTTCGTAAATAAGTACAATACAAAGCTGTAAAGGAGGATCTATATTGTAGCTATGTTTCATTTTCTGAAATAATTGTAACAATCAAACAGTTAAAAGGGTTCTAAAGGCAATTATGTTGAAGAAATGATCATTTTTTTAAAATATGTTCAACTGTAAGGCAAATGTGAATAATTGACTAGGTGTTTATAACAAGGAAAAACAAGCATATTTTAATTGATGACTAGTGTATTACAGAATATCTGCAAACATGATGTTGCATTGTGAGACGGCACTAAATAGAGACAAGTTAATATTTGGCAAACTATCATTCTGTTCTCAGTAACGCTATGTGCATAATGAGAGATATGTGTAAACGAAACAGAAAATGAGCATTATTTTAGGAACAGAACAGAACATATCTTTATTCAACTTGTACAAGCATGTACATTGTTGTTATAAATACATATATTAATACATAGAATATGTCAAATAGGTCAAGTGACTTTCAGATTGACAGTATATTACAATTACAATCGATTTTAATTACGTTGTGCATTAAGTGCTGTCTATTCATATTGCATGTAAGCGTTAACAAGTGCGGTTCTCATGCAAAAGGAATACTTTATGTATAGAACCAGTTTAACTAATTCCTTACGGTTTTGACGTTGTAGTAGCTTGTAGTGTAAAACTTTACAAAACTTGGTCTAGCATAATAACACTTGTTTAGATATTTCTTACGCAGGTCTGTGTATGAACTACATAAAGAACAAAATGAAACTCGTCTTCAATATCACGAGTTTCACAGTAACTACAATATCTTTCATTTCTTGGTATGCTAATTTTGCCGTATCTCCCTGTTTCTATTTTAATGAATATGAAGACAGACGCAGCCTAGCAAGATAAAATCTAAGTTTATATGACAATGTATCTAAATATGCTTCAAATCCGAAACAGCCTTTAAAATGTCTGTATGTTGCTACTATTGATATTCTCATCTCAACCTTGTATAAAACCATCCACTAATCTTTGTTTAAATATGTTGTGAAATGACATCGGGTTTACAATTATTGGATCCATCCAAACATCAGCAAAACCATTATTTACTAGTAATGCTTAAATACTTGTAACCAAAGTACAAAAATGAGTCATGCAGGAAACACCACATACAGAACAAACTGCTGCACGAACAGCAACACAGGGAAACAGCAAATGTACATAATTATAAAAACATCAGAAGACGCACAAAGACAAAACAAACATACGATAAGGGGATGGAAGTACCGACTTGGAACGGTCAGCGACAAAAGTCAATGGGGGGGGGGGGGGTTAAACCGTTTTTTGGGCGCCCAACCTCACATTTATTCCATCCCCACCCAAGTTTGATTAACCATTTCTATAATCGGCTAATAAATTATTGTATACAGTAGATAATATTACATTCTGTGTTGAAACTAGTTTCAACCAATATTTGATAATTCTAACGATTTATATACAAGGGATATCGACACATTTCACCATATATATTGTATGTCGATGTACACCTCTTCACGTGTAGTAACCTCTTAAAATGTTTTGGGTGTACTCGTTCTATTTGTTTAGATTAAGTATAACTCCATACTTCACAGCTATAGTTCAAAATAGAACTAACAAATGCATCAAATAACTGACATGTAACACTAAATTTCAGGTTCAAACCGTTAATATTGGCCATGAGGGCATTCAATGATCTCAGTCCTTTACCTACTATAAACTCTTGATTAAAAACATAGCTCCCAGTGTAGTTGAAAACCGTCCCAAGGTAGTTAAAGTCACTTACTGTTTCTAAAATCTCACCCCGTACGACCAATTTTCATTTTCATTTAAACCACCCCTTTTCCTAAACACCACACCCTTTTCCTAATCTTCGAGCAATTTACTGCTAATCCCCAAGTTTTGCAGTATTCATTTATCTAATTTATATTGCAAGTCATGTGGCGTGCTACCAAAGATAACAATGTCATCGGCAAAAAGTAAAATTGCAAGCATAATATCATCTATACTTATTCCTATAAGATCTGGATCTTGAATATTTAACACTAAATCCTCAAGAATAAGGACAAACATTATGGGCGAGATTATCTCCCCTTGCATGAGTCCAGAATAATTACCGTAGATCTCAGAATAAGTATTTCCTTTTCTTATACATGTCTTGACTTTATCGTACATATCCTTTAAAACACGTAAAATGTTACCGTTAAGACCCAACTTATAGATTTTGAACCACAAATAATTTCTATTTATACTATCGAATGCCCTCGACGAAATCGACGAAAGCGCAGTACAAACGTTTATTAGTCGCTATCGTCTTCAGTACAATAGCGTGAAAAAATAAACACCGCGTCTACATTTGACCGACCCGATCTAAAGCCGAACTGTGCATCTGACGATATTATTTTCCTCACACCATGCTGAAACTGTTTTATCACATAGTCTACCTTGTGGGAGTGCCGTGACTGAGTGCCGTAAATCTCGGAAAAGCACTAGTGCATATTTTATGCAAATTAGCAATCGTTAGACAATCGTAGCGCTCATGTAAGCGTCAGCCAATTATAGCGCTCCATGTGGGCCGTCTGTTGTATTACTGCGCTGTTTGTAAGGAATGGCCGAAACAGCCGTAAGCTATATAGCCTGTTTCATTTTCTTTGGCAGTTTAAGGCTTATGTGATAAAAAGAATCTTGCATTCGTTTCATTGCATTCGTTTCATTTCATAAAACTCGTTTACTATTATGAATATGACACTCGCTAAAGCTCGTGCCATATCATTATAGTAAACTCGTTTCATAAAAACAATGTGTAATGAACACTCATGTAAGATCCTCTATATTTAATACCACTGCAAATATTTCAGCAAAGCAGCTAATCAATGTAATGCTCCTGTATTTGGTAGGGTTTCACGATCACTCTTTTTATATAATAGAATAGCTATGCCCTGGGTCCATGAGTCTGGATAAAATCCAGAATTCAAAATGGCATTGAATGAATCGCACAAATGTTAAGCTATATTATCAATGGATTCAATAAAGTATGAATTCAGTAGAATTTCAACCCCTGTCGCTTTATCTGAATTGCGTTTCTTAACAACTGCTAAAATTTCTTTAACAGTAATATCACAATAAAGTTCATCAAAATTGCAATTAGGATTGTCAAAATCATGGTTAGAGAAAAACAACTCTGCGTCCTCATTTACAGTTTGTGTAGAAGAGCCCATCATTGTTTAAAATAGTTAAAGTAAACTCGTCTACGCTTATTTCGTTAGTAGCATGTTGCTATCAAAACGTATATCAAAACGTGTCTCCTACATAGGTGGAGGTAATTCGGAAAGTAAGGTCACATAATAATAAGTTGTCTTAGTTTAATTCTGTCATACAATAAAATAAGATATATTTACATGTGTACATGATATACATGGTAAAAGGAAAGCTATACTGTAAAACCTGTATCGAGTGATCATAAATTGGCAGCTGGGCATTAAGTGCAGTTTGAAATCAAGGAAAATCTTGTGGATATTTTTGTTTGACTTTCAACTTGTGTTTATCAGAAACTGGTATGAAAGTTCAACGAGTTTACTGTTTACATGGTGTTTATTGTTTAACCCTTTCCCTGTTCTATGTTTTTTCTCAATTTCAATACCTACTCAATATTCATGAACAAAACAGTTATAGTGAAATATGGAAGATGGAACATCACAGCTATTTTAGAAACTAAAGAAATAGATCTATCAAATTCTTTTAGCAAACAGAGTAGACCCTGATCAGACCGTCTGATCTGGGTCTACTCTGTTTGCAAATGCGTGAAAACACGTTTATATGAGGGAAGGGGTTAAACCCATTACCTCATAGGCTATTTTTGACATCTACCCCTTTGCATCAATAATCTGGAAAGTAGTATTTAATAGGGAAATGGGAAAAATAAGAAATGTGAAGTTTTTAAACGACTGGTATAAATGTAGCATGGACAGGGGCGAGTTGGACAGGGGCGAGTTGGTCCTGGGCCGAATGGAATTAGGCGATGTTGGAAGTCGGTAAAGATGACCTCTGTTTCACTATTACGATGGTGCACATGTCAAAATGCATCTACCCAAATTGCAAGTTGTAAATAATTGGTACGAATCAGAGGCATTGTTTCGTGTTGCTAAAAAATATTTTATATTGTGATACCGAACACGACGATCTAGATCCGGATAGGAAAAATATGGATGGTGGTGATGTTGCGATTTATATAACGGTAAAAACAAAAACATTCCGGCTCCAGTACCAAAGCAAATTTCCCCATCACTAATTGCGCGGGCCCCTGATGGGGCCCGCGCAATTACAGAATAAATACTGATGTTCTGTATTCCACGAGTAAGTGTTACATGTACCTCTATAAGAGTTAGTCACTGAGTGAACCCGTATCCTAAACTAGAACGCTATAAACAGAAGAACCTGTCTTAAGCGGTCATTTGGTTCATGGAACATTGGAGTCTTTAAAAGAAGGTGGTTGCACAATGCAGGGCAAAAGTAAAACTAAAGGAGCTTTCTGCATTACTTTTGACCTGCATTAAGCTACGATCTGCCTTACAGGTCCGCAATTAGACCTCTTGTTGATGGCCGCTTCAGACAGGCTCTTCTGTAATTCTGTCACGCATCGCATTACGCTAATCATAACTGTCGTATTGTGATTAAGCCATTAGCATGCTAAACATGTCAGCATAACATTCGTCAGCAGAAAATCTCTTCTACTTCTGATTTCCAAACAACCTTTCTGTCCATTATTTTCCAGACACGAAATCAGATTGTCAAACAGTTTGGATCCTGATGAGACGCCGAGTAACTCGGCGTCTCATCTGAATCTAAACTGTTTGAGAAGGAACTGACTCATTCGTCGTACCAGGCTACAGGTTAAAGCAATCATAATAGCTTATGCCATCCGTCGGCTAATCTCTATAAGATAAGACATTTGTGTACTTGTAACTGTCACACTGGAAAGCTATATGTCAGTCCCAGATTCACAGACGCGCCCATCTTGCTAGAAAAGATGGAGGTTGCAGTTTATGTACACAGTAGAACCTGTCTTAAGCGGCCATCAAAAGCAGAGATTTAATTATGGATCTGTAAAGCAGTCGGTAGCTTAATGCAGGCCCCAAAACTAATGTAGAAAAAAACCTACAGGAGCTTCCTATGTTACTTTTATCCTGCATTAAGCATCCACATCCTTTTAAGACACATAATTATATTCAATAAATGAATTGCAACTTAGACGTGATTACTTTTCATTCATACAGTAATTATTTCTTGTATGAATATTCACCAGGTAAATGGTAAATGTTGACGACTTTTGACGACTCTGTAAAAGTCACTTTGTGAAACCATTGTGATAAATAGAGCATTTGCTCCTATATGAGCAAATGCTCTATTTATCACAATTGTATCAAACTACAAAATTCTATTTTTTTCCATTTCTCTAGCTAATGCTCCTTTTCGGTAGATTTGTTATATCTAAAAATAGCCTATGAGGTAATGGGTTAAGTGTTTGTTCTATTTCGTTCAAAGTACTATCATCATGTTAATAATACAGTAGAACCCCTCTGATGCGACCAATTAATGAATAAACATGGGTGTCTTTATAAGCAGGTGGTAGCTTAATGCATGACAAAAGTAATACAGAAAGCTCCTCTATAAACTTTCTGTATTACTTTTGTCCTGCATTAAGCTACCACCTGCATCCAGCACACAAAATTATACCTCTTTCATGTGGTCGCATTAGCGGAGTTTTACTGTACCTGTCTCATGCTTAGAATGACCAATGAACAAGGTATTATGGTCATTGCAGAATCTATACAAGTTGGCTTCCTTCTAAAAGGAAGCCAAGGAGAGACCTGCAGCAGGGATTTTTTATCGAACATTTGCTATATACAGTGGCTGTTTGACAAGGTTTTGGCACCGGGTCGTAAATAGGTTTCTATAAATAACTATTGTGCATATCAAGTAGTACGTGCGTTATAAATAGAACGAAGACGGTGAATATCAAGCGCCAATGCTTAGGTGATATATAATGCTTTAATCGTTGAAAGTACATGTAGTTCTTTGAGTAAAACGTATTCTTTGAATTGGAATTTATCCAGTCAGCAAGCTTCCCTAGTAACGTAATAAAGGGGTGCGGATAAACTTTGGTTTCTTAGAATAGAAAATATATTAGGTTTTATTTACCCTAATTTTTGGGTTATAGTTGGATTCGAACCCACGCCAGGTCATACAAAACGTAAACTGAAACGCATTTTCTCCGACAGGTTAGCCAGCTCGGCTACTCCGCCACCGATGGAAAACAGCGCTGATTTATCACTTTTATTAACTTAATCCACCGCTGGAGAAACGAGGTTTAATAAGAATTAACTCGGAAAGCAAAGATTATAGATAAAAAGTACATTTTTCCATTCTACTCGCATGCTAATTAGATTAAGAAGCCTTTAACCCTTTCCCTCATATAAACGTGTTTTCACGCATTTGCAAACAGAGTAGACCCAGATCAGACGGCTCCTAGAGAAGCCGTCTCATCCGGGTCTGCTCTGTTTGCTAAAAGAATCTAATAGGTCTGTTTATTTACTTTCTTATATGTCTACAATGTTCTACCTACCATATTTCTTTATAAATATTTTCTTAATGAATATTCAGTAGGTATTGAACTTTGGCCTAAATTTAATACAGAACAGGGAAAGGGTTAAAGGGACGGGAAATGACATAGACATAAATAATATGTTCAGCTCCATCGATTTATGAGTAGGTCAATCGAAAAATAGAAACTGAGCTTTCAGTTACTCGAATTTTATACGGAATGCAAAAACATTGCACTTTGTTCTGGGATAAAACAATCATGTCCATTTGAATTAAAATATCGACAATCTGGATTCAACTGATCCCATTGTTCAAATTCAATCACGTTTTCTATAAATACTTTAATATTCAAACTCATTTGTAAGTGATAGTTTGACAGAGTATTCTTTATATAACCAAAACTCGCGCATGCGAATCGCCACAACTCGTCCCGTCCGGTAGACGGCGATATTCTTTTTACTATCCCAATTCAAAACTCCTTGAGATGAATTGTGTACCATCCCAGAATACGCCGACATCCAATTCCAACACTGTGGAGAGACCCTGAGAGGTCTCTCCAATAATTCTATAAACGACAGAGACGAACCTGCAGGAATCGTCCGACTGGTCTACTCTTTTTGCAAAGATGTCAATAGCTGTCTCTATTAAGAACAAAGTTAAATGAACGAAGAAGTGTTGCTGAAGATCCCTTTTGATTTGATACTCATCAATTCAGATTGTTTAGAATGATACAGGAATGCACTTACATCCTCAGACAGTTTTAATACCTGCTGTAAAATAGGATCAAGCCTGCCGAAGAAATTTCGTATCATCTAAAGATTAGAGCAACAGATAAATGTACGTACTCAGATATTAAATTCGTCATTTCTGCACCAGACCTTATGTTGTGACAACTCTTTAGAATCGAACAGACGATTCTAAAGAGTGGTCACAACATAGGGTTTGGTGGAAAAGACGTTATTCTTGAAAATGTTTTAATTCAAGCATCTTATCTAGACCTCTGACTAAAGATTGCCTGATACTTGCATTCTTTCATTACGACTATTTTATAACATACTTAACTCTTAACCTGTTGAAATAATTAAATCTGGCTCTTCACGTTCTGAATGTCAATTAAACGAATTGTTTGTTTCAAAGTGAATAATTGAAGAAAATGATTTTTATGATAAACAGTCCAGACACTGGACACAGAGCTCACACGGAAGCCTTCTGGGTCCATACTTATAAAACATTTAGTTGAGTCCGAGTTCGTTCTCAAGTTTTTGTTGGTCAGATTTGAGCCTTTGTGGATCCACATTCTTTGCAAAGGTCTTATATACCCGGTATCCATATGCAAAGGGTTAATAGCTCTTCAAAATAAAAAAAGTATGTTGAAGAAAATCTTTACATGCTTTTGACACTAATCCTACTCCTGATTTTGTAAGATTTCCTAAAATATAACTTAATAGCAGTCTGGGGTTTTTCTCTCTTTTTTGTCTAAAAGAAGTAATGACAATACAATACAATACAAAAAAGGATTAGGTAAATTGATTAGACTTATCACTATGAAATGTATAAACATTATAAAAAATATTTTCTTCATCTACTGATGCCATTGATCTTTCTTTCTACTACTAATGCTACTACTACTACTGATGCTGCTGTTGCTGCTACTACTTCTTCTACTACTACTACTACTACTACTACTAGTACTACTACTACTACTACTACTACTACTACTACTACTACTACTACTAGTACTATTTTACTACTGCTACTACTACTTCTGCAATCTACTTCTACTACTTTTACAGCCTACTATACTACTACTACTAATCTGTACTATACTAGTTTGTTCGACTACCATTACTACTTTTACTACCACCGACATTGATGCCACTATTACTACTATAGTTACTACTATTTCTTCTGCTACTACACATTTCTTTTCTACTAGTACTACCCTCTCCGACGAGTGCTACCACGTCCATCGTATTATTTGGTTCTGATTCCGCAATTGTGTTTAACTTTCTTTGAAATGGAGCAGAAATTGAATGTTTTGTCTGTTTTCATTTCATCTCTGGAGGAAAACTCCACCTCTGTTACTTGTCCAGTCTGCACTTTTTTATTAAGCTTTTAGTAAGTTTTTTTTTCACAACAAATCTCTTTTTGCTTGCATGTTGTGATGTCATGTACAATTGTTCATAATGTTTATAATGCTTATTTGGTTTAGCTTTGCTACTGTCTGTATTTATATTTGTTTATGCTTGCGCCTTATTTCTGCTTGAACATTTATTTCTTAAAGGCATGCACCTTTTCAATGTGTTTCACTTTTCTTAATATGATTAACTTTTTAGACCCTCTTAATAGTTTCTTTGAACTATATTTACTATATAACTTTATATATGCAAACGTCTTACTCTTAACTTTTTCTGCTTTATAGGTGTACTCTCTTTTTAGGTTTTTGTCCGTGTGTCAAACAATAGCTTTGAGTAAAGTTTTAAGTTTTGATTGTAGCTGACTTATTTATTATATGTTTTTCTCTTACAGAACTTTCCTTTTTACAGGTATCCTTCTCTTTTTTTTTACTTTTTGATATGTTAATGTTTTTGTTTAAATGTCGGCAAAAAGCTATATGCTAATGTTATTTTATTGTTTCAACCGACGTTAAATAAAGCTTCTTGAATCTTGTATCTTTACTTGCGCATGGCTACTCTTCGTTGAAGGCCTGCTGGTATGATTCACGTTTCTTGTTTACAGCCGTTACGCATGCTAATTATATCTGTTTTACAGTTAATGGCCACTCATTAGTATATATTACCATTTTACATGTACCAATCTCATATTTGCCGCAGAACATAATAATTATCAAAGCACCTTTCAAATTAATCTGCTCGAAATTGTATTTGATAGCTGTTACGTAATGTTTTATCAATAAGACAATACGTAATCAGGAAAGGCTTGCAGTTAAATATTTAGTCAGTTGCACGTAGCCTGTCAGTGAAGTTGTAGAGTCCAAATTTGCACTCAAGAAGATGCAGCTGCAATATTTTTCACTGTGCAGTCACTTAGCCTTTCTAATGCCAAAGAACTCTTTGATGTGCCAAGTTAGTCGACATCTCATCTGGATCAAGACTGTTTGCAAAGTTTATTATAAATGCTACAAACCAAAGCAATAACAGCTGGGACAAAATTCATACCTGCTTAGAGGAACAGTTGCTTATTTCAATAGTAAGGTTAAGTAAGCAAAGTGAACAATATCGCAGCTGCATTTTCCGGAGTGTAATTTGTTCACGTACCAATCTCATATTTGCCGCAGAACATGATAATTATCAAAGCACGTTTCAAGTTAATCTGCTCGAGTTACATGTGTGGGATATTGTACGGTCTTATATGTCTGTCGCGATAGCTATCGCGACGGACATGACCGTACAATATCACACTTGTCGCCAATTAACCTTACTAATAGGTAAATCCTTACAACTTTACACCATTTAGATAATATTCTCCAGAAAGAAGATAAAATGGCGGAGGTTTTAATTGCTTTAACAGATATAGATAAGAGACTCGACTGCAGAAAAACATATGCACATTTTGAGAAAAATCTCTCTTCACAATAAACTGTTATGAACCAGATCACTGCCACTGTTCTCAGTGCTAATCAAGAGTGTTAATCAAGATAATTTCATACCAAAACTTTTATACCAATTCCGTTAGTATACATGTATGTATTATCCCATTGTGAATTTGTCACACCTTATACTTTCATTTTTAGCAGACATCATGTAGGTCTCACTTTAAACTTGTAATCACAATGCATTTTCTGTTTTCACTTGTAATTGGCTTGAAAAATTAATTACCATGACCATGTGTCGTCTACATAATCTGACTCTTACCTTTATCATTGTTTCCAATTAGGGGGTCAGGCATAACTGACAGGTTGGCGCCAATATACAACAACTGATATAACTTTTAGTTCTAAATTCCTGTACAAAAACTCTAGTGCCAGATCTGTCATTTATGCATGACCTTCTAATCGGAAACAATGATAAAATGAATAAGAATCAGATTATGTAGACGGCACAGGGTAATTAATGTTTCAAAGCAATTACAAGTGAAAACAGAAAATGCATTGTGCTTACAGCTACATGATGTCTGCTAAAACATGAGAGTATAAAATGTGACAAATTCACAATATGAGTATACTAAAGAAATTGGTATAAAAGTATTGGTATGAACATATCTTGATTAACACTCAATGCGAACAGTATCAGTGATCTGGTTCATAACAGTTTATTGCGAAGAGAGAGAGAGAGAGAGAGATTTTTCTTAAAATGGGCATATGTTTGGTTTTTTGCAGTCGAGTCTCTTATCAGCATTTGTCAGCAGCAATTAAAACCTCCACCATTTTATCTTCTTTCTAGAGAATATTATCTAAATGGTGTAAAGTTGTTAGGATTTACCTATTAGTAAGGTTAATTGGCGACAAGTGTGATATTGTACGGTCATGTCCGTCGCTATCGCGACGGACATATAAGACCGTACAATATCCCACACATAACCCATTACCTCATAGACTATTTTAGACCAAGCCTCTTTGAATAAATCTACTAAAAAGAGCATTTAATAGAAAGAAGGAACATTTTAGTCTTGTGTAATATTCAAACTATTGCATTAAATATAGCATTTGCACTTATGTGGCAAATGCTTTATTTTTAGCAAGGGTTTTAAAAAGTGGCTTTTACATATATACGTCAAAAGGCGGCAATGTGAGGGAATAGGTTAAGGGAGGTTTTACTGAAAGTTATTATGGTCATTTTCTACCAAAACAAATCTAGCTGATGACATTTGTTACAGTCCAGACTCAGTGCTGAAGAACATACAATATTCGACTGTACATGTAAGGTTAACCCTTTCCCTCATATAAACGTGTTTTCAAGCATTTGCAAACAGAGTAGACCCAGATCAGACGGCTCCTATAGGATCTGCCTGATGATGGTCTGCTCTGTTTGCAAATGGAATTCGATAGATCTGTTTCTTTACTATCTAAAATGGCTGCAATGTTACACCTTCTATACCTCATTATTTTATCTATGAATATAACGTAGGTATTGAAATTTGGAATAAATGTAGAACAGGGAACGGGTTAAACCTATCGTAAGCGACAATCTACGAGAGGCATACGTCTATGTCTTAAAGGCAGGTGGTAGCTAAACACAGGACGAACGTTATGAATATAGCTCTTATAGGAGTTTTCTGCATTACTCTTATCCTGTATTACGCACCCACATGTTTCTAAAGAAGCCATTTTTATTTATTAAGTGGCCGTTTTAATGGGTTCTACTGTATATCATTTAAAACGAATCAGGATATTTAGTAACAAAGGATTACCTTGTTTTAATTGATTTCTGCTACGTCGATATATTCAATTTGTCGGATCAGTTACTCCCAGCTTTTCTGTGAACATGACTAATTCAACAAGCCTGACGTACAACAATAGCGGCGAATCCGAATCACTTATAAGCAGCTGGTGCAGGTGTTCATTAACTGATTAAGTGCCAGAGTTTCGCACAGTGAAATAATTATTGAAACATAGTGCACTTTGCGGGTTCTAGTATTTTAACATTGTTCAACACTACAGTTATAAAGATATTATGTAATGCGTACTCTGTCTCAAGATGCGGTTTTAATTGGGAAAATTATGAAATGATATTCATAGATAATCCATAGCAACAGTGTAATCTATTCGATTTCATTTCCCAGCGAGTATATTGCTGATTTTATCGTACATATGAATGGATATAATTTCATTGTGTGTAGGTTGTACTTTTATCTGAAGGGAAGATATAGTTGCAGGCGTTTTAATCAGGTATATTGTTATATTTTCTGGTCCTTCGGGATCATTAGTTTTGATGCTATTAGTTTTGAAAATTGAATACTGCTTAAGGGCTAAGGGGCGTGAGTAGTGTTGCACTTTTAATAACTAATCATGAACAGACTCAATAAAACCGAGTCTGCAATTTTATTGTTCGCATTTCTACTTTTGCTTTAGAAGGATCACCCATTTTCAGAATATAGATACAGTTATTACGTAATTCGAATCGTTGAAACATATTGCAAAAATGAGGGAATATAGCAATAATACAACAAACAATACTACTAGCGAATTCAATCAAACGGATACATACGAACAAGACAATTCTTTGGCAGAACTGAATGCTGAGTACGCGTTGGCACTACTTCCGTTTACAACTGTTCTTGGAATATTCGGCGCGACAGGTATCCTTGGAAATGTACTTGTCTTTATTATTTACGGATGCGGTAAAACTCTTAAAGACAAGAAGTACCGTGTGTATGTGTTGAACCTGGCCGTAATAGATTTTGTGACCTGCTTGACACTTATTCCCGCCGAAATATGGAAACATCAGAGTTATTTTGATTTTTAAAGAAGCTGCCCTTTGCAAAATGAAATGCTTCTTCAATGTTTTCACTGCTGCTGCAGCTTCGTTTTGTTTCTGCATTATCGCTTTGGATAGGTACATAATGACGTGTCATCCTTTTTTGTTCGTTAAAATTCGAGCCTTTTCTCATTTTGTAGCCTGGCGTTTGTGTGGATTAATGATAATGCTAGGGATTGTTACCGCGATTCCTGCTGCTGTAATGTGTGGCATTGCCAAACATACAATGCGGAATACACATGGTAATATGACGTCAGTGTATCTATGTGTTGCAGATCCGTCCTATCAAACTGATGTTACCAGATATATATACAAACTGGGACTAGCTGCTGCACAGATCGTTGTCAGTATCATTATTTTCTTACTTTACATAAAAATTGGATTAGCTGTGATGAAAGCCATGAAAAATCGCAAATTCGCGTCAGTGAGCTCTTTGGAAATGGAGACAGAAATTAACAGGATTAACAGGCACACCTCAGCAAGAAGTGAGATTACGATGGGGCATTGCCGCGTCTCCCACCCGGCCATTCCATCAAATGTGAAGTTGTTGTTTCTTGTGACACTTGTATTTATTGTAACGTATTTTCTCTACGGTGGAATGACGTGGATAGACCAGACCAAACTATCGCCATTGGAATTCTTATTGTTTTCCTTGTTTTATCGTCTGTATTTCGTTCACAGCATTATAAATCCACTTTTGTACTTGAAAATGGACAGACAATTCCGTAACCGATGTAAGAATATTCTAAGATCATTCCGCTAAATTTGACATTTTGTTTACTCAAAGCAAATGCTTGTTTGCTTAATTGGTAATTTTCCGTTTTGTCGGAGTAATTGGACAAATTGCCTGTTTCTAAGTGCATCCTTATGCATCTTGGTTCAGGAGCAAACCTCTGCAATAACTGCATTTCCCAATTTATACACGTCTGTAAACCCTTCACCTCATATAAACGCCCGCCCTTTAACACCTTTGCAAAAGAGTAGACTCAGATCAGATGTCTCCTATAGGAGCTGTCTGTGTTCATGCTTATAAAGCTTTTAGTTGAGTCTGAGTTTCGTTCTAAAGCTTTTGATTGGTCAGATTTGAGTTCTCAAGCTTTTGATTGGTCAGATTTGAGCAATTGGCTCAAATCTGACCAATCAAAAACTTGAGAACGAACTCAGACTCAACTAAACGTTTTATAAGCATGGACCCAGATCTGGGTCTGTTATTTTTTCTTATTCTATAAAATAGATTTGATTATACCGGTTCTGCATAATCAAACTGCTCAAATGCCATGATAAAAATAAAGATATCATTTATCCAGTTTCTTTTGTTTTCAGGCTGAAAAGAATAAAGTGTACGAAAAAATCTATGTATTAATATCTTTATTTAAGTCCGATATGTTTAACCCTTTGCGCATTCAATATTCATGCAAGAAATAATGACACCGTGGCTATTTACTAGCTAATTTCTAATGCAATATGTGTACAGAATGTTTTGCATCAGGCAGTAACTTTAGAATCTGACATATATACTATAAACAATCAGCGGATCCTGATCAGACGACTCTTATAGGAACCTTCTAATCTGGGTCTACTCTGTTTGCAAATGCATCAAAAGGAAAGGTGTTTATATGAAGGAATGGGTTAAGCTTTCAAGCTGAATTTCAACAGAACTATTACAAAATTCAAATCGGTCAAATTTCAGTGAATATTCAGGGATATTGAAAACTGTAACATGACAAAGAATGCAGATCCCTATGAAAGGGCTCTTCCATGAGACCTCTCATCTGGGTTTTCATTTTTGCAAAGGACATATAAGTGACTCGTATCCCGTTAAGGAATGATTAATTCAGAACAAAAGCAATAAAGAAGTCTTCTATAGGAGCTTTCAGTTTATGTATAACTTTTCGTCCTGTAGTAAGCTACTGCCGACGTAGCTCTTTCGGCATGAATTTATGAGTTCGCTGTGTGCGTCGCAGTGGGAAGACAACAAAGCAAGAGTCGGCAAATAGAGATATATCGTAGATATAGTATTTATTCAGGACAACACACGTGTCCATTCCAATAACGAAACGGCAAATGCCACAGAAAATAACGAAAGTTTACAACATAATAAAGACAATTAACTTTTCAGAGCTGAACTAGCAATGACATATTTAAACCTTACTAACCTGCAAATAGAGATATATCGTAGATATACTATTTATTCAGGACAACACACGTGTCCATTCCAATAACGAAACAGCAAATGCAACGAGGCGTTGCATTTGTAGTCCCGTGTCGATCACGTGACAGGATTAGTAAGCAGTAAATAGTAAAAGGGCCATATTATGATGGTATAATATATAGAATAAGATAAGTTGGTAATAATATAACGAGAATTGCGGGGTGACTGGGTGAATTGTTTAAAGGCCAAGATACGTCAATAACAACTAAGATATAGTTTGTGTCTAATAATTTATTTCTCTACCACATGATACAGCGATCCTATGACATTCTCCCCCTTCTTAAAAATGGCGTCCCGACATTTCCGACTCTGAAAATAATGTCTCAAGAAAAAACCCAATACATTTACATATATACGGTAACAATATATATTCATTATTTGATGAGAAGAACGGAAAACAAGAGGATAACTTGATGAACAGCTATTGGTAACCAAAGCGAAAACACCGTCAACATTTAGCATCCACCTGTCTTCCTATCAGTCGATTATTGTACACGCTGACGTAACTGCAGCTTACGAACATGCGTACATCTCCAGAGGAATGATGAAAAAGGTAGGTACATGTATATTATCATTACCAAACCAAATATAGACGATAAACTAGAAATCAACATTTGCCTTCTTTGCAAATGAAGTCAACATAGAAATGACTCTACTGTTTCAAATCATAAATCTATGTATAATGTATATCTCCCGAGGAGAATATAATACGTCCAGTATCAAGTAAAACTACGCCAAATAAAATAATTGAAATATTCATAAGGAAATGTTGCGTAACTGTACATTAATTACAACATAAAAGCAAATAATCAGGCAAGAATCTGTGTCTTTTAACTCTGAGCTGATACATCGTCATCGGATATATGAATACTGTTTCGTCATTTCACGTATCAATTGTTCTTCAAACGACACTTACGGGTCGCGAACGCTGTAATACTCCTCCTTCATTGGAATGACTTTTCATTGGTACATCTATAATGTAGGGTCTTGTTGAGGAAGCATCATCCACTGTGTCGTCAGACGAATCGTCTGTGACAAGATCACCGTTTACCACATGGTCACTGTTGCTTGACGGATTCTCGTCATCCCTATCAGCGAGGGCCATAAAAGGGAGGAGTAAGTTACGATGCAATGTCCTAGACTTTGTGAATCGTGATCCTTCTCTTTTCACCTCATATACCGTGATGTCATCGACTGGCTGTCTTATGACGATGTATGGATATGGCTCCCACCGATCCGCAAATTTCTGCTTCCCGCGCAAAGTCACGTTCCTGACTAAAACACGTTCTCCTGGAGCCAAAACAGACTGACGGGCCTTCAAGTCATGGCGTTGTTTGTTTGCAGCAGACGCTTTTGCAGCAACTTCCCTCGCTCTTTCATATGAGGAACGGAGACGAGTTTTCAATTTGGAAACATATTCCAACTGTTTTCCTGCAAATAAACTATCCGTGGGTAGCCCTAAGAATGCACCAATAGCAAGACGCGGGTGCCTACCAAACATCAAAATGTACGGTTAAAATCCCGTGCTTTCGTGATGGGTGGCATTGTAAGCATGTACAAGACAAGGTACACATGCTTTCCAATCCGCCTTCTGATGTGGTTCTAAGGTGCCCAGCATTTTCAACAGTGTTTGATTGAACCTTTCAACTATTCCGTTCCCCATAGGATGATAAGGTGTGGTTCTAGACTTTTCCACACCAGCAAGATTGCACAGCTCCCTAATAAGGGCGGATTCAAAGTTAGAACCTTGATCACTATGGATCCTCGAAGGAAACCCATAATGGACAACGAAGTTTTCAAACAGGATCCTATCTGTGGTCTTCGCTGTTTGATTTCGTGTAGTAAAATCTTGTGCATATCTGCTGAAGTGGTCGGTCAAAACAAGATTGTTCTCAAAACCACCCTTACAACTTTCGAGTGACAAGAAGTCTATGTATACAACTTCCATTGGTGCTGTAGATGTGATTGGCGATAATTCATTCGGCTGTTGACGATTTGGATTTCCTTCGGATGCACCGAGGACAATTCTTGATATGATCTGCTATAAAGCTGTCCATGCCAGGAAAGTAAAAACGTTCCTTGAATAAAGACGTGGTCCTGTCTCGACCCTGATAACCAAGATCCATGCTTATAAAACGTCTGAGTCTGAGTTCGTTCTCAAGTTTTTGATTGGTCAGATTTGAGCCTTTGGCTCAAATCTGACCAATCAAAAGCTTGAGAACTCAAATCTGACCAATCAAAAGCTTGAGAACGAAACTCAGACTCAACTAAAAGCTTTATAAGCATGGACCCAAGATCGTCATGTAAAGCTCTGAAAACTTCAACACGCAAGGACTCAGGAAAAAGGAGCTGAAACCTTTCTTCGGCATTCACAGATGACTTACGGTGCAACACGACTGGAAGAGAACAAAATTCTGCCACTCACGAAGGTAAGTATTGAAACTTTGATCCTGAGTGCGAGATGGTTTTGTGCCATTTCTGAAATGATCACTCAACTGTGAAATAACCGCATCCTGACTTTGTGCATGGCTCCAATCCTTCTGTGAAAGACTCTGAGAATGAAGAACATTATCTGGAATGTTCAACTCTGGCCATTAGATGGCGACAAAAATATACTGTACAAAAATGGATTTGCATTTATTTGGAATCAGCAGAATATTGTACATGTTAAAGCATTAACAGCATTTCAAACAGCGCCTGTTAGATAATTTCTATCAATCTTGGTATTTGAACAGGTAAAGAAAGCACTGCACTGTGCTGGACCTGAATGTGAAATATCATTCGGTTATGAAGCATAGTTGGATATCTTTCATGTACATTTCGATTTAAGAACTTACATTACTAAAATCAGAGTATCAACTCACACATTATACATACAAACTGGTAGATGTTCAAGAAATAGATCATCGAGAAATGAAAGGTATTGTTTGTATTGTAGACGGACTGATATAGAGGACGAATTCCACTTTGTTATTAAATGTCCATGCTTTGCTGATCTTAGGGAAAAGTATATCAACAGCTATTTTATTAACAGGTCAATTATGGTGATATGTATTACATTGTTACAAGCAGATAATGTGAACTCTATTTTAAACCTGGCAAAATATTCAAAAATGAATTTGCATTGCGCTTTACGCTTAGTCGTAATACATCCTCGGGACAATATGCATACAAAATAAATCTAAATAACGATTCGCCTGACATAATATAATAAAATATTGTTTTTTATTATTAAATATTATAACTGACTATTATATGTATTAACATATGTGTATGAATTATGATGTATTTTTGTACAATCGATAAAAATATATTGTGTTCTGTTCTATGATGTAAGCATGTGGTCACATGACTCCCGCGCTATCATGCAGAAATTGTGTTTTGCTTGGCTGTTGTTGTTGTTGGCATATCTTTTCGTCTCGTTAAAAACTGTTGCTTACTATTATAATATTAATGTAATTAGCCATAGATAGATTACAGATATAGATCTATACATATATAAAAAAGAAAAAGGAAAATTAGATCTATACATTTATCAGAACTTTAAGCCGATGAAGAAACACGTTAACATACTGTCCAGAGATAGGTGACTCCCAATGCAAAGAGTTACTGATTAGAAAGCGCGATTATCGGATATGCACATTTACTGGTACTGACATTTCCTTTTAAAGTAAAAGCTGATAATTAGCACTACATCAATCTTTCAGAGTTTCAATCTGAAGTCGCACTAGAAAGTAGATCTAGATATATATCATTTCAGTTCATCTCTTCTACTCCTAAATAGTTAATAAAGAAGTGTCATATTATGACAGCGACATTCGTATATAGTATAGATCTAGATCTAATAGAATACATTCTTTTAGACGTCTAGGGTTTACTAATAGCAGCAAGTCTAGAGGATCTGGACATGTCTTCGCAAGATGATAAAACGTCTATCTGACCAATATGAATAAGGTGAAGTAAGGCAATAAGGTTGCTAGGAGACAGGAATACATAGACCAATCTAATAATAATAATAATAATAGACCTAATAACAAAAGATAATAACAAAGCATGGAGTGAGACACGCTGTATATTTAACGTTTAACGCTAGATCTATTCATTACCGGAGGGGTGGGGGTATGCGATGAATCAGTGTCGCTGTTAATTCAATTGTGAGTGTACTTTTTAACCAGGTTTTGAACTAAATACCAGGTTATTAGATTTATGTATGGCGGGTGGGCAGGCGGGTGTGCATGCCGGGGGGGGGGGGAGGGGGGGGGAGTCGTTCGGCGTCAAACAGGTAGTTTTCCAGTCGATAACTTTAGTTTGGATTAACCGATTTACACTAAACTTGGTATGTAGGTAGCTTGAGGTTATAAAAGGAGGTTTTCAGGCTAAAGTCAAGGTCACTGCTTCTAAAAATATAAAAACGGTTTCCGGTCAATAACTTAAGTTTGAATAGACCAATTTTGACCATTCTTTGTATTTAGCAAGCTTTTATGAAGATCTCGCTTTTGAATTGTATTTAGTGGTTCTTGGATTAAGGTCAATGTCACTGTTACTAAAAATAGAAAATCTTTCCGGCCAATAACGTTAGTTTCGATTGACCAACTTTGACCAAACTTTGTAATTAGCAAGATTTTATGAATACCTATATTGGGATTGTAATTTTTGGTTCTCGGATCAAGGTCAAGGAGACTGTAACTAAAATAGAAATAGTTGATCTAAATACATTTTCTATCAGAAAAAAAATCAGTGTGTCAAACAGTTTTGATCCAGTCCAGATGATTTGCCGAGTTACACAGTCAGTGTCTCATCTGGATCCAAACTGCTTGCACATGCAGTAGTCATCACAAATTCGCAGCAGCGTGCAGACGGTTAAAACTTGGCATTTGTACTGTATGTTTTGCATGTTTCATCTCCATCATTTTTGTATGCATACATATATATGTATAGGGATTAATTCAAGCTCATCGCATTTATTTCTTCCATTTACTCCTTACAATAAAACTGAAATTCTGGTTGCGTGGCATTGCTGCGTTTCTTGTCTTTTATTCCATCACATAACGATGCAACGATCTGCCCGCAAGAGGCGAGCCCCTCAGAAACAGGCTGGACCAGATGCTGCTCCCCCAGTGCCAGCTCCACATGCACGGCCCCGGTTACCGCACCCCAGGGCCCTCCGGGAGTACTGCCCCAATGATACCAGTGATCCTACAGTAGGTCCCTCCGGCAGTGCCGGCCCCACCACCTGTGGAGCATGTGGGGTTGCAACATGGCCTGTCAGTGATGCCCGCCCCACCACAAATAATTCAGGCGGACATGCAGCAGATTGAGTCAGCGGTAACCATCCCGCACAGGCATACTGGAGGTAAAAATTACGTTCGATCTTCTCGCCCAAGGGGCAGTTGTTTCATGAATATATAACCCATTACCCCATAGACTATTTTAGACACAACCTCTTTGAATAAATCTACTGAAAAGGAACATTTAATAGAAAATGAACATTTTAGAATTGCAAAAAACTATTGTATTAGATACAAACTTAAGGTTTTTAAAAGTGGCTTTTACATATATACGTCAAAAGGTGTCAATGTGAGGTAATTGGTTAAGGGAGGTTGTACTGAAAGTTATTATGGTTTTTACTGCCGACAGAATCTAGCTGATGACAATTTGTTACAGTTCATACTCAGTGCTGAAGAACATAAAGTCTTCGACTGTACATGTACGGTAAAACCTGTCTCTAGCGACACTCTATGAGAGGCATACTTCGAGGTCGTAACGTCAGCTGGTAGCTTAACACAGGACGAACCTTATGAATATAGCTCTTATAGGAATTTTCTGCATTACTCTCACCCTGCATTACGCATCCACGTGTTTCTAAAGAAACCATTTTATTTATTAAGTGGCCGTTTTTAATAGAGTCTACTGTACATCGTTTGAAAGCGAAACAGGATGTTTAGTAACAAAGAATTACTTTGATTCAATTGATTTCTGTTACATCGATATCTTCAATGGTTCGTCTGATCAGTTCCTCTCAGCTTGCCCGTGAACACGGCTTATTCAACAAGCCTGACCTACAACAGTAGCGGCAGTCCGGTTCACTTACAAGCAGCTGGTGCGATGATACAAGTATTCATTAAGTGCCAGTGTTTGGCACAGTGAAGTAATTGAGGAAACGGTGCGCTTTGCGGATTGTAGTATTTTAACATTGTTCGACGCTATATACAAAGTTATAAAGATATTGTGTAATGTGTACTCTTTGCCTAAAATGCGATTTTAATGGGAAACTTATGAATTGATGTTCATAGATAATCCATAGCAACAGTGTTATCTATTCAAACTCGTTTCCAAGCAGGTATATCAGTGATTTTATCATATATATGAATGGATATGATTTCACCGTGTGTATCTGAAAGTCTTGAAATATTTGTGTTCATGCTGTGATACTGTACTTCAGGTTGTATTTAATTAGAGGGAAGATACATGTATACGTGGAAGTGTTTGAGTTTTAAGTATATTTATTGAGACCAGATATACAATTTTGGAACATTTGTTACGTAATTCGAATCGTTGAAATATATTGCAAAAAAATGAGGGAATATAGCAATAATACAACAAACAATACTACTAGCGTATTAAATCAAACGGATACATACGAAAAGGACAATTCTTTGGCAGAACTGAATGCTGAGTACGCGTTGGCACTACTTCCGTTTACAACTGTTCTTGGAATATTCGGCGCGACAGGTATCCTTGGAAATATACTTGTCTTTATTATTTACGGATGCGGTAAAAAGTTTAAAGACAAGAAGTACCGTGTGTATGTGTTGAACCTGGCCATAATAGATTTTGTGACCTGCTTGACACTTATTCCCGCCGAAATGTGGAAACATCAGAGTTATTTTGATTTTAAAGAAGCTGCCCTTTGCAAAATGAAATGCTTCTTCAATGTTTTCGCTGCCGCGGCGGCTTCGTTTTGTTTGTGCATTGTCGCTTTGGATAGGTACATAATGACGTGTCACCCATTTCTGTTCGTTAAGATTCGAGCCTTTTCTCATACTGTGGCCTGGCGGTTGTGTGGATTAATGATACTGCTCGGAATTGTTACCGCGATTCCTGCCGCTGTAATGTGTGGAATTGCCAAAAATACAATGAGGAATACAAATGGTAATATGACGTCAGTGTATCTATGTGTTGCAGATCCGTCCTATCAAACTGATGTAACAAGATATATATACAAACTGGCATTAACTGCTGCACAGATCGTTGTCAGTATCATTATTATCTTTCTTTACATAAAAATTGGATTAGCTGTGATGAAAGTCATGAAAATTCGCGAATTCGCGTCTGTGAGTTCTTTGGAAATGGAGACAAAAATCAACAGACACTCTTCAGCAAGAAGTGAGAGTTCGATGGGACATTGCCGCGCCTCCCCTCCAGCCATTCCATCAAATGTGAAGTTGTTGTTTGTTGTGACACTTGTATTTATTCTAACATATTTTCTCTACGTTGGAATGTCATGGATAGACCAGACCAAATTATCGCCATTGGAATTCTTATTGTTTTCCCTGTTTTATCGTCTGTATTTCGTTCACAGCATTATCAATCCATTTTTGTACTTGAAAATGGACAGACATTTCCGTAACAGATGTATGAATATTCTAAGACCATTCCGCTAAATTTGACATTTTGTTTACTCAAAGCAAATGATTGTTTGATAAATTGGCAAATTCTGTTTCGTTGAAGTAATTGCACAGGCTGTATGTTTTAAGAGCAACCTTTTGTATTTTGGTTCATGAGTAATCCTCTGCCATAACTGCATCTCCCAATGTATGCACCTCTGTTAACCCTTTCCCTCTTATAAACATCCCCATTTTAACATCTTTGCACACAGAGTAGACCCGGATTAGTCTTGTCTGGGTCTGCTCTGTTTGCTTATTCTATAATATAGACTTGATTCTATAGTTTCTGTATAACCAAAATTACATGTATTTATCACAGTAGAAATTGCGATTCAGGACAATCGTCGATTCTCCTAGGACAAATTGCGATCACAATCTCTCCCAGGACAGACTCCGATCAAATTAAGTAGTTTGGATCCAGAAGGTTTAGGCTCATTTGCTTGAATGTTTTCTATGTATCATGCGTCTTGCTGCATTTGTCTTCCGTCAGTGAATATTCACAATGTTATAAATTATTTTATGATTGTCTATCAGGGAATGGGTTAATAAATTTATGTGAATTTATACAAAATAAACTAATCAAACGAATTGGATCCCTGATCATTTGTATTTGTTTAATTCTGAGTAAAAAGGTGGTTTGTAAGAATACTGATCTTGTTCACTTAATCTTAACCCTTACAGTGCGGGACACGAGTCACACATGTCCTTTGCAAACAATGTAGACCCAGATGAGGGCTCCTTTAGGAGCCCTCTCATCAGGGTCTGCACTGTTTGTCATATAAAACGTTTCTTTAGAAAAATCCCTTAATATTCACCGTGAGCTTGCCCTATTTGAATTTTGGATTAGGCCATTTGAAAAAGCAGCGTTGTAAGGGTTAAAGCATATAGTGTTAACTAATATAATTGCCAATTATCCTAGAATAGATTAGGATTCCAATTCCAATTTTATTTCAAATAATACAAAGTCTCGCTTTAATGCAAGAAGCATTTACATCTATCATACAGTATACAATAAATACAGTCACATGGTCACAATGAGGGAAAACGGCTATTTTCACGTTCCATGTATGGAAATAGCATATCCAGAGACATATCCATACATATCTCTGGCATATCCTACCCAAGAAGGAGAAAAGAAATAACATTGCTTATGTACATGTATACCCGCGTATTTTCATCTCCTCCGAAACGAAACGAGGGGATAAAAAGAGGGTACCAATTCTCAAGGAGATGCACTACTAACTGAAGAGATGGCAATTATTTATACCTTACCAAAAAGGGGAAATCACCCCTGTCGATCCTTTCCTGGTACCCAGCTTATATCAACACTATGACCCTGTGCACAATAAAAGTAGGGTACCAGAATAGTGCAAAGCCATGCTTTCCGGTATACGAGTAAACATACCAGCGATAACAAGTGGAGCACAGAATTTGTCCGACATATGTCGGAATATCAGTCAACAACGTGTGAATTGCCATCTAAAATACTTATCAGCGTAGCGGGAGTTTACCATAGTATGCGCCTTCCACCGAGACCATACGGTATCCAAGGATGAGGCGTGTTTATCACGGCTGCACCCGAGATTCAGATGATCACAACTTGCAACAAACTTTCAGATAAGTAACTTTCACCAGCATACTATCCAACCCTTTCCCTGTCAATTTCCACCACAAGTTCCAACAACTCCCGATTATCCATTTACAAAACAGTGACATATTAACGAATAGGAAGGTGGAACATTTCAGCCATGAAGTCGATAGTAATCAAGAAACAGATCCACCAAATTCATGATCGGGTGCTGGTGAATTCGCCTAATGACCAACTCGCCCACAATTAGACATATAGCAGCCCGAACGGTGAACTCGCCCAGAAAGCAACTACATAGCGATTGTATTTCACACCTTATATTACAGGTAGATCTACCAGTAACATGCCAATGAAACAATTAAAGCTGTTTGTAACAAGAACTTGCCTTGTTGTTTTCTTATCCAAATGTTGTTTTTTTAATTAAACCAAAAGATCAGTGTAGACCCTAATCGCTACGCGCAAATTTAATAACCTGGTTGAAAGGGGGTAGGGTGCAAACAGAATGCACCATTATTATACTGAAAATAAAAATGCTTGCTCCAACATGAAAAAATATGAGTATTATACATATAGATGGCCAGGGTAAATATTGGGTTACTTTAATTTAGTTTAAAAATAACAGTCTGTCAGTAAAACCATATTTAAGTAAATTGGCAAATACCCGATTCCCAGTCCCATCAGTGACTTTGTAGGGAGGGAATAATGCCATGCCAGAGTTTATTTACTTTCCATACGCACTTGTATATTTTGATATAAAATCGAAATATAAATGGTTATCAACGGAGTGAGTAGATCTATATAAACTTTCAAATGCATATGATGATCAGGGGCTACACTCAAAAGTTCAATCTTGGTCAACACCATCTGAAAACACGTTTTGTTATGTTATCGATACCTTACAATAGGTGCGAAATACAATCACTATGTAATTGCTTTCCAGGCGAATTCACCACTCGGGCCACCACATATCCAACTGCAGGCGAGCTGGTCATTAGGCGAATTCACCATAAACCTCATGATCAAATAGAGCTGGCCTTGATCATATGGGTCCTCTTGGATCTCTATGATCTGGGTCTACTCTGTTTTCAATGTCTGAACATCCGTCTATACCAGGGAGTAGGTCACCCAAGCGTCTATTTCCCGATAAATGTATTTGATGCAAACTCTAATTGATACCAAAAGCATCTCAGCATGTTAATGACAGAATGCTAAGTTCTTTCAGATTCCATTATCAGTAATTTGCAATCAATACAGTAGACACATGTTAAAATATGTGCATATGACCATGGTTCTTTGTGGGGATATCATTATTTCTTTCAGACAGCGATGGCCATAACAAAGAAGACTAGATGCTTTCAAAACTTGGCTGCAGGTAGGGAATTCCCATCCACCTGATTCAAGATAATAAATGGTTAGCTAACATGTAAGTACATAACTATTAACAACCGGTATATCCTATATGTTATATATACACATAAATTATGTACATAATACTACTACAACAGCTTTTCCCACGGTATCTTTGCAGACATATATATGTTCACATACATATATATATACACACATACACATATGTACACATGATACACACATACGTATATACATACACACACACACACACATACATATATACATTCATATATATATATATATACACACATACACACGCACATATATATATACATACATATATATATATATATATGTATTAACCGTTACAGACATATATATTCACAGCACTTTGTGTGTATTAAAGTGTCATGTCTATGTAAAGTTGATGTAATTGAAGCTACCCTTACGGTTTAGCCATTGAACCAGACAATTTCCATCTCATTTGTTCTATTAAGGATTTTTCCTAAAATGTGTCATTATGATTTTGCAAAATATACTCAGTTTCTTAAGTTCTGTACTGTTTTTACTGGAGAACATATCTATAAATTTCAACATGTTTGGACTTCTGTAATGTTTCTTTCTGATATACTTTTTGCGGTATTCATGGAAAAAAGGACATGTCAGGATATAATGGAATTCATCACCTATATCTATGCAGTATGGACATTTCCGTTGGTTTGCCGGTATGTTTTGCCATCGACCAGTTTCCACAGGTAAATGGTGATTTCTCGTTATGAATGCAATCAGATTTTTGCAATGATAAGTTGAGAGATGTCTTATACAATGTGCTTGTTTGAAAGATGTTTTTATGTGTTTGTACATATTTGTATTGGATGTCCTGTCTATGTCAGAATGCCAAGACTGAATGAAAATATCCTTGAGTTTCTGTAGTGTTGCCTTTTTTAACCACATTGAATTTATAAAACTTTGACTGTACCAGATTCCTGAAAATCCTAAGTGGCAAAGCTTGTTTTTAACATTCGAGTCTGCCCTAGAAGAGATTGCGATCGCAATCTGTCCTAGGAGAATCGGCAATTGTCCTGAATCGTAATTTCTACTGTAACATATTCATATGCCATTATGAAAATTAAAGATATTTATTCAACGTCTATTTTTCGTGCTAAAAAAATAAAGTCTCTGAAAAATCTGTTCCGGCCTTTATTTATGTCCGATATGTTTAAGCTTTTAACCCTTTCTATCCTGAATTTTTAAATGAACTATTCCAACTTATAATTCGGGCAAACTAACCGTTAATATTCAGGGATATTGTAAACTGTAACATGACAACAATGACCCCGATGAGAGGGCTCTTTTGAGAGCCCTCTCAGCTTGGTTTTCATTGTTTGCAATGGGCATACGTGACACGCTTCCCGCTCTGAACGGGTTAATGGGGGACGAAAGATATACAGAACTCTCCTATTGGAGCTTTCTGTGCAGCTTTAGTCCTGTATTAAGCAACCACCTGGCTTTAAAACAAAGAAGTATGTATCTGGTTAGGTGGACACTGTAGAGAGGTTTGACTTTATACATGTGTATTTTAATTAATAATCCCATGATTATCCATTATTTCTATAAAACCTAATTTAACTAGATTAACATACATGTGTAGCTCCTATAATGGTGTACTACCAACTGTAAATTCTCTCCTCTTTCTTGATTAGTGTCTGGTTCTGAGGAGGTAATTTTTAACAGTATCGTCCCCATTTAAAATACTCAATTCTAATTGTTGCAATACTAAATCGTCTTTCACTCCCCCTCTATTTCAATCACTCTATTTCTGTCTCTGTCTGTCTGTCTGTCTCTCTATCTCTGCCTCTGTCTGTCTGTCTGTGTCTGCCTCTGTCTGTATGTCTCTGTATGTCTCTCTCTGTCTGTCTCTGTCTGTCTGTATGTCTGTCTGTCTGTCTGTCTGGCTGCTCTCTCTCTCTCTCTCTCTCTCTCTCTCTCTTCCTCCCTCCCTCCCTCCCTCCCTCCCTCACTCACTCACCCACTCACTAATTCACTCCAGCTACCTAACAGAAGGCGGTGTGTTGAAGTAATATGAACAGCGTCGTCGCACGATCGGGCTGAAGTAGTGTGATCAGCTTAAGCGGAGAATCCTTAAAATGTGTTATTTTAAACACATAAGTATATATTTCAACACATCATCCATTCTCAAGTTACCAAACATGTTGGAGAAATCATGATGGCTGAAACCCTTAAATCCTTTAAAATGTTATACAGTATAATCCCTTTAAACGATACTAATTCGGATCATAAAGGAAGAGGATAGCTCCATGCAGGACGAAACTTATGCAGAAAGCTCCCGCTAGTGCTTTCTGCATCACTTTCATTCAGTATGAGCGCTCATGCCTTTAAAGACTCCGTGTTTTGTCACAAAGTGATGTTTTTTTTAGATGTTCTGTTGTAACTCATAATGATTACACAGCGGATGTAGCTTATTATATTGTAAGTGGTGTAAATTACAAAGCACTAATGCACATGCTATTATCTGCATGCAGTATTGAGAAATACTATTGTCAGTTAAAACTCTCTAAATCGGACTTTAAAACTAGTATTTATAACGATCTTTAATATAGGTGGTAGCTGAATACACGGTGAAAGTCATGCAGAAAGCTCCTTTCGGAGCTTTCTGCATGACTTTCACCCTGCATTATGCAGCCACATTCTTTTTTACTAACAGTGTTGTTTAGTTGTGTTCTATTGTACATGCCCCTTAGACACACGATAGAACCCCTCCAAATAGACACACAGTAGAACCCAACTAAATAGACACACAGTAGAACCCCTCTAAATAGACACACAGTAGAACCCCTCTAAATAGAAATACAGTAGAACCCCTCTAAATAGACACACAGTAGAACCCCTCTAAATAGACACACAGTAGAACCCCTCTAAATAGAAATACAGTAGAACCCCTCTAAATAGACACACAGTAGAACCCCTCTAAATAGACACACAGTAGAACCCCTCTAAATAGACACACAGTAGAACCCCTCTAAATAGACCTCTAAATAGACACACAGTAGAACGCCTCTAAATAGACACACAGTAGAACCCCTCTAAATAGAAATACAGTAGAACCCCTCCAAATAGACACACAGTAGAACCCCTCTAAATAGAAATACAGTAGAACCCCTCTAAATAGACAACACAGTAGAACCCCTCTAAATAGACACACAGTAGAACCCCTCTAAATAGACACACAGTAGAACCCCTCTAAATAGAAATACAGTAGAACCCCTCTAAATAGACACACAGTAGAACTCCTCTAAATAGACACACAGTAGAACCCCTCTAAATAGACACACAGTAGAACCCCTCTAAATAGAAATACAGTAGAACCCCTCTAAATAGACACACAGTAGAACCCCTCTAAATAGACACACAGTAGAACCCCTCTAAATAGACACACAGTAGAAGCTCTCTAAATAGACATACAGTAGAACCCCTCTAAATAGACACACAGTAGAACCCCTCTAAATAGACATACAGTAGAACCCCTCTAAATAGACACACAGTAGAACTCCTCTAAATAGACACACAGTAGAACCCCTCTAAATAGACACACAGTAGAACCCCTCTAAATAGAAATACAGTAGAACCCCTCTAAATAGACACACAGTAGAACCCCTCTAAATAGACACAAATTAGAACCCCTCTAAATAGACACACAGTAGAAGCCCTCTAAATAGACATACAGTAGAACCCCTCTAAATAGACACACAGTAGAACCCCTCTAAATTGACATACAGTAGAACCCCTCTAAATAGACATACAGTAGAACCCCTCTAAATAGACACACAGTAGAACCCCTCTAAATAGACACACAGTAGAACCTCTCTAAATAGACACACAGTAGAACCCCTCTAAATAGACACACAGTAGAAGCCCTCTAAATAGACACACAGTAGAAGCCCTCTAAATAGACACACAGTAGAAGCCCTCTAAATAGACACACAGTAGAACCCCTCTAAATAGACACACAGTAGAACCCCTCTAAATAGACACACAGTAGAACCCCTTTAAATAGACACACAGTAGAACCCCTCTAAATAGAAATACAATATAACCCCTCTAAATAGACACACAGTAGAACCCTTCTAAATAGACATACAGTAGAACCCCTCTAAATAGAAATACAATATAACCCCTCTAAATAGACACACAGTAGAACCCCTCTAAATAGAAATACAGTAGAACCCCTCTAAATAGACACGCAGTAGAACCCCTCTAAATAGATACACAGTTGAAACCCTCTAAATAGACACACAGTAGAAACCCTCTAAATAGACACACAGTAGAACCCCTCCAAATAGACACACAATAGAACCTCTCTAAATAGACACACAGTAGAACCCCTCTAAATAGACACACAGTAGAACCCCTCTAAATAGACACACAGTAGAACCCCTCTAAATAGAAATACAATATAACCCCTCTAAATAGACACACAGTAGAACCCCTCTAAATAGACATACAGTAGAACCCCTCTAAATAGAAATACAATATAACCCCTCTAAATAGACACACAGTAGAACCCCTCTAAATAGAAATACAGTAGAACCCCTCTAAATAGACACGCAGTAGAACCCCTCTAAATAGATACACAGTTGAAACCCTCTAAATAGACACACAGTAGAAACCCTCTAAATAGACACACAGTAGAACCCCTCTAAATAGACACACGGTAGAACCCCTCTAAATAGACACACAGTAAAACCCCTCTAAATAGACACACAGTAGAACCCCTCTAAATAGACACACAGTAGAACCCCTCTAAATAGACACACAGTAGAACCCCTCTAAATAGACACACAGTAGAGCCCCTCTAAATAGACACACAGTAGAACCCCTCTAAATAGACACACAAAAGAACCCCTCTAAATAGACACACAGTAGAACCCTTCTAAATAGACACACAGTAGAAGCCCTCTAAATAGAACTACAGTAGAACCCCTCTAAATAGACACACAGTAGAACCCCTCTAAATAGACACACAGTAGAACCCCTCTAAATAGACACACAGTAGAACCCATCTAAATAGACACACAGTAGAGCCCCTCTAAATAGCCACACAGTAGAACCCCTCTAAATAGACACACAGTAGAACCCCTCTAAATAGACACACAGTAGAAACCCTCTAAATAGATACACAGTAGAACCCCTCTAAATAGACACACAGTAGAGCCCCTCTAAATAAACACACAGTAGAACCCCTCTAAATAGACACACAGTAGAACCCCTCTAAATAGACACACAGTAGAACCCCTCTAAATAGACACACAGTAGAAGCCCTCTAAATAGACACACAGTTGAAACCCTCTAAATAGAACTACAGTAGAACCCCTCTAAATAGACACACAGTAGAAGCCCTCTAAATAGACACACAGTAGAAGCCCTCTAAATAGACACACAGAATAACCCCTCTAAATAGACACACAGTAGAAGCCCTCTAAATAGACACACAGTTGAAACCCTCTAAATAGACACACAGTAGAAGCCCTCTAAATAGACACACAGTAGAACCCCTCTAAATAGACACAAATTAGAAGCCCTCTAAATAGACACACAGTTGAAACCCTCTAAATAGACACACAGTAGAACCCCTCTAAATAGACACACAGTAGAAGCCCTCTAAATAGACACACAGTAGAAGCCCTCTAAATAGACACACAGAAGAACCCCTCTAAATAGAACTACAGTAGAACCCCTCTAAATAGACACACAGTAGAACGCCTCTAAATAGACACACAGTAGAACCCCTCTAAATAGACACACAGTAGAACCCATCTAAATAGACACACAGTAGAACCCTTCTAAATAGACACACAGTAAAACCCCTCTAAATAGACACACAGTAGAACCCATCTAAATAGACACACAGTAGAACCCCTCTAAATAGACACGCAGTACAACCCCTCTAAATAGAAATACAGTTTAACCCCTCTAAATAGACACACTGTTTAACCCCTCTAAATAGACGCACAGTAGAACCCCTCTAAATAGACACACTAGAACCCCTCTAAATAGACACACAGTAGAACCCCTCTAAATAGACACACAGTAGAACCCCTCTAAATAGACACGCAGTACAACCCCTCTAAATAGAAATACAGTTTAACCCCTCTAAATAGACACACAGTTTAACCCCTCTAAATAGACACACAGAAGAATCCCTCTAAATAGACACACAGTTTAACCCCTCTAAATAGACACACAGTTTAACCCCTCTAAATAGACACACTAGAACCCCTCTAAATAGACACACAGTAGAACCCCTCTAAATAGACACACAGTAGAACCCCTCTAAATAGAAATACAGTAGAACCTCTCTAAAGATACCACACATTATCCCATAGTGCCGAATATTTGCGCATCTATAAAAGTCACTCTATGAAAACATTGTGATAAATAGAGATTTTGCTCCTATAGGACTAAATGCTCTATTTATCACAATGTGTTTCAAACTACAAAATTCTAATATTTTCCTTTCCTCTAGTTAATGCTCCTTTTTTGGTAGATACATTCAAAGAGGTTGGGTCTAAAAGTAACCTAGGAGAGAATGAGTTAACATAGAAATAAAGCATGTGCATGGATACTTAATGCAGGACGAAAATAATGCAGAAAACTCCTACAGGGCCTGTCTAAATATCTTCCATCATGCTATATATATAATTTTTTAGAATGACACATGGACACGTGGAAAGTTGGCTATGCCAGAAACTGCAAAAGCACATCTCACATTCTACCGTGAGCAAATATTGAAGACCTTAATAATATACCCCGATAATCAAGATCTGACTCGTATTGCAAACATCTTGGATCAATACGATAAACGCAATTGCTCGGCTTGTTATTTTAACGAATCAGAAGAGTGCAAGTATTGCACCGGATCAGACTTTGAGTACAAACGATTTTTAATGCGGCATTAGGGTTAATACTCTTTGCCGCTTGCAGAACAAAATGAGCTTCGGTATGTGGGAAAACAAATAAACCGAAACAGTTGCGGATGTTGTTGACAGTGATATGACTGCGCGACTTATCAAAGAACGACAACCCAACCCGTAAAACGCCTCCGCGGTCTTCCGAAACTGACGGATGGCTACAAGAAAAAAAAAGATTTCTATATTTTAGTAAAATTACCTTGACCTAAACCTCAGACCCTTAGATATGATACCAACATGTTTGTCTACATGCAACGTATCTGTGCAACAATTTAATGAAATAGGTTTTCTATATTTAATATGTGTAGTAACAATGCCATTGGACCCCGGTGCACTATCACAATTTTCGGGTGTCATTTATTTGCTCGTCAGTAATCCTAGCTAAATTTAATTTACAGACAAAAAGGAATTTTACAGATCCCTCGTGAATAGTTTCAGCCAATGTTTCTTAATAGACTATCTGTATACCAAATGTGTTCACAATATGATTGTTCTAACTACATGTAAATAATTTGAGCAAGCATTGATTTCGTAATCTTAGAAACAGTAACATTGAGCTTGATCCAAGATCCCCACGTGTATTCCCCTGATGTGCTAACTGCCAGTGTCCCGATTTAAGTCACAACATGTCAGTCTAAAATAATGTTATTGAGCAGAATATCTTTTCTATTTTAGTAAAATTGATTTTCACCCCATTTCGAGTTACCGTCTGCTGAAAAGTGTCGTTAGACGAAAATATGTGTTTCCTTTTGTGCGGATATAACTGTTTAACTTGTTAAACTAAATTAACCTGTAAAAAATTGCCAAGTCGTAGACATATTCAAAGGTTTTGGCCAAGCTTTGAACTGCTTTCATCACAGACTATAGTGCCAGTACAGTAGAACCCCTCTAAATAGACACACAGTAGAACCCCTCTAAATAGACACACAGTAGAACCCCTCTAAATAGACACACAGTAGAACCCCTCTAAATAGACACACAGTAGAACCCCTCTAAATAGACACACAGTAGAACGCCTCTAAATAGACACACAGTAGAACCCCTCTAAATAGAAATACAGTAGAACCCCTCCAAATAGACACACAGTAGAACCCCTCTAAATAGAAATACAGTAGAACCCCTCTAAATAGACAACACAGTAGAACCCCTCTAAATAGACACACAGTAGAACCCCTCTAAATAGACACACAGTAGAACCCCTCTAAATAGAAATACTGTAGAACCCCTCTAAATAGACACACAGTAGAACCCCTCTAAATAGACACACAGTAGAACCCCTCTAAATAGACACACAGTAGAAGCCCTCTAAATAGACATACAGTAGAACCCCTCTAAATAGACACACAGTAGAACCCCTCTAAATAGACATACAGTAGAACCCCTCTAAATAGACACACAGTAGAACTCCTCTAAATAGACACACAGTAGAACCCCTCTAAATAGACACACAGTAGAACCCCTCTAAATAGAAATACAGTAGAACCCCTCTAAATAGACACACAGTAGAACCCCTCTAAATAGACACACAGTAGAACCCCTCTAAATAGACACACAGTAGAAGCCCTCTAAATAGACATACAGTAGAACCCCTCTAAATAGACACACAGTAGAACCCCTCTAAATAGACACACAGTAGAACCCCTCTAAATAGACATACAGTAGAACCCCTCTAAATAGACACACAGTAGAACCCCTCTAAATAGACACACAGTAGAACCTCTCTAAATAGACACACAGTAGAACCCCTCTAAATAGACACACAGTAGAAGCCCTCTAAATAGACACACAGTAGAAGCCCTCTAAATAGACACACAGTAGAAGCCCTCTAAATAGACACACAGTAGAACCCCTCTAAATAGACACACAGTAGAACCCCTCTAAATAGACACACAGTAGAACCCCTCTAAATAGACACACAGTAGAACCCCTCTAAATAGAAATACAATATAACCCCTCTAAATAGACACACAGTAGAACCCCTCTAAATAGACATACAGTAGAACCCCTCTAAATAGAAATACAATATAACCCCTCTAAATAGACACACAGTAGAACCCCTCTAAATAGAAATACAGTAGAACCCCTCTAAATAGACACGCAGTAGAACCCCTCTAAATAGATACACAGTTGAAACCCTCTAAATAGACACACAGTAGAAACCCTCTAAATAGACACACAGTAGAACCCCTCCAAATAGACACACAATAGAACCTCTCTAAATAGACACACAGTAGAACCCCTCTAAATAGACACACAGTAGAACCCCTCTAAATAGACACACAGTAGAACCCCTCTAAATAGAAATACAATATAACCCCTCTAAATAGACACACAGTAGAACCCCTCTAAATAGACATACAGTAGAACCCCTCTAAATAGAAATACAATATAACCCCTCTAAATAGACACACAGTAGAACCCCTCTAAATAGAAATACAGTAGAACCCCTCTAAATAGACACGCAGTAGAACCCCTCTAAATAGATACACAGTTGAAACCCTCTAAATAGACACACAGTAGAAACCCTCTAAATAGACACACAGTAGAACCCCTCTAAATAGACACACGGTAGAACCCCTCTAAATAGACACACAGTAAAACCCCTCTAAATAGACACACAGTAGAACCCCTCTAAATAGACACACAGTAGAACCCCTCTAAATAGACACACAGTAGAACCCCTCTAAATAGACACACAGTAGAGCCCCTCTAAATAGACACACAGTAGAACCCCTCTAAATAGACACACAAAAGAACCCCTCTAAATAGACACACAGTAGAACCCTTCTAAATAGACACACAGTAGAAGCCCTCTAAATAGAACTACAGTAGAACCCCTCTAAATAGACACACAGTAGAACCCCTCTAAATAGACACACAGTAGAACCCCTCTAAATAGACACACAGTAGAACCCATCTAAATAGACACACAGTAGAGCCCCTCTAAATAGCCACACAGTAGAACCCCTCTAAATAGACACACAGTAGAACCCCTCTAAATAGACACACAGTAGAAACCCTCTAAATAGATACACAGTAGAACCCCTCTAAATAGACACACAGTAGAGCCCCTCTAAATAAACACACAGTAGAACCCCTCTAAATAGACACACAGTAGAACCCCTCTAAATAGACACACAGTAGAACCCCTCTAAATAGACACACAGTAGAAGCCCTCTAAATAGACACACAGTTGAAACCCTCTAAATAGAACTACAGTAGAACCCCTCTAAATAGACACACAGTAGAAGCCCTCTAAATAGACACACAGTAGAAGCCCTCTAAATAGACACACAGAATAACCCCTCTAAATAGACACACAGTAGAAGCCCTCTAAATAGACACACAGTTGAAACCCTCTAAATAGACACACAGTAGAAGCCCTCTAAATAGACACACAGTAGAACCCCTCTAAATAGACACAAATTAGAAGCCCTCTAAATAGACACACAGTTGAAACCCTCTAAATAGACACACAGTAGAAGCCCTCTAAATAGACACACAGTAGAAGCCCTCTAAATAGACACACAGTAGAAGCCCTCTAAATAGACACACAGAAGAACCCCTCTAAATAGAACTACAGTAGAACCCCTCTAAATAGACACACAGTAGAACGCCTCTAAATAGACACACAGTAGAACCCCTCTAAATAGACACACAGTAGAACCCATCTAAATAGACACACAGTAGAACCCTTCTAAATAGACACACAGTAAAACCCCTCTAAATAGACACACAGTAGAACCCATCTAAATAGACACACAGTAGAACCCCTCTAAATAGACACGCAGTACAACCCCTCTAAATAGAAATACAGTTTAACCCCTCTAAATAGACACACTGTTTAACCCCTCTAAATAGACGCACAGTAGAACCCCTCTAAATAGACACAGTTTAACCCCTCTAAATAGACACACAGTAGAACCCCTCTAAATAGACACACAGTAGAACCCCTCTAAATAGACACGCAGTACAACCCCTCTAAATAGAAATACAGTTTAACCCCTCTAAATAGACACACAGTTTAACCCCTCTAAATAGACACACAGTAGAACCCCTCTAAATAGACACACAGTTTAACCCCTCTAAATAGACACACAGTTTAACCCCTCTAAATAGACACACTAGAACCCCTCTAAATAGACACACAGTAGAACCCCTCTAAATAGACACACAGTAGAACCCATCTAAATAGAAATACAGTAGAACCTCTCTAAAGATACCACACATTATCCCATAGTGCCGAATATTTGCGCATCTATAAAAGTCACTCTATGAAAACATTGTGATAAATAGAGATTTTGCTCATATAGGACTAAATGCTCTATTTATCACAATGTGTTTCAAACTACAAAATTCTAATATTTTCCTTTCCTCTAGTTAATGCTCCTTTTTTGGTAGATACATTCAAAGAGGTTGGGTCTAAAAGTAACCTAGGAGAGAATGAGTTAACATAGAAATAAAGCATGTGCATGGATACTTAATGCAGGACGAAAATAATGCAGAAAACTCCTACAGGGCCTGTCTAAATATCTTCCATCATGCTATATATATAATTTTTTAGAATGACACATGGACACGTGGAAATTTGGCTATGCCAGAAACTGCAAAAGCACATCTCACATTCTACCGTGAGCAAATATTGAAGACCTTAATAATATACCCCGATAATCAAGATCTGACTCGTATTGCAAACATCTTGGATCAATACGATAAACGCAATTGCTCGGCTTGTTATTTTAACGAATCAGAAGAGTGCAAGTATTGCACCGGATCAGACTTTGAGTACAAACGATTTTTAATGCGGCATTAGGGTTAATACTCTTTGCCGCTTGCAGAACAAAATGAGCTTCGGTATGTGGGAAAACAAATAAACCGAAACAGTTGCGGATGTTGTTGACAGTGATATGACTGCGCGACTTATCAAAGAACGACAACCCAACCCGTAAAACGCCTCCGCGGTCTTCCGAAACTGACGGATGGCTACAAGAAAAAAAAAGATTTCTATATTTTAGTAAAATTACCTTGACCTAAACCTCAGACCCTTAGATATGATACCAACATGTTTGTCTACATGCAACGTATCTGTGCAACAATTTAATGAAATAGGTTTTCTATATTTAATATGTGTAGTAACAATGCCATTGGACCCCGGTGCACTATCACAATTTTCGGGTGTCATTTATTTGCTCGTCAGTAATCCTAGCTAAATTTAATTTACAGACAAAAAGGAATTTTACAGATCCCTCGTGAATAGTTTCAGCCAATGTTTCTTAATAGACTATCTGTATACCAAATGTGTTCACAATATGATTGTTCTAACTACATGTAA
Organism: Azorinus chamasolen; assembly: GCA_963576725.1. Classification (NCBI taxonomy): domain Eukaryota; kingdom Metazoa; phylum Mollusca; class Bivalvia; order Cardiida; family Solecurtidae; genus Azorinus; species Azorinus chamasolen. Next base: position 2,692,408 of record OY755245.1, on the reverse strand, counting down.
ATAATTTGAGCAAGCATTGATTTCGTAATCTTAGAAACAGTAACATTGAGCTTGATCCAAGATCCCCACGTGTATTCCCCTGATGTGCTAACTGCCAGTGTCCCGATTTAAGTCACAACATGTCAGTCTAAAATAATGTTATTGAGCAGAATATCTTTTCTATTTTAGTAAAATTGATTTTCACCCCATTTCGAGTTACCGTCTGCTGAAAAGTGTCGTTAGACGAAAATATGTGTTTCCTTTTGTGCGGATATAACTGTTTAACTTGTTAAACTAAATTAACCTGTAAAAAATTGCCAAGTCGTAGACATATTCAAAGGTTTTGGCCAAGCTTTGAACTGCTTTCATCACAGACTATAGTGCCAAGCGACGGTGAGTTTGGAATGTTCTCGTAGCCTGCAGCATTTCTTATCATTAGAAGCCTTGTGTTTCTCAGTGTAAGACACCAAACTGTATGTAAGTAACTTTATCGGTTAACACTTCTCCCACTAACCACGACCTGGCTGGCATTTGCAAACGGCTTGGATCCTGATGAGACGCCGAGTAACTCGGCGTCTCATCAGGATCCAAGCTGTTTGACACTTGGTCAATGGTTTCTCAAACGCTTTTTAGAATCGGAGATAGTCCAAATTGCACCATATCCAAGTTTTAGCACACCTTATTTTGTCTCAACGGGATAAGGGTGAAGATGAAAGCAGTAAAACTTGTCAAACAACTGCAGATTAGTTTCTTATCTTAAAATCACCAGACTTGGTAATAATTCTTGACAGACAGCTGACGTAATTCGCCTGTATGTAGTTTGCAATCAGACACATATCGCTGACTAAGAAATTAAAGAGAATACTTCAGTACGGGTATGTTATAGTACAGAAATTAAAATAAGAAATTCCATTATCAGTGATTTTCACGTCATTGACACAGCTCGATATGGTAACATTTTAATGCAGTACGGTGCAATGCAAGGCATGTATCCGTAGGACACGGTTGCCCCTTTCTGGTCACCATGTCTCGAAATCTTTACGACCATCTTATCATCAAGGATGTCCATCTGTGAAACTTCGAAAGTATTATATAGAATTTGAGGAGTTGGTTGATTGGTTGGTTGGTTGTGTTTACAGACTTCTCGGTGTGCCATTAAAATATTAAGAAAACTGCTCTTGCTCTGCATCATAAAATAGTAAGCTGGCTTTTATGTGCATCATAAAAAGATAAAAACCGTAAGCCTACTCCTATATGTTCCCTCCTTTTAGATTATCAAATACCATCACAGCGTAAATATATTTTCATCGCATTTAAAAAATTGAACTAGAAGTAATGTCAACTGTAATGCTGACAAACGAGAAACAATTTATCAACAAACATAGGTATGCACGTTTTGTTGAGATATCAAATGTATATACAGTAAAAACCTCTCTATAACGACCACTAAATTGTGTTAATTAGTTGGTATTTTGAGCAGGTGGTTGCTTACATCAAGGTGAAAGTAAAACAGAACGCTCCTATAGGAGCGTTCTGTTTTACTTTCACCTTGCTTTAAGCAGCCACCTGCCTTTAGCACAAACTACTTGGTGTAATTTAGTGGTCGTTATAGAGAGGTTTTACTGTATTGCAGTAAAACCTCTACAAACCGAACACTCAGTTAGTTACAATGTCGATGTTAAATTCGTTAGTCCATGAATAGTCACGTAAGAAATAATGACATCGTGAATATTGATCAGATTTTTTTTATTATGACACATGAACACATGAATGTGTTCCGTGGCAAAATATTGTAGCATCGTATCTATAGTATTGTACAACAAACTGAAAGGACCCTAGTTAGTTTTCTGATCTTAGTCGACTCTGTTTAAAGCGTATACAGTAAAACCCCTCTAATGCGACCACTTAATGAATAAACATTGATGTCTTTATAAGCAGGTGGTTGCTTAATGCAGGACAAAAGTAATGCAGAAAGGTCCTTTAAGGAGCTTTCTGTATTACTTTTGCCCTGCATTAAGCTATCACCTGCATCTAGCACCCATAATTATACCTCTTTTAGGTGGTTGCCTAAGCAGAGTTTTACTCTTTCTATTGTATATGGAGTAAAGGGTAAGAATTGTGGCTGTTGCTTACTGCATGGTGAATGTCATACATGTACCAAAAGTTCCATGAGGCATATTTTGTATGATTTCCTTCTGCAAAAATTGGGTTTATAAAAGTTTTACATGTTATGATGTTGACTCATAATCAGCCCTTGATAAAAGGCAATTGGCCAACTTGATGCATCATTTGATCTAAACGTGTACTGATTGGCAAAGTAGATAACAAAGCAGTAGCACGCTCTTCAAGCCAGATTATCAGTACCGGTCTTTAAGACAGGCGGCAGCATAACCCATTGGCTCCCAGTGGATTCTGCCATGCTTATATATTGGATCAGTCCATTTTTTATCTAAGGGGTGCCTGGTCTAAAACTTTGTTTTATATTGAAAATCCTGTCAGCAAACAGTGTAGAATCTGATCAGACGCCGCATTATTGCGGCGTCTGATCAGAGTCTACACTGTTTGCCTACGTCCCATATATGGGATCGTGGGAGCAAATGGGTTAATGCAGATTGGAAGTCAGGCAAAACTCTCACAATGGAGCTTTCTGCATGCCTTTCATCCTGCCTGCATTAAGCAGCCACCTGCCTAACAAACCTAAACGCTTCTAAGCATCCAACTACCTAATGGGCATATTAGTATATTTTCTAAGCACTTACCTGCCTAATATACATATTAGTTAATTGTTCTAAGCAGCCACCTGCCTAAAAGACATATTGATGAATTGTTCTAAGCCGCCAGCTACTTAATAGGCTTAGGCCTTTCGCTCATATACATGCCATTTCGTGCATTTGCAAACAGATTAGACCCAGATCTGACGGCTCCTATATAGGATGATGATCCGTCTGATCAGTGTCTGCTCTGTTTGCTTTTGACGTGATAAAGATTCGATTCTACAGTTTTTGTCAAAGCAAAAACATCCCTTGAAAAGTCTACATGATAAAAAATCAGCTAATAGATATTCATTATGTCAATATTTCTTGTATGAATATTGAACAGGGAAAGGGTTAAATAGTTCTTTATTAAAAATCCAGTTAGAGGGGACATACAGTAGTAGTATTCAACCAGTACATAACATGATCAGTTACATCAAAAGCTTTTAGAGTGTCTGTTAACAGTGTGTAACTCATTTAGAGATCTGAGCCTGGTAAAATAATTCTATGAGATATTGAAATGGGAAACGATATCATTCTAATGACAGTTAGCAGATAGACGTGCTTTCAACTAGAACTCATTCATTTCTGACGGACGAACTAAAGGACGGAAGGAAGGACGGACGACCGTAGTGCAAACCTGATGTCCCTTCTTGGTGACCCGAGGGGGTAGTGATAAAAGGATTTCACTGTGTGCGTACTCCTTTTTATAGTTCATATTGTGTCACAGTATACAGTACTAACTCGATTATTCGAACACTCAAATACGTGCCAATATTGATATTTAACACAGGTGACAATGGTGGCAGCTTCATGCAGGATGAAAGACATGCATAAAGCTACCCTTGGAGCTTTCTGTATGACTTTCATCCTGCATTAAGCAGCCACCTATCTAAAATGCACCAGTTCTTCATTACTAAAAGTTCGTATTATCGAGATTGTACTGTATGTTACATTTTATCCAGCTAAATGGAACTACTTAATATATTTAGCCAATGCTGATGTAGCATATATTATTTCCAGTAGTCACACGTACACGTCTATTTGGTATGAAGCATTAATCCTGCTCCTGCAGGGCAACATCAGCTAAAACTATATAATTTAAAACAATATTAGTCACGTTATAGCTAAATATACCACAAGACATAAAAATGGAAAACAGTACTTTCGCATAGATCGTATTTCCACTTTGGCAATCGATTAGTTCACTAGACTAAACTAAACTTTACATCCCTAACGAACATAATTATATAAAATGCATGTGAACTTAGTGGATATTAATGGCGTTATCTTATTATGATATGAAGTTGTCAAATGGCTGCTTAACCCTTCTCTCGCTGAATTTTAAAATACATTTCTCCTCCTTTACCCATGCCCTGTTGTATAATTACATATATCTTCACTGTGTACACGTATTTCACTGTGCAATCACTGCTGTTGGGTGCACTGGTTGCACAATCAACTTGTAAATAGTGCAGACCCTGATGAGACAGCTCCTGCAGGAGCTGTCTCATCTGGGTCTTCACTATTTACAGGTAGGTATATTGACGTGAATAGCAAGCGAAGGGTTAATATATATTGTTCTATATAAGAACATAATCAAACAGATCAGAGCCTGTGCAAATGATTCGTACAGGAACCGTCTGCTCTTGGTCTTCTCTGTTTACAAAGTAGTGAAAAGGCGTTTATATATGAAGTAGAGGCTTAAGACAAACACTGACAACTTGGCATAAAAATGCATGTAAAGCCTCACTGAACATATATCTGGTAACCCGCTAAGTCTGTTTAACCCTTAAAATGGGAGAAGGCATTTGCAAACAGTGTAGATGCAGATCAAATAGACCCTGGGAGCACCCTTTGATAAAGATATGAACTGTTTGTCATAAAAATATTCTTCAGTGATAAATTTTGATACAAGTTTGTTTCATTAATATTCAGAAATTGAAAAGCTTTAATTATTGAAGAGATTAAAGGTTAATTGAAACAGAATTAGTTGTATTTCAGTTCTAAATCTGATTTCCATTTTTGCGAGGTTTGGCACAGCACGTGTTTGTAGAACAATATATTGACTACACTGAAGTGCATTCGTATCGTCTATTCGTCAGTAGTACAGTATGAATAAAACCTGTATAAGTAATCTTTAGAAGCTACAATCCAACTATTTCTCTGCCAAACTTTGTCGTCTGCAAACTTTTTCGTCTACTACAATTTTCATTTTCTATATACTTCTCCCCACATTTGTTTCAAAAACATAGTCACAATAACAAATAATTTAGATCCTGATGAGACGCCGAGTCACTCGGCGTCTCATCTGGATCCAAGCTGTTTGCATAGGTAATAACAGACAGCGAACGAGTTCAACTGGGTGATGTATACACGTGTGAAGGAGCATTTCTCATGTGAAGAAGCCTTCCAGCTGACTTGCGGTAGGTCGGTGGATCTACCCGGGTGTTCGTCTGTGCACGATACAATACTTGCAAGGAAACACTCCTCTGGGGTCTTCACTCACCTGTACAGGTAATTAGCTGGATGTTTCAATACTAATTACTGTTAAAGTGACGTAAAACCTTGATTAAAACAAACACACATGTGGAGAACCATACCGGACCAATCTGACATGAATCAAAATCCATGTAGAGTACATTATACAGTAAATTCTCGATAACCCGAACTATCTAACAAGTAGTATTACTGATCTTTAACCATTCCCTTCATAAATATACCTTTCTACGCCTCTGTAATAGTCATTTCTTGAAACCAGTGTGATACATGTAAATAGAGCATTTGCTCCTATTAATCACAATGGTAACACAATTCTGACAGTTTCCTTTTCCTTAGTAAATGCTCCTTTTAGGTAGATTTATTTAAAGAGATTGTGTCCAAAAATAGCCTGTTAGATAATGGGTTAAGATAGGTGGCAACTTAATGCAGGGTGAAAATCAGGCCGAAAGCTCCTTTTGGGAACTTTCTGTATGACTTTTACCCTGCCTTAAGCAGTCACCTGGTTAACCAATTTCCTAATTATTATGCCCCCATTGACGATAGTCAGGGGGCATATTGTTTTTGCCCTGTCTGTTTGTCTGTTTGTTTGTCAGCAACTTTAACATTGGTCATAACTTTTGAGCCAATACAGATAGAGACTTGATATTGGGCATGCATATGTATCTCATACAGCCGCATATTTTGAAGGGTGACATGTCAAGGTCAAGGTCATCCTTCAAGGTCAGAGGTCAAATATATGGGTCAAATCACCGACTTTAACATTGGCCATAACTTTTGGACCAGTAGAGATAGAGACTTGATATTTGGCATATTCGTGTATCTCATGAGGCTGCACATTTTGAGGGGTAACATGTCAAGGTCAAGGTCATCCTTCAGGGTCAAATGTCAAATTGTCTGTTTCTTTGTCTGTAACTTTAACGCAACCTTAACATTGGTCTTAACTTTTGAGCCAGTACAGATAGAGACTTGATATTTGGCATGCATATGTATCTCATAAAGCCGCACATTTTGAGGGGCGACATGTCAAGGTCAAGGTCATCCTTCAAGATCAGAGGTCAAATATATGAGGGGGCATAGTGTTTCCCAAACATATCGTGTTCTTTACTGAAACTTCGAGTTAAAGAGGTTGAACTGAATACATCAAAGTTTACATATTCGATTTGTACAGTAAACCCCCTCTAAATCGGAATTCTAGTAGAGACAAATTTATATACTTTTAGGCAAGTGACTGCTTAATATGCAGGATGGAAGTCATGCAGAAAGCGTAGAGGAACATCCTGCATGACCTTCACCCTGCATTAAGCTGCCGCCTGTCTCCAAGACCGATATTTATACTAAATTGAATGCCCGGTTCAGAGAGCTTTTTTACAGTATTCGTAATCTGAAAGGGTAGCCAGGCAATCTATTTATCTATCAGAAATAATTATAGCCCGAATGACAACATGTTCGAAACGGATTCAAAATTGGTGCTCTGGCTTGAAAATAAGAATATATACTTTAAAACGGATTCCCGGAGATACACGCAAATAAAGCTAAATAAGAGTTCTTATAGAAACATATGCCTATCGTATACGTGCAGCATAAACCATAAGCAATTCCCTCATATACACATTTTTCACACCTTTGCAAACAGTTTGTGTCCAAGCAACACTTGACTTTCTTTCGTGAATGTTCGTTTACAATATAATGATACCATGACTATTAATTAGAATATTAGTCCATAGCAAACAGTGAAGATCCTGATCAGACAACTCCTATAGGAGCTGTCTCATCCGGGTCTACTTTGTTTGCAAAAGCGTTAACAAGCGTATCTGTGGAGTAAAGGGTTTAAATTCTTCTCTGCAACATATTGTGTTGCATCATCTTTCATTGCCAAAAGCAGAGCGTCAAACAGTTTGGATATTGATGAGACGCCGAGTTACTCGGCGTTTCATTTGGATCCAAACTGTTTGCAAAGAAAGTCATATATTTTCCAATGACAGTGAGTTAAAATACTGATTTTAAACCAGAGTTAATGAAAACTCTAAACAACACCATAATTATAGTATTTATCTATGCTGAACCTGAGAAGTGTATCTTCTGCATGCACGGACAATGCAACACTTTTCACTAAGCAAATGTTTAGACAAAACATGGTCTACAGTAGAACCTGTCTTAAGCGGCCATCAAAAAGAGGTCTAATTGTGAGCCATTAAAGCAGGTGGTAGCTTAATACAGGTCAAAAGTAATGCAGAAAGCTCCTATAGGAGCTTTCTGCATTACTTTTAGCCTGCATTAAGCAACCACCTGCTTTTTAAGACTCCTGTGCTCAATACATGAATGGCCGCTTAGACAGGTTGTACTGTATGATATTCATACAATGACTGTGATACAACACCAATGTCAATTTTCACTCTTTACCAAGCTATTTCAACTGATCAATCATTTCTGACAGAAACTCCATGTGAATTTTCAATCCAACTGAGTTGATGTGACAGCTGAATCTATTAACCTTTTCGCTGGCAATTTGTCGAATATGTTACTAACTATGCAAAACCGTTAGATCCGGATTAGACGCCAAATTACGCCGCGTCTTATAAGGATCCACACTCTTTAATATTGTGCTTAATATGTTTTCATAAAAGATAATTGAAGACACATTGATAATGAAACTGTCGAAGACGACACATTATGCAGAAGACAATATATGCTAGCGAAATCACTTAGTACTCACACTTTAACCATTTACTCCATAAACTACTCCTATATACACTTTTGCTAACAGAGTAGACCCAGATCAGACGGCTCCTATAAGAGCCATCTGATCAGGGTCTGCTCTGCTTGTTTATGACATAATATAGATAGTTCATGGCCATTATAAAAATAATCTAATTAATATTCATAACGAATTATTTCTTACATGAATATTCATGGAGTAATGATTAAATGGCCAAATACGAGTATTGTTAACTCTTTCACTGTCAGTTCCGAATGCGTTATCGCCTTTGTACACAGTTTGGAACCAGATATGGCATTAGGTATATTAGGGTCTCATCAGAATAGAAACTGGCTGTTACTGTGATTATGTTTGTCGGATGGAAAATGAAGAAGAGTAAAGCCTTTACTCCAGGAATATTCATGTAAGAAATTATGACATCATGCATATTAGTTTGTTTGTTATAATAGCACATAGACAAAGTAACTTAACCCATTCCCTCATAATGACGACTTTTGACGACTCTGTAGAAGTCACTTTGTGAAACCATCGTGATAAATAGAGCATTTGCTCCTATAGGAGCAAATGCTCTATTTATCACAATGGTTTCAAACTACAACATTCTAAAAACAATCCTTTTCTCTAGTTAATGCTCCTTTTCGGTAGATTCATTCAAAGAGGTTGTATCTAAAAATAGACTATGAGGTAATGGGTTAAACTGCAGAACCACACCTATAGTATATCATAACAAACAGAGCAGACCCAGATTAGATGGATCCTACAGGGCCCGTCTGATCAGGGTCTACCCTAGTTCTAAAGGCGTAGAAGGGCGTACTAACGGAGTAAGTGTTGGATATGAAAGATGAATATTGAAGCAGACGATAGTACGTGGCGGTGAGAATTATCGTCTGCTTAACCTCCAGTATTCTCAGCAAATTATTCTACTACATAGAATATCTCCCAATTCAGATTTTACAGCAGACGTTTAGCTACAGTAAAACCCCTCTAATGCGACCAGCAAAAAAATCACAGTGGCAAATGCAGGCGGTAGCTTAATGCAGGACGAAAGTTATGCAGAAAGCTCCTATATGAAAGCTCCTAACAATGTAGGACAAACGTTGTTCAGACATATAAGAGCTCTCTGCCCTTAACTTCGTCCTGCATTAAGCAACCACCGGCTTATAAAGACACCCAAGTTTAATCATCAAGTGGTCGCATTAGAGGGCTTTTACTGTATTTCATTTAAGAAAGAGTTTCTCGTCCTCTAGTCTGAATTCAAACTTTTAGCAAATGTAATCCAGGATTTGGTCCAACCATACTAAACGTTAACCCTTACAATGCTGAGTTTTCAAATGAACTTTTCCAAAATTCAAACAGGTCAAGCTTATGGTGAATATTTAGGGATTTTTCTCATGAAAAAGTGTAACATGACAAACAGTGTAGACCCTGAAGCCCTCTCATCTTGGTATACACTGTTTACGAAACACATTTGTTTAATCATTTACGCCATAGATACGTCTATTAACGCCTTTGCAAACAGAGTAGACCCAGATTAATGTCTGTTCTTTTTGCCTATGGAATATGTTTGCCTACTTTTTTGCCAGGGCCCTTATAAAGATCAAGCTAATTAATGATGATTCATGCATTATATCGTAAATGAATATTCACAGAGTAAAGGATTAAGAGAAAAACACAATACTGAATGAACCGTTATTGTCTAAGATTCTAAACATTTACAAACTATTTTTTCTTCATTTATTATTTATGACTTTTACCACGGTAAGGTTATCTCTCTCGCTGCCAATGCCGGATCTGTGATTACCTATGCAAACAGTTTGGATCCAGATGAGACGCCAAGTAACTGGGCGTCTCATCATGATCCAAACTGTTTGTTACTGTGACTATGTGTTTTTCAACAAAAATGAAGAAATGTTAAAAATGAAAATTGTAGCAGACGACAAAGGTCGCAGACGACAAAATTTGGCAGTAAAATAGTTATACAAATAGGCGTGTGTACTTGCAGACCAGTGATGTATGACATAAGAAGAAAACAATACAGCATTTATCCATGAATACTAATGAAGTATACAAAATGGATTTGTTAAAGTGATATTTAAGGTTACAGTGATTAGAGAAAAAACAGATGTGATATGACCTGGGAAAAGGTAAGTTCTTGACGAACAATGTCGATCCAAACCGGCGGAAACAGCCAGGGCATATATTATATGATGAAGGCTGTGACGTTAACGCATTTAGCTTTTAACCCTTTCCCTCACATAAACGTGTTTTCACGCATTTGCAAACAGAGTAGACCCAGATCAGACGGCTCCTAGAGGAGCCGTCTGATCAGGGTCTACTCTGTTTGCTAATAGAATTTGATATATTTGTTTCTTTGCTTTCGAAAATGTCTACAATGTTCCCCATCTTCAATATTTCTCTATAACTATTTTGTGAATGTATTTTCATTAGGTATTGAAATTTGGAATACACATAAAACAGGGAAAGGGTTAAGGAAAACCCGTCAAGAATTTACTTTGTAATCCATTCATTTTTCAGGGTGGTGCCCGGGGGTGCCGAGGTGCGGGGGCGGATCAAACACATTTATTTACTGGAATTCATTCAGCAAATAGTGAAGATCCTAATCAGAGTGCTCCTTCAGGTATGCGTCTACACTATTTGCCTATATCCTTTAAAAGGGACGCTTGACACTTATGGGGTAATGCCTAGGGTCGTATATTAGTATCGCCGAAAAATAACAGCAGCAGTATAAACACGATTTTCTGAGAATAGCATAAGTTAACAGATACTACAATGTGACTAATTGTTAGAATCGTCTCCTCCAGACGATTTTGAAGAATGATCAGAACGTATGGTTTGGTTTAGAAATGTTCGAGACGCTTCCCAATAGTGGTTATAGTATAGGGGTTTGAAGATAAACCATCTAGGCGATTTTAACCCTTCGCTTGCTGAATTTTAAAATACCTTTCTCCTTCTGTGTCCATACCCTGACATACATCTTCACTGTGTACAAGTATTTCGCTGTGCAATCACTGCTGTGGAGTGCACTGGTTGCACAATCAACTTGTAAATAGTGCAGACCCTGATGAGACAGCTCCTGCAGGAGCTGTCTCATCTGGGTCTTCACTATTTACAGGTAGGTATATTAGCAAGCGAAGGGTTAAAGAGTGGTCAACATAGAGTTACGTGAAGATATTTTAGAGCTAATTCCTAAAGGTGGTCACAACATAGGATTTGGTGGGAAAATAAGGATTTTAGTATTTGTACCTTTATCTATGCCTGATAAGTCATAGCATTTTAAAACTTTTCTGATACAGCACCAATGATGATTAAATACATGTACGTATAATGTCACATGAAATCAGATGTGTTTTTATATCAGAAATCTGCATTGTCTAGCTCTCTGACACCATAAACTATGAAGTCACTTCGTCCTGATGGAATCCAGACTACCGTTTCAAATTGGTGACACATAATGGCGCACAGCTGATATTTATAAACCCTTATCCGGCTATCAGTGACATGTCTCGTATTTACAAACAGCCTGGACCCAGTTGAGACACAATAACTCAGTTTTTCAAGAGGATTCAAACTGTTTGACACTCGCTCAATAGTTACCTAAAAGATTGATCGAATCGGAAGAGGTCAAAACTGCGCAAGATCCAAAATTTGAGTAGACACTGTGTTTAAAGCGATGTCAGAGTTTTCCCCCTTTACTTCCATGAATATGTTACTGTTATATTATATGCAAACAACTAGGATCCAGAACATGTGTGCAGCAGACGACAGTGAAGGCACTGAAATTGAAAACCCATTCCCCTCCTACTGACGCATTTGACGTCATTTTTTGAAACCATTGTGATAAATAGAGCATTTGCTCCATAGGAGCAAATGCTCTATTTATCACAATGGTTTCAAAGCTACACACTTCTAAAAGTTTACTTTTCTCTAGTCAGTACTCCTTTTCGGTAGATTTATTCAAATAGGTTGGATCTAAAGTAGTGCAGGAGGAAATGGGTTAATCAACTAAGCAAACTCATTCATAAAGACTCGTATAGTTCCAGTAGTTTGAATTTGTCTGACATTAATTAAATCATATTTTATTCATGAGTAAACACGATTTGTTTATTTCATATTTCTGAACTTTAACTAAAGTCGGCACGACTCGTATTTGCCGACAGAAGATTGAGCGAATCGGACATAAAAACTTTAAGCAGCCCGAGGTTTAATAATTTCATAGCATGTATTCAGGAAAAAAAATCTTACTTATCTAGTTTAAGATTAACCTCAGCAACAACATTGCGTTTGATTTACGATGAGATTGCTTTTGATTTACGATGCGTGCTGTTGTATGTTCGATACACAAACCAAGAGAGAATAACAGGTTTGTATGAGACATAAGCACGTATTGAATTATCAATTTCTATTACGGAACTTATTTCCTGTAAATAGAAAGCAGATGTAATTCTGTACGAATTGGAGCGTACATTGGCGCTTCACCCATAAACATTATATTTAGTAGGAGAAATGAAACTTCTAGTAATTTTGTGTGTAATTCGATATATTATTATTATTATTATTATTATTGTTATTGTAATCATTAAACAACCACCTGCTTTTTAAGCACTTTTTATCAACCAATTAAATGATCGCTTTGAAGGTTTCTACTATGTAATAAGTCAAACTTACTATGTATTGAATGATAACTGCCTTACGTAGGAATCAGAATATGATAAGATCCGCCAACAAAACAAAGACTATTATATAGAACAAATGGTAATGTTAAAAGGTCAGACACATAAATCCTTAACAGAGGATGTAAAGTACAGCTCGACACGGGTAATTGAGAAGAATATACAGTAGACTTTCATCAAATCAACCCCTTAACCCCTTCCCTGTTGCATATTCATGTAAGAAATAATGTTATCATTAATATTAATTGGATTAATATTATAATGGCATTTTAACACAGGGAAATTTGGCTCAGACTGAAACTATATTATACCATAAGCAAACAGAACATACCACCCTGGTCAGATGGCTCCTATAAGAGCCGTTTGATCTGGGTCTACATGTACGTTATTTGAAGATGCGTGAAAATGAACTTATATGAAGGAAAGGTTTTATATCAATATAAATATCCTACGAGGCACGTGGTTGCTTATGCATAGAAAGGTAATACAGAAAGGAGGTTTCTGCATAGAATTTAATCTATACTAAGCTACCACCTGTCTTAAAAATCTGGAATCAGATATCTTTTGAGCAGGTGTCGTTTTAAAAGGGTTTTACTATATTTACACATATCAACAATTTTGGTAATAAGCATTGTTATTTTCGGTTTTTAATCACATACATTCAAGAAAAGACCACAGTTTGTACACACATTCACTTTTTTTCTCACAGTGAAGTGGTTTCTATAGGACCTTTGGCATAACTTTGTTCTTCATTTAACCGTTCCCTCATATTGACGCATTTTAATGCCGCTGCAAAAGTCCCCCCCCCCCCCCCACCTTCTTAACTATTGTGATAAATAGAATATTTGCTCTATATGAGCAAATGCTTTATTTATCACGTTGGTTTCAAAACCCCAAAGTTTGGTAATTATCCGTTTTTTGTTATTAATGCCAGAAGATTTATTCCAAGAGGTTGGGTTTAAAATAGCCTGTGACGTAACAGGTAAAGTGTCACATGTCTTAAATATGAAGAATTAGACATCATTTGAGCGCTGGCTTAAAGAGGTTTTTTTGCAGTACATGGTAAAGCAGTATTAATTCTATTTATTAACCCATTACCTCAAAGGCTACTTTTTAGACCCAACCTCTTTGAATACATGTATATCTACCGAAAAGGAGCTTTAACTAGAGAAAAGGACACTTTTAGAATTGTGTAGTTTTGAAACCATTGTGATAAATAAAGCATTTGCTCCATAGGAGCAAAAGCTCTATTTATCACAATGATTTCGCAAAGTGATTTTTACAGAGTCGTCAAAAGTCGTCAATATGAGGGAATTGGTTAAATACGATTGCAACGGTTACTTTTTCACACGGTCATGCTATAGGAGAACCTGGTTCGGGAAGTATGTTAGTACTGTCAGTAATGTAATATTGGCAATGGCGTGATATGTTCCTTTTTACATGCCATGCTAATAATATGTTGTGTTTGCAGTTGATATCATTTGGAATTATTAACCAGGCACACCTTATCGTAAAACTTTGCATCAAGTTGATGATACTATCTGGCATTTTCATGAAATAAAGCGCATGGCAATGATAATTTAATACCATGTTTGCGATATAGATATACGGCCAGACATACAATGATCTCAGACTCAGACCCAGTCGTTTAATAACCGTATGTGTGTGTGTCTTGGTTCATAGTAAAAACCTTTGCCAAATACTCCACCTTTAGAAATACGTAACGTCTACTTTTATCATTTAACCCATTCCCGCATATTGACGCCTTTTGACGCATTTGTAAAAGTCATTTTATGAAACTATTGTGATAAATAGAGCATTTGCTCCGCAGGAGCAAATGCTATATTTATCACAATGGTTTCAAAACTACACAATTCTCTCCAGTTAATGCTTCTTTTTGGTAGATTTAATCAAAGAGTTTAGGTCTAAAAATTGCCTAAGTGGGAATGGGTTAATGACTACGAAGGAAACACGTTGGTTCCAGAAACGCCAAGTAAAGCCGGATTTAGTCTATTCGTGTAGTAGGAATATTATAGAATATGTTCGCATGAATTAAGACTGATAGGCATTTTGGCAGAGGTCAATGTACTCCTCGAAATAACGGTTAATTGACACGGGGTTGCTGAAAAGACCACCCGCATCACCATTGTTGTGTAATAGCGAGGCTTTTAGGTATATATATATAATATGCTTTATTACATCTCTCCGTACCGGGTGCTAGCTAGTTTTGGCGACGTGGTTTAAGTGCTATGAAATGTTTGCGAAATGCGCGGATACAGGCTGGATGGATACCTACCAGGGATTGCCGACGGTGCACGTTACAGTTGGTGGTAGCAGTGGGATGGAGACTGTAATATTACCTTACTAATGGTTATTTCACAAGCCAAATCACAGGTCGATATTTCTCGGAAGGGAAAGTAATGTTAAGATGAGTTTTAGGTATATAAGCTCTACAAACTCTCGTTGTCGGGGTGCCAGCTCTTTGTGCATTGGTTTCCGAATGTTGTAGATTTAAGCAACGGACTGCGCGGTTACTGGCTGAATGGGTAACCGCCAGGGACATTACAGCTGAAAGAACGTCGTGCCCAATAATTGTTCTCTTTTCTTGAAAGCAAAACGTATTAATCCGCAGTGTAGCGTTTTGTTTGCCGAATGTCATGTGTTTGCAAGTACGTTTAATTCCCTGTAACCATTTCCATCTTCTATGTTTATTCAAAAGTTCAATAGCTACTGAATATTCATGGGCAAATTAGTTATAATGAAACATGGAAGGTGGAACATTGTAGTCATTTTAGAAACTTAAGAAACAAATCTATTATATTCCATTAGCAAACAGAGCAGATCCTGATCAGACGGCTCTTATAAGTTATAATCAAATAGAGCAGATCCTGGTAAGATGGCTCAAACATGAGCCAAATGATCCGGGTCTGTCATGTTAGCAAAAGTCTAAAACGCGTTTGTATGAAGTAAAGGGTAAACTACTTATTGAGGGACATATTTATCTATGTCAACTGTCTCCGGTGCGTAGTGGTCATGGGGAAATTGCGAACGTACATCGTGATAACATGGCTAACAATGTGTATAATAGACCAGTTATGTGAGAATATTCTTTAGAAAGTGCAGTTGTTGCTTAATGCAGGAAAAAAGTAATGCATAAAGCTCCAAGAGGAGCTTTCTGCATTACTTTTGCCCTACATTAAACTACCATCTGCATCTACTATTCATAATTATACCTCTGTGGTCGCATTAATGGGGTTTTACTGTATTTATCTTTCAGGCAGGTGGCAACTTGATGTAGCGTGAAAGTCATACAGATAGCTCCTCTGGGAGCTTCAACATGACATCCACCCCGCATTTAACAGCCGCCTGCCAAAAGGGCATCTATTCTTCATTACTAACATATCGAGTTTGTACTGTGTTACTATTACCATTTTGTTATAGAGAAATCATTTCTTGTCTTGAAACGTGATTGAAGTTGAAACAGTTTCGCTGTGACGACATATGTACAGTAAAACCTCTCTATAACGGCCATTAAAATGTGTTAATTAGTTGGTATATTAGGGCAGGTGGCTGCCTAAAGCAAAGTGAAAGTAAAACAGAACGCACCTGCCTTTAACACAATTAACTTGATGTAATTTAATGGCCGTTGTAGAGAGGTTTTACTGTAAACCGTTTGGAACCCGGTGTCTCATCAGAACCCAAACCGTTAGTATGTTGTATCGTGAAAAAAGGGTGAGAGCAAATTGAAAAATGAAAGTTGAAGTAGACAACAAAATGAAATATGGCAATATACGGTAGGGAAAACCAGTGGTAAGATCAACACAACCAACAGACAGCTTTTAGATAAAATACGCCCATTAAATGGGTACTGACTTTTAATGCCGGGCGTATATAGTAAGTGATACAATAATAACCTCCCTCCACCACACAAATACATATATACACATACATACAATATCAATTATTTGAAAATTAAAACACATACCAAAATCGGTGTTTAAGACAGGTGACTATTTAATGCTGGGTGAAATTCATACAGAACGCTCCTAAAATGTTCCATATTCTTCTACTTTTATTTCTGATTAGCTACTGCGATTTATTGTACAGTAAAACCCCTCTAAATTGGACATTAATTGAAGTATAAATATCAGTCTTGGAGACAGGTGACCATTTAATGCAGGGTGAAAGCCACGCAGAAAGCTCCTGCAGGAGCTTTCTGCGTGACTTTCACCCTGCATTAATTCTTCTCTACTAGAATTCCGGTCTAGAGAGGGGTTATTGTATATTGAAAGCGATTAAAAATGATAAAGGTTTATTAAACACTTGATCTATAACTAATTTAATTCAATTCATATATATTTACTTTGGTAATGTCTTAAAATCTTGCCAATAGCTAAAATACTTTCCCTTTCATTTATTTTTGTAAAGTTTAACCTGTAGTTTTTTTTATGTCATACCAATAATGAATCGTCCCTTTTATGATCGACAGTCAACTGTCACTTTCAACATCCAAATACGAATCGGCAATTTGAAAATGTCATCAAGTATTATTCGGCAATTTATTAATCGACACTTTGCAACTGGCACCCGCATTCATTATACATGTATGCATGTTTGTACATGTAATACCGTTAGTTACGAATATCATGGTCTATTAATGTAATGGTCTACTTGAATATTATGCGGGTTTTAACATATTTACACTGGCGTGCTGCAAGTCACGTATACCGTCTTTGACATTGGTTAAGGCCGTTCCAAGGTCAGCCCGTCGGTCCCTCCAAGGTTATCCTATTCTAGGACATGGTCCATACAAGTTCATCCATTGTAGGACAGGGTCACTTCGATGTCTTCCTCGTTCTATAGGACAAAGTCGAAGTAACAACCACAATGCAAATGCGTATGGCGCACACCATGCTCCTAGGAGTATTTTTCTATTTTAGGATAGCCTGACATACTATAAAGATCAATATAGATTTTCGTGACTCAGAAAAGACAAGACTTGAGTTTTATTCGCAGAGTCTAACACAACTTTCTGTTCGACTGTAACGTGACAAAACTATTACTGGTTTTTCTATCATTCCAATAGCCTGTCAGTCTTAAGTTGACGTACAAGTTACTCTCACAAGCAAACCATGTAAAAAATTGCTGTCGGCAAAGAACTTTTTGAAACTAATTACTATATATAATAACCCTTTGCTCCATGAACATTATCATAAGATATTTTTATAAATATCAATTAGCTGCATTTTATAATGGCGTATGAACAAGACACATGTTGGTCATGACAGAAACTATAGAATCAGATTTATTTTAGTCTATAACAAACAGATCAGACCCTGATCAGAGGACTTCTATTCTGTTTGCAAAGGCGCTAAAGAGTGTATTTAAGGAGTAAAGGGTTAAACATATCTATACACCAGGGTATCTGTTTCCGTTTACGTTATTAGTCGTACAGTTTATTCCGACCCGATTCAGCAAAGACAATAAACAGTTTAGTTGCTTCCGACGCAATATTTTATTAATCTAATTCGTATTTGAACTGAAACACGCTGCCATTTAGCCGAGATTCAATCAGCTTGTTGAAAGCTTCGTTTTGTGACACAGTAAAGTGATTCTTCCAGTCTCCCACATCTCCTTTTCTGAAGATGATACTTTTACCGTCCTTGTCTTTCAGTGGCGGTGGTATGTTTGCACTTTCTTTGTTTACTTTTTCACGGAGATTTCCGATCGAACACGCGTCTATTACCTGTTTGATTTCATTGTCAGTCTTATCATAACCCAGGTGTTTGCTGAGCCTTCGGATATTTTCTAGTGGGTTTTGCTTCAACTCTTCAAAATAGAACAGTTCTATGTTGCTCTGTTTGTCCTCGCTCTTGACGTCTTTTAAAACTGCTTCCCATGCGTCCATATAATCAAAATACGGGCTTCCTAGAGTTTGACCCTTACTGAATGAAACGAAATACTCATCCCATGTCTGAGGATTTGCCAACAAAACTGATGACTTTAAATGGTGATAGAAAGATACTGCCACGTCCTTGGGATTTCGCACGAGAAACACGATTTTACATTTATGGTTTAATAGTGCATTTGGAATTCGTTTAGGCATAAGGTGTGTTGTTATCTGTCTAGGTGACGCAGCAGCTTTCACTTTGTCTGGTTCCTCCAGTTCTAAAAGAGTCAGTTGCGATTGTTCCTTCTCATCGGGGGATTTCTTCCGCAGTTCTTTAATGAGATGTCCGACCCAATGGGTGCCGCTTTTTTGGTAAGAGCAGAGTAAAACATCTCCCTCTCTGATCTCCATGTCTTTGATGAATGTCAAGTTTGGTACGACTTTTGCAACCGATCGTGCTGGCAGTAGGAGGTCCTCCACAGGTATGAGAGTAATCCCATGTCCATTTCTAGTGGTCATTTGTACAGGCGATGCCATCTAAGAAGATTGAACTAGGAATGAAATTACATTGTATTGATCTCGTAGTGAATAGATATGGTAGTGTATATGAGTCTATGGATGCTAAATACAGAATACACGTACATGTCATGCAGAAGTTCCAAGGGGAGCCTTCTGCATTACTTCCATGAGACATATTTGAGTAGTAGTTGCTGAGATGTTGACTACTGATCATAGTCATCGCTGTATGACACCCATATATATCTGCATATAATAATATTAATACCAAACATTACAAACAGTATTCGCAACAACTCTTTCGGCGCCAATGTCGCCTGTTGGCACCATTGAAAACAGTGAAGGCGGCATCTGACCTGGGACTACACTGTTTTCTGTATTATTTTAGCCGAAGCATGCAGGTTTTTAAAAACAAATGTTTTACTATTATATCTAATATGAAATTATTATTGCAGACGACACTTCTAAATTTGCCGCCAAAAGAGTTAATCCCTGTCATACGTCATACATTAATCGAACCTCTCTCTACGTTATCGGTTCATGCCCTACTCTGTACAAACAATCAGCAAAATACAAACGGCTCCGATCAGTTGTACCCAATGCAGATATTGTTTTAACAAATTAGCCCTTTTACCGCCGAAGTCGCAAAAATGCACCACGACAAATAGTGCAGTCCCAGATCAGACGACGCCTTTTCAAGGCGGCGTCTGATCAGGGACATCACTTTTTGTCTCGGTCTCTATTTCCATATATGTGCTTTATTCCTTTGAAATTTGCATTTATTTATCTCATTTCTTTATTTTACCATATGATTTAACAAAATTCGATTGCAGACGACAATTAGAAATTTGGCGCCAAAAGGGTTAATGCCCAGTGTTCCTTAACATGGCATATGCAAACAGTGTAGACAAAGATACGAGTGTTCCTAAAGGATTCATCTGATCATGATCTGTACTGTTTGCTGAACCCATCAATATCCGTCAACTGGCAACTGGCAGCCAGCTGCCAATTCAAATGTAACTTCCGAAATTGTGTTTACTGGCGAACCGTCAACTGGCAACTGGCAGACAGCTGCCAATTCGACTTTTATTATACCTAGATACCTGTTTATGTGAATCGTTAACTGGCAACTGGCAGCCAGCTGACAATTCGCTCTTAACATATTAACACAGAGTTGATCACGAATAGTCAACTGGCAACTGGCAGCCAGCTGCCAATTCAAATGTAGCATAAGAAACTGTGTTTACAGGCGAACCGTCAACTGGCAACCAGCTGCCAATTCAAATGTAACTTCCGAAATTGTGTTTACTGGCGAACCGTCAACTGACAACTGGCAGCCAGCTGCCAATTCGCTCTTAACATATTAACACAGAGTTGATCACGAATAGTCAACTGGCAACTGGCAGCCAGCTGACAATTCGCTTTTAACATATTAAAACAGAGTTCATCACGAATAGTCAACTGGCAACTGGCAGCCAGCTGCCGATTCAAAAATAACAAAAGAAACTGTGTTTAAAGGCGAACCGTCAACTGGCAACTGGCAGCCAGCTGCCAATTCGACTTTTATTATAAATAGATACATATTCATGTGAATTGTCAACTGGCAACTGGCAGCCAGCTGCCAATTCAAATGAAACTTCCGAAATTGTGTTTACTGGCGAACCGTCAACTGGCAACTGGCAGCCAGCTGCCAATTCGACTTTTATTATACCTTCATACATGTTTATGTGAATTGTCAACTGTCAACTGGCAGCCAGCTGACAATTCACTCTAAACATATTAAAACATAGTTGATCACGAATAGTCAACTGGCAACTGGCAGCTAGCTGCCAATTCAAATATAGCATAAGAAACTGTGTTTACAGGCGAACCGTCAACTGGCAACTGGCAGCCAGCTGCCAATTCAAATGTAACTTCCGAAATTGTGTTTACTGGCGAACCGTTAACTGACAACTGGCAGCCAGCTGCCAATTCGACTTTTATTATACATAGATACATGTTTATGTGAATTGTCAACTGGCAACTGGCAGCCAGCTGACAATTCGCTTTTAACATATCAAAACAGACTTGATCACCAATAGTCAACTGGCAACTGGCAGCCAGCTGACAATTCGCTCTAAACATATTAAAACATAGTTGATCACGAATAGTCAACTGGCAACTGGCAGCCAGCTGCCAATTCAAATATAGCCTAAGAAACTGTGTTTACAGGCGAACCGTCAACTGGCAACTGGCAGCCAGCTGCCAATTCGACTTTTATTATACATAGATACATGTTTATGTGAATTGTCAACTGGCAACTGGCAGCCAGCTGACAATTCGCTTTTAACATATTAAAACAGACTTGATCACCAATAGTCAACTGGCAACTGGCAGCCAGCTGACAATTTACTCCAAACATATTAAAACATAGTTGATCACGAATAGTCAACTGTCAACTGGCAGCCAGCTGACAATTCGCTTTTAACATATTAAAACAGAGTTCATCACGAATATTCAACTGGCAACTGGCAGCCAGCTGCCGATTCAAAAATAACAAAAGAAACTGTGTTTAAAGGCGAACCGTCAACTGGCAACTGGCAGCCAGCTGCCAATTCGACTTTTATTATAAATAGATACATATGCATGTGAATAGTCAACTGGCAACTGGTAGCCAGCTGACAATTCACTCTAAACATATTAAAACATAGTTGATCACGAATAGTCAACTGGCAACTGGCAGCCAGCTGCCAATTCAAATATAGCATAAGAAACTGTGTTTACAGGCGAACCGTCAACTGGCAACTGGCAGCCAGCTGCCAATTCGACTTTTATTATACCTAGGTACATGTTTATGTGAATTGTCAACTGGCAACTGGCAGCCAGCTGCCAATTCAAAAATAACAAAAGAAACTGTATTTACAGGCGAACCGTCAACTGGCAACTGGCAGCCAGCTGCCAAGTCAAAGGTAACCTCCGAAATTGTGTTTACTGACGAACCGTCAACTGGCAACTGGCAGCTAGCTGCCAATGCGACTTTTTATACCTAGATACATATTTATGTGAATTGTCAACTGGCAACTGGCAGCCAGCTGACAATTCGCTTTTAACATATTAAAACAGAGTTGATCACGAATAGTCAACTGGCAACTGGCAGCCAGCTGCCGATTCAAAACTAACAAAAGAAACTGTGTTTAAAGGCGAACCGTCAACTGGCAACTGGCAGCCAGCTGCCAATTCGACTTTTATTATAAATAGATACATATCCATGTGAATAGTCAACTGGCAACTGGCAGCCAGCTGACTATTCACTCTAAACATATTAAAACATAGTTGATCACCAATAGTCATCTGGCAACTAGCAGCCAGCTGCCAATTCTAATATAGCATAAGAAACTGTGTTTACAGGCGAACCGTCAACTGGCAACTGGCAGCTAGCTGCCAATTTGACTTTTATTATAAATAGATACATATTTATGTGAATTGTCAACTGGCAACTGGCAGTCAGCTGACAATTCGCTTTTAACATATTAAAACAGAGTTGATTACGAATAGTCAACTGGCAACTGGCAGCCAGCTGACAATTCGACTTTTATTATACCTAGATACATATTCATGTGAATAGTCAACTGGCAACTGGCAGCCAGCTGACAATTCGCTCTAAACATATTAAAACAGAGTTGATTACGAATAGTCAACTGGCAACTAACAGCCAGCTTCCAATTCGACTTTTATTATCCCTAGATATAATATATTCAGGTGAATGGATAAGATAGTGTGAGATGAGGTAAGAATAGATCCGATCAGATAATATGCTGATCGGGATCTGACCTGGATCTGGTTTGTATCAGATCAGATCAGCTCAGATCCAGATCAGCTCCGATCCAGATCCATGTGATTATATTAGATCAGGATTTGATCTGGATCTGATCTAGTTCTGATCTGAATCTAATATTGTACTGGTTTTGATCAAAGAAGATCGGATCAGATCTATATCCAGATCGGATCAGATCAGATTCGATTAGATCATATCATCCCAGATCACATAAAATCAGACTAGATATGGTCAGATCAGATCAGATCCAGATCAAGATCTTGATCCATATCAGATCAGATCAGATCATATGTTTATCCAGTCTGAGTCAAGATCTATATAAATATATGTGGACATTGTAGTTGAACTTGATTTAAATTTAACTATTGATCTGGAGCTCAATCAGAAACTTGATTTAGTTACCCTAACTCTGCATTGTTTGATTCATATGTCGGTTATCTTTCAAACTTGTTTTGATCCGGATGATTCATCACAATACCAAATACCAATTGTGTAAAGAAATTTTCAGCATGAATTTTTAGCAGACGCAAGTTTTGCAGGTGACTAAAACTACACGAGTGGGTTACATATTTTAGTAACACCTCTGCCGGGAGGCTAGAATATCATCCATATTTAGAGTGCCGCTTGTCGTTATTCTTCTCTAGAGATTATTTCTCATATTTTTTTCTGTTGCAGAACACATGACATCTTGAACTTTTCCTTTTCAGTATACCTGTATTAATAAATGTCTCCGTGTCGCGTCACTGACCATCTAAGAGTGTATTAATCATAGTTTACACTTATACAGTAAAACCTCTCTTAACCGGCCGTTAAATTTAGTATGAATATCGGTCTTGGAGACAGGTGGCAGCTAAATGCAGGGTGAAAGTCATGCAGAAAGCTCCTAGAGGAGCTTTCTGCATGACTTTCACCCTGCATTAAGCAGCCACCTGCCTAAAAGTGTCTAAATTCTTATCTACTAGAATTCCGGTTAAGAGAGGTTTTACTGTACTTAGAAATTCATGAAATATAACTCAAACGAAGCGTCAGCTGAATGCAGGTTTAAGTTCCACACACATTTACCGTCTGTCCAACATCGGAAGAATATATTCCATTCTGTCAGGATTATGGAGTGATATGACATGTACATCCTTCTTGAGCTGGCTAACTGGGCGGAGTTTGCAGTTACTGCACAGCATCTAAATTAACTCATATTGTGCTGAAAAATATTCTGCCATAACTCTGATCTGTTTCATGTTTTACTTGCTTTGTTACATTGTTTACTTACTTCCGACTCGTTACAACCGTTTGAGAAACTGTTGAACAAATGTCAAACAGCTTGGATCCTCATCTCGGCGCCTCATCTGGATCCAAGGTGTTTACAAATGCATATCATATTGTGCTTAGCATAATTAAAGGTCTAAACACGCTTAGATAAATAACAGCTTTATTCAGGGCAGCGAGTGAAAGGATAATCGGTGATAGAGTTTATCCAAGTATGACCCGTTTGTTTCATATGTCTGCTTATTATCTCAAAATCAGTCAGACCCCGATCCATGCTGTTTTATATCACACTAATTACGTAAGATTTCCGACATCACAGTTTTAAAGCATATATTAATTATTTTGTAGATTTTCATTATTTCAAGACTTTGTCGATCTATATCTGGTTACACATTTTAACAGTTTGGATTCATATCAGACGATGAGATACGACTCGTTTACAGTAGTACAACGATCAGATGGCGTTGTTTACAAAACAGT
Organism: Azorinus chamasolen; assembly: GCA_963576725.1. Lineage (NCBI taxonomy): Eukaryota > Metazoa > Mollusca > Bivalvia > Cardiida > Solecurtidae > Azorinus > Azorinus chamasolen. The sequence goes on along the minus strand of OY755245.1, from coordinate 2,667,804 downwards.
ACGTATGTAAACACAGACAATTAACGATAGATTAAACTGCGATATGTTGTATAGGTTAATCCAGATCTAATAGCATAACCACTACACCACTGCTTCCTATCCTAATATACATGCCACAGTTGTACTTATCGTTAATTTTCTGTGTTTACATACACACTGTTTTGTAAACAACGCAATCTGATCGTTGTACTACTGTAATCTAGGCTGGTATTATTTATTTACTAACAATGTGTACAACCTGTCTACAAAGTATGTGTTACTTGATAACATGACATCGGTCGCAGATCTGTTAATCATGAATTTGCGCACGCCAAACTTATTCAACTATTCTCATTACATGAACAAAACCGTTTTTTCCAAATCTATATCTGATCTGATCTTATCTGATTTGGATCTAGATCTGGTCTGATCTGGATCTGGATCTGGATCTGATTTAGATCTGGATCTGAATCACTTCTGACCTGATATGGTCTGATATAATCTGATCTGGATCTGCATCTGCATCTGATCTGGCCTGGATCTGTATATGAATCACTTCTGATCTGATTTGATCTGCATCTTGATCTGATCTGATCTGACATAATCTGGATCTGGATCTGGGTTGCTCGTATCTGATCTGACCAATACCAGGTCAAAATCTAATTAAGATCAGGTCCAGATCGGATCAGACCCTGATCAGATCCTGACCATGGCCGGATTTATTCTAATCAGATCTTGATCTTGATCTGAATCGGATCTTGAAATAACCTTGATCTAATCTAGTCATATCTGATTTGATTTAATATTTGATATATTAACAGCGAATTGTCTGTTGGCTGCCAGTTGACTATTCGTAAATACATTTGCTTAGATATGTTACATGTAAGAGCGAATTGTCAGCTGGCTGTCAGTTGCCAGTTTCAATTCACATGAGTATGTATCTATGTGTTATAAAAGTCGAATTGGCAGCTGGCTGCCAGTTGCCAGTTGACAGTTCGCCAGTTAACACAATTTCGGAAGTTACATTTGAATTGGCAGCTGACTGCCAGTTGCCAGTTGACGGTTCGCCTGTAAACACATTTTATTTTTTTATTTTTGAACTGGCAGCTGCTGCCAGTTGCCAGTTGACTATTCGTGATCAACTATGTTTTAATATGGTTAGAGTGAATTGTCAGCTGGCTGCCAGTTGCTAGTTGACTATTCACATAAATATGTATCTATATATAATAAAAGTAGAATTGGCAGCTGGCTGTCAGTTGCCAGTTGACGGTTCGCCTATAAACACAGTTTTTTTGTTATTTTTGAATTAGCAGCTGGCTGCCAGTTGCCAGTTAACGGTTCGCCTGTAAACGCAGTTTCTTTTGTTATTTTTGAATTGGCAGCTGGCTGCCAGTTGCCAGTTGACTATTCGTGACCAACTCTGTTTTAATATGTTAATAGCGAATTGTCAGCTGGCTGCCACTTGCCAGTTGACTATTCACATCAATATGTATCTATTTATAATAAAAGTCGAATTGGCAGCTGGCTGCCAGTTGCCAGTTGACGGTTCGCCTTTAAACACAGTTTCTTTTGTTATTTTTGAATCGGCAGCTGGCTGCCAGTTGCCAGTTGACTATTCGTGATCAACTCTGTTTTAATATGTTAATAGCGAATTGTCAGCTGGCTGCCAGTTGCCAGTTGACGGTTCGCCATTAAACACAATTTCGGAAGTTACATTTGAATTGGCAGCTAGCTGCCAGTTGCCAGTTGACGGTTCGCCTGTAAACACAGTTTCTTATTCTATATTTGAATTGGCAGCTGGCTGCCAGTTGCCAGTTGACTATTCGTGATCAACTATGTTTTAATATGTTTAGAGTGAATTGTCAGCTGGCTGCCAGTTGCCAGTTGACTATTCACATGAATATGTATCTATTAACAATAAAAGTCGAATTGGCAGCTGGCTGCCAGTTGCCAGTTGACGGTTCGCCTTTAAACACAGTTTCTTTTGTTATTTTTGAATCGGCAGCTGGCTGCCAGTTGCCAGTTGACGGTTCGCCAGTAAACACAATTTCGGAAGTTAAATTTGAATTGGCAGCTAGCTGCCAGTTGCCAGTTGATGGTTCGCCTGTAAACACAGTTTCTTATGCTATATTTGAATTGGCAGCTGGCTGCCAGTTGCCAGTTGACTATTCGTGATCAACTATGTTTTAATATGTTTAGAGTGAATTGTCAGTTGACTGCCAGTTGCCAGTTGACTATTCACATGAATATGTATCTATTAACAATAAAAGTCGAATTGGCAGCTGGCTGCCAGTTGCCATTTGACGGTTCGCCTTTAAACAGTTTCTTTTGTTATTTTTGAATCGGCAGCTGGCTGCCAGTTGCCAGTTGACGGTTCGCCAGTAAACACAATTTCGGAAGTTAAATTTGAATTGGCAGCTAGCTGTCAGTTGCCAGTTGACGGTTCGCCTGTTAACACAGTTTCTTGTGCTATATTTGAATTGGCAGCTGGCTGCCAGTTGCCAGTTGACTATTCGTGATCAACTATGTTTTAATAAGTTTAGAGTGAATTGTCAGCTGGCTGCCAGTTGACAATTCACATAAACATGTATCTAGGTATAATAAAAGTCGAATTGGCAGCTGGCTGCCAGTTGCCAGTTGACGGTTCGCCGTTAAACATAATTTCGGAAGTTACATTTGAATTGGCAGCTAGCTGCCAGTTGCCAGTTGACGGTTCGCCTGTAAACACAGTTTCTTATGCTATATTTGACTTGGCAGCTGGCTGCCAGTTGCCAGTTGACGGTTCGCCTTTAAACACAGTTTCTCGTGTTATTGTTGAATTGGCAGCTGCCTGCCAGTTGCCAGTTGACGGTTCGCCAGTAAACACAATTTCGGAAGTTAAATTTGAATTGGCAGCTAGCTACCAGTTGCCAGTTGACGGTTCGCCTGTAAACACAGTTTCTTGTGCTATATTTGAATTGGCAGCTGACTGCCAGTTGCCAGTTTACTATTCGTGATCAACTATGTTTTAATAAGTTTAGAGTGAATTGTCAGCTGGCTGCCAGTTGCCAGTTGACAATTCACATACACGTGTATCTAGGTATAATAAACGTCGAATTGGCAGCTGGCTGCCAGTTGCCAGTTGACGGTTCGCCATTAAACACAATTTCGGAAGTTACATTTGAATTGGCAGCTAGCTGCCAGTTGCCAGTTGACGGTTCGCCTGTAAACACAGTTTCTTGTGCTATATTTGAATTGGCAGCTGGCTGCCAGTTGCCAGTTGACGGTTCGCCTTTAAACACAGTTTTTTGTGTTATTGTTGAATTGTCAGCTGGCCGCCAGTTGCCAGTTGACTATTCGTGATCAACTCTGTTTTAATATGTTAAGAGCGAATTGTCAGCTGGCTGCCAGTTGCCAGTTTAAATTCAAACGAATATGCATCTAGGTATAATTGAATTTGAATTGGCAGCTGGCTGCCAGTTGCCAGTTGACGGTTCACTAGCGATCACAATTCATTAAAATTTCATTTGAATTGGCAGCTGGCTGCCAGTTGCCAGTTGACGATTCGCGAGTATCATATTGAATTGGCAGCCGTGTAGTGAAATTGGCTGCCAGTTGCCAGTTGACGATTCGCGAGTATCTTATATTTGAATCGTCAGCCGTGTGTTCAGGATTCAATTGGCAACTGGCAACTGGCAACTGGCAGCTAACTTCACGCACATCAGAATCCAAACTGTTCGTCAACCTGCATATAGGCTTTAAGAGAAACGGAGAAAACATTAATACGTAGCAGATGAGAAGTTTAACAAACGGCGAATGCTCAACATGAGAACAGTTCTATGTATATGTACTTACGTTCAAAAGTCCAACAAGCACAGCGCACAACTAGGTTATCTGGCAAAATCTGACACTGGGTGTAGTGAGACTGGGGTATATATCCCCACGTGATGCAGATTACATGTACAGCTAAACATCTATATTGCGACCACTAGACAGAAATATAAATATGTCTGTTAATGGCTTGTTTAACTTTAAGTTTAGCATGTGTAGCTTAAAATTTGACAAACGTCAATGCAAAACGTAATGCAAAAACTTGCCTTAGGGGCTTCCCCCATACCTTTGCCCTGCACCAAGTAACCACGTGATTTTATAATCACACATGCCTAGTGGTCATATAGTGAGTTTGTACCGTACATTGTTCTACATTTTTCTAACTTATTGTCTGTGTGACTGTGCATATGGAATACATTAACGCTTTCCAGTACTACAGGTATACAGTTAAGTCTCGCAAATACGACATAAAATAAAAAATTCTGAAGTGTGGTGATCCCCCGAAAGCAAAAATTGCAACACAAAAAGAGAAAATTGCAGACTCTGTTTTATTGAGTCTTTTCATGAGCAGTAATTGAAAGTGCAACCCTGCTCACGACCCCCCTAGCACCGGCTTAAGCGGTATTCAATTTTCAGAACAAGAAGTACTGATATTCATGATCTTGAAGGATCAGAAGGTATAACAACACTGAGAATGAGGTTTAAAACATGTGTTACCTTAATACAGGACACATATTATACAGAAATCTCCTATATGAGCTTTCTGCATAACATTTGTCCTGCTTTAAGCAAATACGTGCTTTTATAATCACACATGTTTAGTGGTCGCATACATGTAGTGAATTTCTACCGTACACTGTTCTATAGTTTCCGAACCTATTGTCTGCGTGACTGTGCAAATGGAGTACATTAACGCTTTCCGATACTACAGGTATACAACAAAAAAGGTCTCGCTAATACGACATCTCAAAAGTACTATAACTCTGGATTTTCCAAACAGGAGGGAGCTTAATGCAGGACAAAAGTCTCTTAGGACTCTTATGTTAATACATAATGTTGTCGCATTAGCGAGACTTGTTGCATTTGTAATGACCTATCAAAGATACTTTTGATGCAGCTTAGACTGTAAGCTACTGATCCACACTGATTTACACTCGGTCGAGAGTTTCTCAATGTTTCAAACTGAGGTCCAGATAAGATGCGTACGTTGAATCATTTTCAAAACTAATTCCTTCATTTCTCCACCAAATTGCATGTATCCATGTATATCATGAGCTGAGAGTAATAAAAGCATTTGCATTTGTATTATTAACCCTTCGCTTGCTAATCACGTCAATATACGTACCTGTAAATAGTGAAGACCCAGATGAGACAGCTCCTGCAGGAGCTGTCTCATCAGGGTCTGCACTATTTACAAGTTGATTGTGCTGCCAGTGCACTCCACAGCAGTGATTGCCCAGCGAAATACTTGTACACAGTGAAGATATATGTAATTATACAACAGGGCATGGGTAAAGAAGGAGAACCGTATTTTAAAATTCAGCAAGAGAAGGGTTTACATTTATTTGTAGTGAATACTCTTTAGAATCGGCTCGAAGATAACTACATAAGGCTTGGTAGAGGAATAACGGTTTTAGTATCCGAGTATGCACACTTACAGTAGAACCCCTCTAATGCGACCACTTAAAGAATGACCATAGCTGCCTATATAAGCAGGTGGTTGCTTAATGCAGAACGAAAGTAATACAGAAAGCTCCTATAGGAGCTTTCTGCATAACTTTCATCCTGCATTAAGCTACCATGACTGTCATCCAGAGTTATGTTCCTTTGTCGTATTAGAGGGGAGGGGTTTACTGTATCTGTTTCTCTATGTTTCAAACTAATCGAAAGCAAGTAAATAATGTAACAGAATATAATTTTAGCAGACATCATTTTAACAGCAGACCAAGGGTTAATAGTATTCAGTGCCCTGCGCCTGACAGGGAATTAGAACAAGTTGAGCGCCATAATGATGTATCTACAATGTCTGGTCTGATGGCATTTGTTAAGAGTTTGTATCAAGACGAGACGCCGAGTAACTTGGTGTCTCATCAGGATCCAAACTGTTTGGCACTCTATAACCTTTTAAATAGCGTAATATCTAGCGCATCTGATAATCTAGATCTTCACTGAATGCAGAAACATGCGTGCAGTTTATCTCTAAATTATCTCTCTTTAGCACTTAGCTAAAGTATAACCATATTTATCGATGACTACATCACAAGATTTGTATAAAATCCTTGAATGTTATTCTTACCTTTCTGTGGTAAAAAACTGTGACTTCGCGTCTTGAAAACAGGCTCCAAGGTTATAAAGCTTTTTGCTTGAGTCTGAGATCATTCTCAAGCATCTGACCAATCAGATACTTGAGAATGTTCTCAGACTCAGACTCAAAAGTTTTATAACCTTGGACCCTTGACTAACGAACAGGAAAAGAGGCTTGTTCTATTAGCGCTATTATCAAGTTTAACCCTTTTACCTGATGAGAATATGCATGTAAGAAAACTAGCTGTACCTTTATACTGGCACTGTAAACAAAGTAATTCGTACTATGATAGAAACTATATAATCACATATGTATTTCAATTCATAAACAAAAACAGGTACATGTATACCCTGATCAGGCGGCTTCTGCAGGGGCCGTCTGATCTGGTACTGCTACATGTATGTTTGCAAATATGTTAAAACGCGTCTCTGTCAGATAAAGGGTAAAAGGGATCAGTCGTTTTTAAAGGGAAAGTCAGTGTTAGGTGAACGCTTTATACTTTTGTAAGTATGGTTTTTCTATACGATATATTCTCTTTTATATGTTTTGTTCATATTTAATCTTGTTTTACATAGTGTGTTGTTGAGGAACAAAATGTCTGTCGTGGGTTTTGATTCGGGTGAGAACGCGTTTATCCACTCGGCTTCGGACTCAACAATTTAAAGCAGGCGGCTTGGCAAAGTCCATTTATACCAAACATTTCTAAAAATGAGCATAGGTCAATGTTGTAGACTCAGATTAGATTACTCTTGACCTATCTCTTCTAATTCAAAAATAACATGCACCCAGTTACACCATGGTCATTAAACAGCTGTAGCTACAACGTACTGTGTAAGTATGTGTCATAGTCTGTACAGTAAAACCCCTCTAAACCGGAATTCCAGAAGAGAAGAATTTAGCTACTTTTAGGCAGGTGACTGCTTAATGCAGGGTAAAAGTCATGCAGAAAGCTCCTAGAGCATGACTTTCACACTGCATTAAGCTGCCACCTGTCTCCAAAACCGATATTTATACCAAAATTAACGTCCGGTTTAGAGGGGTTTCACTGTACATGTGTATTGTATATATGTCACTTCATTGGCACTGTCCTGTACTGCACCACCTTAATCCACTGGTCACTTATTGTTATTTAAATTAAGTTTCCTGACCAATCGTGTGCATCAATATTGGCGGTTATTTTCATTCAGCCAATATATCTTATATTGATTGCACACGATTGTGATTTCATTAATAAATATATATTATTACATATATATTTACATGTTATTATCTTATCTCATGTTTTGCTTGTGCATCACCATTTCATATCATCATTCATTATTCTTTTGTACTTTTTGATAATTTATTTCTAAGAAATAGGGAAATGTTATTTAAATTTCTTTTGTAGGGTCAGTCGGCAGCCATGTTGTTTCTTTGTCTATATATTACTTATGTTATTTTTTCAGCCAAAATATCTTATATAGATTGCACATGATTGTGATTCCATTAATACATATATATAATTACATACATGTATATTATAAAATATGTTCGCATGAATTGAGTCTGACAGACATTTTGGCAGAGGTCAATGTACTCCTCGAAATAACGGTTAATTGATACGAGGTTGCTGAAAAGACCACCCACATCACCATTGTTGTGTAATAGCGAGGCTTTTAGGTATACATTATGTATATATAATCTCTCCGTACCGGGGTGCTAGCTATTTTGGCGACGTGTTTTAAGTACTATGACATGTTTGCGAAATGCGCGGTTACAGGCTGGATGGATACCTACCAGGGAATGCCGACGGTGCACGTTACAGTTGGTTGCAGCAGTGGGATGGAGACTATAATATTGCCTTACTCATGGTTATTTCACAAGTCAAATCGCAGGTCCAGATTTCTCGGAAGGGAAAGTAATTTTAATCCGCAGTGTAGTGTTTTGTTTGTCGAATTTCATGTGTTTGCAAGTACGTTTAATTCCCTTTAACCATTTCATCTTCTATGTTTATTCAAAATTTCAATATCTACTGAATATTCATGGGCAAAGTAGTTATAATGAAACATGGAAGGTGGAACATTGTAGTCATTTTAGAAACTTAAGAAACAAATCTATCAAATGTTATTAGCAAACAGAGCAGACCCTGATCAGACGGCTCTTATAAGTTATAACCAAACAGAGCAGATCCTAGTAAGATGGCTCAAACATGAGCAAAATTATCCGGGTCTGTCCTGTTTGCAAAAGTCTAAAACGCGTTTGTAATAAAAATGCAAAATTGTTAGCTAACAGTTACTATGGAAGCAGTGCATGGTCATTTTGGTAACAGTTTTAGACATAAGATTTATTTATTCATCGTCAAAAGGTACATTTATTATGGCAAGCTATATTTGGAGCATGGTGTAATGTTGTACTCGGCATTCTTCGAAACATGTCATTTTCAATATTGTTTCTCTTTGTTTTCTTATCACTAATTAATATTCATGAGGATGCAAATAAGGTAATAAGTGAACCAAACATTAAGATTCATACATTAACTACCGGGTATATGTTTATATCATTTATAATTATCGCCAAAGACGGCAGCAACATATTTGTATGTTGCAAGTATTTAAACACACTGTAATATGATCAATGAGGTTAGAATGTTTGCATAGGAAACAGATATATCACCATCAGTGCTATATGATGTGTCCCAAATTTATTTATCTAATAATCTTGGTGATATTCAGTGATCATAGTAAACTTTAGCTAACCATTTTGCATATTTGTTTGCTTTATAAGAGAAAGACTGGTGTCTGTCGACAATTTCAACATCTATTACTGTTCTCATAAATATTCATACATATGCAAATTAGTTTATATCAGAAAAGTAATATTTACTATTAAAATAGGTGGATGTCAATTTTCCAAAATTTGTGAAAGGATCGGTTACCATGGAAACCGTTACAATGTTACTTACAGTTCTTTGTTTGGGTATCAATTTAGATGCTTAGCTTTCTGAGTATTTTGTCATCAATTTAAACTACATTTGAAGTTGTTTTCTGATATTAGTAGGATAAAACTTGAGAGGTTTACGTTATTTCTGTAATTTTATTTTGCTATTTTTTTTATTTATTCTCATTAATATTCATGTGTATGCAAATAAAGTAATTCCTAAATATAGCCTTTAAACCAAAGCACAATGTCTTAGCTTTAATTCCGTACCAGTTTTATACAGTTAGCACAAAAACTTCCATTGATATGGAAGATTTTTGCAGGTAGGTGTCAACTAACAAAAATGTGTAAACAGAGTGAAATGAATGGTTACTGTGGAAACAGTTAAAAAGTTACTTAGAGTAAAAATTTTGTTCCTCAAATTTGATATTTTGTTTTCTGAGGATTTTGTCATCAGGTTAAACTGCATTTGAAGTTATTTTCTGATATTTGTAGGATAACAAAATGAAAGGTTTACGTTATTTTTACTATTTTTAATGTTCTCATTAATATTCATGAGTATGCAAATAAGGTAATTAAAAAAAATAGAAATAAAAGCACTATGTCTTATCTTCCATTTGGTACCAGTTTTATAGTTTTATGATAAAAACTGGCTGTGATATGGGCGAAATTGTTGGTATGGGTCATCATTACGAAAACTGGGGGGTTGCCATGGAAACGGTTAAAATACACATAGCCTAAAAGAATTTAAGTTTGAGTACATTCGCGATTCTGATTCAGGACACTTTTCTTAATATTTTGGTACCCATGAAAAAAATGTCTGGGGTGGGGGTGGGGGTGCACGGTAGGCACTATTGGCTCCCTGAGTATAATTATCCACTGGAAAGAGTGATAATCCTTTCCCTTATAGATACGCAATTGCATGCCATAGCGAACTTATTTCTCAAAAATTTACTGTTCAACACATTGATGCCATGCAAAGAATACTGCATCGTCTACAACACTTATACTCATAATTAAGTATCTTCGTAATATAAGTAGATCTACCTCTGAATGCAAAATAACAGCCAACAAATCTGAAAACTTTCGCTGCAAATGTCACATCAGTGAGTACATATGTAAACCGTTTGGATCCAGATGAGACGCCGAATAACATGACGTCTCATCAGGATCAACTTTTTTGGTGATATGATTCTGTATTTTGAAGAGCAAAATCAGAAGATATTTTTTAGTTAAACATAAAAAGAGCAGACGACAATCTTTGGCAGGGAAAGTGTTAAGCAGACGATCATTTTGTATTTTAGATATAGCAATTGCCTCTGGCGATGAATTCGTAGGTCAACACCTCTTGCAAATAGATCTATAGTTTGGATCCAGATCTATGAGACGTCATTTAATTCTTCGTCTCACGCGAATCAGTATTGATTGACACAAGTGTTGTGGTTTAATCTATTATGAAGATTTCGAGCAAACGATATTAACGTTTGCATATAACATTTTACTAAGTCTGCCTCAACTAATTGGAGTTTAAAAGCTGGGACGCTTCAACATACAATAGCACAGCGTGTTTTCTACGTAAACAGTTCTCGTGAGAATGACGTGTCATCTGCCACGCGAATATATATATCAGCCCTTACTCAAATGAATAAAACACATAGGCTACAGTAAAACCTCTCTATAACGACCACTAAATTGTATTCATTAGTTGGTATTTTGGGCAGGTGGTTGCTTAAAGCAAAGTGAAAGTAAAACAGAACGCTCCTATAGGAGCGTTCTGTTTTACTTTCACCTTGCTTTAAGCAGCCACATGTATTTGACATAAAATACTTGATGTAATTTAGTGATCGTTATAGAGAGGTTTTACTGTATATAATACTGCAGAACCTGTCCTAAGGGGCCATTTTCCTTGAACAGATGATTCTTAAAAACAGATGGTTGCGTAATGCAGGTCAAAGGTAATGCAAAAAAGCTCATATAGGAGCTTTTTCGTTACTTTTGACCTGCATTAAACTTCCAACTGCATTACAGACCCATACGTAGACTTTTTGATGGCCGCTTAAGACCGGTGCTACTGTATATGCTACGATTGTGATCTGGTGCAATTTTGACTGCTTCCGATTTGAGAGGATCCTACTTATGAAAATCTATTGATCGATTGATCAAACCGCTTGAATTACTCGGCGTCTCATCTGGGTCCAAGCTGTTTGCAAATGCGCTTCAGATGGCGAGTAGCGGGAGATGGATATTAACCCTTTCGGTGCCAAATTTCTAATTGTCGTCTGCAATCCAAATTTTGTTAAATCATTCGGTACAATAAGGAAATGAAATAAATAAATGCAAATTTCGAAAGAATAAAACACATATATAGAAACAGAGAATAAGACAAAAAGTGAAAAAGTTGAAAAGGCGGCGTCTGATCTGGGACTGCACTATTTGTCGGGGGCATTTATGCGACTTCGGCGGTGAAAGGGTTAATTCAGCAACAATGTAGACCTAGATTTGAGCGCAATATTTGAACTGCAGCTGATCAAATTTTACATTCCTTGACACTTACTAACCCTTTCCTCCATGAATATTCATGTAAGAAATAATGACGTCATGAATAGTAATTACAATGTACATCAATTATTATACCATGACAGAAGCTGTAGAATCATATCTATATTGTTCAGTAAAGCCCCTCTAATACGACTACTAAAAATGGGCATAATTCTGGGTGGCAGAGACAGGTGGTAGCTTAATGCAGGACGAAAGTTATGCAGAAAGCTCCTATAGGAGCTTTCTGCATAACTTTCGTCCTGCATTAAGCAACCACCTGCTTTAAACGACGCCAGTGGCTGTTTATTAAGCAGTCGCATTAGCGGGGTTTTACTGTACTGTAAACAAACAGAGCAGACTGATAAGACGGCACCTATACGAGACGTCTGATCTGGGTCTACATTGTTTGCAAATGCACGATAAGGCGTACGCTTACATGAAGGATATGGTTAGAGACATTAGCATATTATGCCGTAGGCCAACGTCACAGTGTATATCAGCTGACGTCTTATCAATTTCAGCACTGTTTGGCACTAGTAAACATGCGAAACTTTTCGTTTAACCCTTTACTCCATAGATAAGCCGTTTAACGTTTTTTACAAACAGAGCAGACCCCAAATCGGACAGTTCCTGCATGAAGGAGCCGTCAAACCAGTGTCTGATTGATGAAGTAATATAGATATGACTCCATCGTGTTTGTCTTTGCCAAAACATTATACGTTCATGTGTCATTATAAAAATTGCATTTAATCAATATTCATGATTTCATTATTATTTAAGTGAATATTCGTGTTGATCTGACTGGCATTAGCAAGCAGCATGTATCCGGATGATTTAGCGCCTCATCAGCAGCCACGCTGTTTAACCCTTTACTCCATGAATATTCATGTAAGCAATAATGACGTCATGAATATTAATTAGATAATTTTGCATAATTTCGCATGAACACGGGAATATTTTGCCATGACAGAAACTGCAGAATCATATCTATATTATATCATAAACAAACAGATCAGACCCCGATCAGCCGTCTGATCAGGGTCTGCTCTGTTTGCGAAGGCATAGAAAGGCGTAATTATGGAGTTAAGGGTCAAAATATTCTCAAAACGTTTAATTAAACGAATGGAAGCCATACTATTAACACGTCAAGTTTTGAGCAGACATCTTTTTTTCACCAGGCTGAGAGTTAAATGACTTAACCCTTTCCTCCATAGGCTATTTTAAGATCCAACCACTTCGAATAAATCTACCGAAAAGTAGCATTAACTAGAAAAAGGAAAACAAAATATTTTTGTAGTTTGAAACCATTGTGATAAATGGTTTCATAAGGTGACTTTTAAAAAAGCGTAGATATGTGTATTTATGGAGGAAAGGGTTAAAGTTTATCTCTGCAATTTTGACAACTTCTATTTCGAACAACAGTTCGGTAACTATTGACCGAGTTTCAAAGAGGTTAGATATTGGTGAGAAGCCGGGTTACTTGGCATCGGGTAACTTGACGCCGAGTAACTTGGTTTTGAATCTGGATCATGCTGTTTTCAAATACGTGTCAGAACAAGGACAACGGGCTAAGGGTTAATGTGTATGAACAGCGTATTAAAGACCTTTGCAAACAAGGTAGACCCATATCAAAGGGTTCCTGGGGGAACCCTTTGATAAGGGTCTGCATTGTTTGTCATAATAATTATTTTCTTTATTGATAAAATTTAATACAAACGTTTTGTTTAATTAATATTCAGAAATGGGGGAGCAAGTTTTAATGATTCAACAAATTAAGGGTTAATGCAGGTTATCATCGGACCAAGGTTCAAGCCTTGGACGCCTCAAATTGTATGTGTTGCTGTTGTTGTTGTTGTTGCTGTTATAGAAAAGCTTATGAAATAAACATGCGATCTTTCTAATGCAACACGCATCGACAAAAATAGGTAGAAGTGGGACATTTGTAGTTTCCGATTGGGAATGGGGTTAAAAGCTGGGACGGCCTTAACGTATATAAGCTCAGTAGTCCACAACGGTTAATAAATTACAGAGAACGTGAAATAAGCAAGTGAACAGCATTTTATCAGTGGAATAAGAAAAAGGTTTGTAAACGACGCGTCTCATGTATACGGTAAAACCTCACTAATCCGAACACTCAAATGCATTTTAACCCTTTACTTCATAGGCTATTTTAGACCCAACCTCTTTGAACGAATCTACCGAAAAGAAGCATTAACTAGAGAAAAGGAACATTTTAGAATTTTGTAGTTTGAAACCATTGTGATAAATAGAGCATTTGCTCCTATAGGAGCAAATACTCTATTTATCACGATGTTTTCATAAAGGGACTTTTACAGAGGCGTAGAAATGCGCATTTATGGAGGAAAGGGTTATCTTTGATATTTCTAACTCGGATTACTCCAACTTAGCGATAACTCGAGTAAAAGTTGCAAAATTTACAATACTGAATTGTTCTAAAATGTATCACAACGCATATCTAGAAACACATGTGATAGCTAAATACAGGTCGAAAGTAACATTGAACGCTATAGGAGCTTTCAGCATTACATGTACTTTAGACCTGCATTAAGCTGTGCACTTGTGAATTGTTCAGATTAGAAATCGGATGACTCGAAGTTCTGCTATCTCGGAGTTATTTGTTTGGTACCTTAAAGTTCAGGGAAATTAATCTGCGTGTATCTCTATCAACCTATAAGACAGGTAGCAGCTTAATGCAGAATGAATGTCACGCAGAAAGTTCCGAAATGTGCTTTTTGTACGACGTTAACCATGCAATTAGGAATTACCTGTCGAAGAAGATCTTATTATTTTATAAAAGTCATATTCAAAAAAGGTTTACTGTGATCGAAATGTGTAGTTACAAGTGTGTTTACCCTTTCCCTCGTAGATACGCATTTCCATGTATTTTCCAAACATAGCAGACTCAGATCAGATAGTTCATGACCAGGGTCAGCTCCGTTTGTTAATGAAATTTTATAGATCAGATTTTACAGTTTTCACAAAGATGAAAATATCCGTTTGCATATTCCATTTTGTTGATTCTGACTATGAATATTAATAAGGTGGTCACAATTTTAATATTTTTTAACAGGTAGAGGATTTAACAAATTCAAATTGTGAATGGAATATACATTGACTTTATTGTGTGACTGTTTCACAATTTTATATGACTCGCCTGTACATGGATATACATGCACATGTATGTTCGTATATTGAGAAAAGAGTAAAATAAGACAGGTACATGTATGTCTAAACGTCCCATATGTAGAAATCAACACACATTTTGAATAGTCGAGGCTGTCTGTTTACCTTTTATTATTAATTTCAGTTTTCCTGCAATTTCAAAATTAGCATTTAGCCTGCTGAGAAAGTTATCCAATATATTTTCAAAATTCAAGCGATAATCATATGCCTACCATTGTGCAATCCGTCTGTCAAACAGTTTGGATACTGATGAGACGCCGAGTTACGTTACTCGGCACCTCATCTGGTCCAAGCAGTTTGCAAGTGAACTTTTCGATCCAACAGCAGGCTAAAGTTAAACAAAAGTAAAGAATGAAGTGAATTCATTTTATTTCAAATTTGCCTGAGCACTATTTACCGAAGCACTTCAATTTTGCCGAAAGCGGTAAGTTAAATATTTCATTAACTATGCGTACACAGTAAACCACTGTTAACCGGACATTCCAATTAGTATCAATACCGTTATGTAAGACAGCTGACTGCTTAATACATTCCCTCATATTGACGATTTGTGACGTCTCTGTATAAGTCTCTTTGTGAAACCATTGTGATAAATAGAGCATTTGCTCCTATAGGAGCAAATGCTCTATTTATCACAATGGTTTCAAATTACAAAATTCTAAAATGTTCATTTTCTCTAGTTAATGCTCGTTTTCGGTAAATTTATTCATAGAGGTTGTGTCTAAAAATAGCCTATGAGGTAATCGGTTGATACAGAGTGTAAGGCATACAGAAAGCTCACAAAGGACCTTTCTACATGCCTTTCATCAAGCATTAAGCAGTCACGCTCCTAAATGCTTTAAATTCTTCTATATTTAAAATTCCAGTTAAGAGGACTTTAACTGTATTCAATGTAAGGACGGGTCTTACCTGTTAGTGTGTTCATGATAGTTACAATTTACTATTGACGAATAATGAAAAACAAACTGAAATGTTGTACACTTACATGCAGAGCTACAGATAAAGATGCGCACCCAAATACTAAATTCGTCATTCCTTCACCAAACCCTATAGTGTGACCACTCTTTAGAATCGCCTCGAAGAGATGAATTTGGTGTCCATGAATATTCAGTGGGCATTGAAATATAGAATAAATAAAGAACAGGGAAATGGTTAATGCAGGGCAAAGGTAATGTAAAGAGCTCCTATAGGAGCTTTATGTATTACTTTTGACCTATATTAAGCTACCACCTGTCTTACAGACCCATAATTATACCTCCGTTTGATGGCCCCTTAAGACAGGTTCTACTGTACAACGGAGATGTCCGAAAGTTTCCAAGAGCATTCATTGCATTTCATCCACACGGAAAATATCAAAATATGGTGATGTTTTGAATTCGTATTATTCTTCGGATACGTTAATTTCCTTTATCTTTCAGATGGAATCTGCTATGAAAATGATGAATGGGAATGGCGAGGGAATGACCATGGCTTCCTTCGAGGAGATGCATGTGCCAGCTCCCATGCTGCCAATGATAGTCCCAATGTTGAACTCCATCAAAGAGATGGACTATGACCAGGGAGACGTTCTGCTTTGTTCTCATCCAAAAAGTGGCACCCACTGGATTGGTCACTTGATGAGAGAACTGCGGAAAAAATCCCCAGACGAACCCGAAGGATCTCCGATGAACCTGTTAGAATTTGAAGGAGCTGAAAAACTGTCAGCGGCGCCGTCACCGAGGCAGATTACAACACACCTCGTGCCAAAGCGATTTCCAAAAGCATTGCAAAACAACAAATGCAAAATCGTTTTTGTCCTGCGTAATCCCAAAGACGTGGCAGTATCTTTCTTTTATCATCTTAAATCATCAGCAATGATGTCAAATAAACAGACTTGGGATGAGTATTTTGTCTCTTTCTGTGAGGGTCGGACTCCGGGATGTTCGTATTTTGATTATTTGGACGCATGGGAAGTAGTCTTGAAAGACACAAACAGTCAGGACAAAACAAGCAACGTAGAAATTTTCTATTTCGAAGAGTTGAAGCAAAACCCGCTGGAAAATATACGGAGACTTAGCAAACACCTGGGTTATGATAAAACGGACGACGAACTAAAACAAGTGATAGAAGCGTGTTCGATTGGAAATCTCCGTGAAAAGGTAAATAAAGATAAAGCAAATGTTCTAGAGCCCCTGCAAGACAAAGCCGGTAAAAGTGTCATCTTCAGGAAGGGGGATGTAGGAGACTGGAAGAATCACTTTACTGTGGCCCAGAACGAGGTATTTGACAAACTGATTGAGTCCCGGCTCAATGGCAGCATGTTCAAGTTCAAATACGAATTATAGAGTGTGCATTCGCTTTTTTGCGTCGTAAATACACCATGTGCATTTGCCCTTTCCTTCCTATACAGTGCTCCCTCTCTACAACGACACCCTTTGGGATACGAAGATTGTATGTGTTGTTCAGAGGGAGTTGTTATAGGGAGAGAAAATCAACATAATTAGTTTGTTTGCAGATCCCCAGAGAAGGTGTATTTCGAGAACTAAAACCGGTATGCCTCCATCAAACCCTATGTTGTGACCACTCTTTAGAATCGTCACAAAGTGACGATTCTAAAGAGTGGTCACAACATAGAGTTTGATGGAGGCATAAAGAAAATACGATGGAAATAGTTGTTTCTGGAGCCTTGATGTTTCGGAAACAGTGACATGCGTTGTTGTAAGGAGGGAATCGTTATTGAGAGGGTCGTTGTAGGGAGGGGGCACTGTAAACGCATGTTCACACATTTGCAAATAGAGAGGACTCAGATGAGACGGTTTATTAAACGCAATGTTATTACATCAATTGACATACAGATGTGAGTAAATGTTTAATCCATTTCTGTTTTATTATCCATGAAAGAAAGTACGGCATCGGAATTACAGTAAAACCTCTCTATAATGGCCACTAAGTTACATCAAGTATTTTGTGTTAAAGGCCGATGGCTGCTTAAGGCAAAGTGAAAGTAAACAGAACGCTCCTATAGAAGCGTTCTGTTTTACTTTCACCTTGCTTTAAGCAGTCACCTGACCTAAATACCAACTAATTAACACAATTTAGTGGCCGTTATAGAGAGGTTTTACTGTATTCATTATCTCCTATGGAGCAAATGCTCTATTTATCACATTGGTTTCAAAAAGTGAGTTTTCAGAGGCGTCAAAAGGCATCAATATGAGTGAATGTGTTAAAATACAGTAGAGTCTGTCCTAAGCGGTCACCACTTTATGTGAACATAGGAGTTTTAAAAATGCAGGTGGTTGCTTAATGTAGGGCTAACGTAAGTATAAAGCACCTGCAGTAGCGTACTGCATTACTTCTGACCTGCATTAAACTATCACCTGCCTTAAAGGTCCAAAGTAATACCTCTTTTTGGTGACCGTCTAAGTCGACAGGTTCTACTGTAATTACATTTTTTATCTGAATGTTTGAATATTTGAAGTTATATTTAGCATTGAGTTCGTTTTCCTACGTTTGTTTTGTATTGTTTTAACCCCTCTAATGCGACAACCAAAGGTGGGCATAATTCTGGGTTGCAGAGACAGGTGGTAGCTTAATGCAGGACGAATGTTATGCAGAAAGCTCCTATAGGAGCTTTCTGCATAACTTTCGTCCTGCATTAAGCAACCACCTGCTTTAAACGACGCCAGTGACTGTTTATTAAGTGGTCGCATTAGCGGGGTTTTACTGTATTGTTTTAACCCCTATCTCGCTATTCGCATCCTGACTCCCAATTGCAAGCAGTTTGGATCCAGACAAGTCGAATAACTCGGCATCTCATCGGTATCCAAGCTGTTTGACACTCCGTCACTGGCTTCTCAGAAGCTTGATCGTATTAGATGTAGTCAAAATTGCACAAGATTAAAATTTAAGCAGACGTTACTTTTATGGCAGGGTAGAGGTTGGTAGATATCTTATTGTCTGGTGTAAGTGTATATATTTACAAATTTGAATAAAACTGAGTATATCAGGGGTGTTTCTTATTTACAGTAGAATTTGTTCCAAGCGACCATTCATGTATTGAGAATAAGAGTGTTTTTGTTTTTTTGTTGTCGTTGTTTTTTGTTGGTGTTTTTTTAAACAACAACAACATGTGTTTGCTTAATGCAAGGAAAATGTTGCATCGTTTTTAAAATACAGTAAAACCTCTCTATAGTGGCCACTAAATTACATCAAGTATTTTGTGTTAAAGGCAGGCGGCTGCTTAATGCAAGGTTAAAGTAAAACACAATGCTCCTAAAGGAGCCACCTGCCCTAAATGCCAACTAATTAACACAATTTAGTGGCCGTTATAGAGGGATTTGACTGTAATTCAATTTATTTTTTATGTTTATTAAATGTAAACAGTATATTAAACTGTTCTAAGAGGCCATTCATTAGTTGAACATATGCATCCTTTAAAAGCAGGTGGTTATTTAATGCGGGGCAAAAGTAATGCCGAAAACTCATACATGTATAGGGTTTTTTGCATTACTTTTGACCTGCATTAAGCTACCACCTGCTTCACAGATACATAATTACAGCTGTTTTTATGGCAATTTATTTTGAAACAAAACGGTGACCGTTTAAAATACTTACAAATGTGAATAAATATGATGATATCAGGATTAATTCTTATTTACAGTAAGACTTGTTCTAAGCAACCATTCATGTATTGAGGATAAGAGTTGGTTTTTTGCTGTTTTTTAAAACAACAACAACAACAACAACAACAACATGTGTTTGCTTAACCCTTTCCCTCATATCAACGTGTGTTCACGCATTTGCAAACAGAGTAGACCCAGATCAGACGGCTCCTATAGGAGCCGTCTGATCAGGGTCTGCTCTATTTGCTGGTGGAATTTGAAAGTTCTGTTTCTTAACTTTCTCAAATGGCTACAATGCTCGACCTTCCATATTTCGTTATAACTATTTTATCCATGAATATTCAGTAGGTATCGACATTTGGAATAAATATAGAACAGGGAAAGGGTTAATGCAAGGGAAAAGTTGCAGCGTTTTTAGAATACGGTAAAACCTCTCTATAACGGCCACTAAATTACATCAAGTATTTGTGTTAAAGACAGGCAGCTGCTTAAAGCAGCTTGCTTTAAGCAGCCACCTACCTTAAATACCAACTAATTAACACAATTTAGTGGCAGTTATAGAGAGGTTTTACTGTAATTAAATTTATGTTATGTTTATTTAATGTATACAGTATAGCCTGTCCTAAGTGACCATTCATTAATTGAACATATGCGTCTTTTAAAAGCAGGTGGTTATTTAATGCGGGGCAAAAGTAATGCCGAAAAGTCATATAGGAGCGTTTTGCATTACTTTTGATCTGCATTAAGCTACCACCTGCTTCACAGATACATAATTACACCTGGTAATTTATGTTCGAAACAAAACGGTGACCGTCGAAAATTCAGCAAAGAAAATGGAGACAGACGGCAGATTCGGCAGACGGGAATAAGTGACGGGACTCATAGAGTTAGTTAACCCTTTCCCGGATCTATATTTATTCCAAATTTCAATACCTACTGAATATTCATGGACAAAATAGTTGCAATGAAATATAGAAGGTGGAACATTGTAGCCATTTTAGAAAGTAAAGAAACAGAGATTTCAAATTCTATATTAGCAAACAGAGCAGACCCTGATCAAACGGCTCCTATTGGAGCCGTCTGATCTGGGTCTACTCTGTTTGCAGATGCGTGAAAGCACGTTTATATGAGGGAAAGGCAGAGGGAAAGACAGAAGGTACCCAGACTAATCCTTTGAATGTAGAAAACGCGTACAATGCCATGTGCAAGCAGTGTAGACTCAGATCAGTGGGCGCTTTTCAGAGGAGACCTTTGATCAGGGTATTCACTGTTTGTCATTAAAATTCCTCAAGCATGTTCGAGCCTTTCATACTGAGTGGACTTTGCAGTTTTGTTAACCTTTTTACCGCCTACGTCGCAAAAATGCACCACGACAAATAGTGCAGTCCCAGATCAGATACTTCACTTTTTGTCTCAATCTCTATTACCATATCTGTGTTTTATTCCTTTGTAATTTGCATTTATTTATCTCATATCTTTATTTTACCATATGATTTAACAAATTTGGATTGCAGACGACAATTAGAAATTTTGCACCGAAAGGGTTAAAAACTAATAGGTTATTCCACCTTTAGGCCTAAAGGGTTAAACGTAGGGTGTTTTAACCAGGTACCCGACCTTAGCCTGCACGGAACTTACTTAACACGGCACTTGATCATTCGTCAGTTATTTTCACATACTCTTTCTTTTTATTAAATAAACTACGGTAAAACCTCTATAAACCGGAATTATATTAGAGAATAATCAGACAGGTGGTTGCTTAACGTAGTGTGAAAGTCATTCAGAGGAGCTTTCTGTATGACTTTCACCCTGCATTAAGCTGATGCCACCTGTCTGCAAGACCGATATTTATACTAAATTGAACGTCCGGTTTAGAGGGAATGTACTGTACAAATTATTCTGTTTTTACAGAATGCTAGAACGCGTTACTTATAAACTAGAAACGATATTTGCCGATTCCCGTCTTTAATATCACAGTCTAACCCTGAGTTCATGTATGCTGCTACGAACAGCAGGGTAAAACAGCTCTAGTCATTTATGTTACCTTCAATAGTAGTGTGCCGATATAACTGTTGGTATTTACTAGTGGACAGTCATTAAAATATATCCTACTGGGATTACCTTTAATAATTGTTATCTGCTAAAACATTATCATGCTGTAAAACTTGATATCTGTCAAAATTCCGATTTGGAGCAAGTTTTATTTTCTTACGATTAGTCCAAACATTTCAGAGACTATTGTCCGAATGGCAAACAGGTTGGATCCAGATTGGAGTAATGGCGCATTTTATAACTCGGTGCCTGAACTGGATCCAATCTATTTGCAAATGCAAGTCATGTTTCACTAAGAAGCATCATAATGGTTAATCTTTCTCCTTGCTGGATATTCAAATGTGAATCCACCCACTATGAATTATAACTAGCTGAATCATTCTAAACTTTGACTGATTGTAGCCACCGAATGATAATGGCAAATAGTACAGACCCATATGAGACAGCTCCTCTAGGAGTTGTCTCATATGGGTCTACACTATTTGCAAATGCAGATATATTCGCAAATAGCATGAAACTATCGGGGACTGATAAAATGTATTATTCTGTGAGCAAATTAGTCGAATAGCATACTTAAGTGAACAACAAATCCAGTAAAATAACATCTATGGTGAATAAGATAAAAGACACACAGAATAGCCTAAAACGTGCAGCCTACTTAACTCTTCTTTAGCCAATAGCGACCGACTCTACAATCAGTTTATAAAAATGTTTGTATTCAAATGAGAATCCGACATGTAGTAGCTTGGCGACACACGAGGATCTAAACTGTTTATATTGTTTGAATCAGCACGGAAAACAACAACAACAACATTATTTTTCTTGTTAATAGTCGATATACACAGAGTTTTAGTTGTTCACAAGTCTTGGCAGATAATATCTGACCCAACTGGGCGAATACACGGGATCTCTACCCAAGACAGGTAAGAATTGTGTTTTCGTGTTTTTTCTTCTTTGTTTGGATATTAAATAAATGTTACTTGTGTATTTTGTATGTGTACATGTACACGAACATGTAATTCATACGAGAGATTAAACCATGGGAGCTGATAAATATTCACGATGTTATTATTTATTTCATGGATATTCCAAAGGGAAAGGGTTAAAGAGAAAGTAAGAGTTCATCTTTGATATGATATAAAGATACATGTACCTTCAAGTTGATCATCCTTTACACCATAAAGACGTCTTTTAACCCTTAGTTTGCTATTCACGTCAGTATATCTACCTGTAAATAGTGAAGACCCAGATGAGACAGCTCCTGCAGGAGCTGTCTCATCAGGGTCTGCACTATTTACAAGTTGATCGTGCAACCAGTGCACTCCAAAGCAGTGATTGCATAGCGAAATACTTGTACACTCTGTTACTTGCATATGTTATGCCTAATCAGTAGGTGGTCGCTTAGCCCTTTACTCCAGGAATAGTGTGACAGAGTGAAAATGATCGTCGCACATCGTCGGAACGGAGGTGGCGATGGACCTGTTTCTAAGTCTAGTTCTGACCATCATCAGCTAAGCATCTAGATCATTCAGACTCTCTGAACGACACACCAGCCATCTGGGAAATGGTAACCGTTAACTATCGTTGCCGTTTCGGGTCTTTCTACACATGGTCCTTTAATAACTTTCCGATAGGTACCGTCTGATATTTCAAACCAAGTTGTAAATTAATTTGTCCGTGTCCGCTTTTTTGTTACAACCTTCCATTCTTCGGCGATGCATCTCTTTAACCTCGCCTATATAACCCCGATGGATCTCGCCATACAAAGGTTATCACCATTTTAAATGATGACAATGGAGGCCTTGAGTTCAACAGGGTTCTTGTTTCCTTTGAGTCATGTTCTTCTGCGTCTGGATCCTGCTTCAATAGAACCGAAAGCGATTTCAAAACTTCCAGCTGTGCATTTTTGTTAACAACTCTTTCTGTAGAACTTTTTCCCAGACTTGGAGGGGTACGACAAAAAGAAACTCTTCTTGGTGAATGAATCCCCCTAGATCGTGTCTCGCTTAATGACATCAGATCAGATCTAACAACATCAAAGATGTCATGCAGGTCCTGTTATACAGAGACCCTGTTATACGAGATGTATACAGAGCTCGTATACAGAGATGTTGTCCGTCGTGACTTTCATTTACGTTTACTTTATAAGTGATGTCAACAGCAACAGTCTGTTCCGATTTTTCTGATGGTATATTGACACTGTATTGGCAGGTGGGGGTGTCCATTTCCTCCCCTCCCCTACTGTGCAATGGGTGGTGAAGGATTCCACTCCCTATTTTCTAGGCATAAACGATCAATCTCTCCCATCTCATCGTCAAAGAGTAAGTTCTCTATCTCTTCTTGGCTCCTTGTATGCTCTATGGCTTAGTCCATGACGTCTTCATAGTTGATGGTCTGAGGCCCTCCTAAACTTTGGAGTACATAATTCAAATGTTCATCGACTAACAGGATTCCGGTACTAGAAAAACGGAATTCTACTGCTGGACTTTTGCATAATCCGTGTGACCGCAAAATTGACCAGTTCTTCGTCGTCGACGAAATTGATTACCATGTTAATGTCAGCAAATCCGCATCTGTCAATGAAGGAACCCCTCCACAGAGTGATCCAGTTGCTTTGTAAAGTCGACGTGTTATTCCGAGTGACTGGTACATGTAACATGAACATACCTCGCAGATGATGACACCGTTGGTCACGTGATACGCCGTACTAAATCGTTATACTTTCGTAAAGGGTAGAATTAAACCTACACATGTATATGTTTTCTGAATGTGCGTGACGATGTCTATTGGGTGGGACATCTGTCAATAGGTTCTGCACAAAGCTACAAATAATTGACAAGTTTACGCTGAATAGCTATAACTGGAAAACATGAAACTGAGAACATTGAGACCATCTGCACAAGGTCAATGTCGCTTATGGTTAGACATCAAAACTAGGATAATTTTACATGTATAAAGCTATAACACACGCCTCGAGATTATTTTTAACGTTAACCTATTGTTTTTCTTAGTATCAGTACCTTTTACTTTCCATCTAAAGTAAATCTGAATTTCCTTTTTTTCTTTTTTGAACTTTATCATATACCTAGACGCAAGACTTGGCTATCTATCATTTTATAACGTGAACTACGGTCAAATTCTAATCCGTTACAATGACATTGAAAGGGCTTATATCAACATGAGCCAGTTTATTTCTATCACATTTTAATCCAACCTTAATTGGACCAATATTGACGTATAAATGAATGGGAAATACATGTACTATGTATTTCTTAAGTCACAAGCATGTGTATCATGCAAACTCTTTTAAGGTATTTCTACTGCAGATAAACTGTAGATAGACCTGTTACATACTGAACATGAGCTGTTAATAGGACAAATTGCTGTGATTGAAATAAAGTGGTGTTGGGGGAGGGGGTGAAATTGGAACATTTATCATATAATAAGGACTTATTAATAACTTGCTGGGGTTTTTTTTAAAATAAAAATTTAATCAGTTTTTTATATTCATGAGGGTCAAATTGATAGGAAGTAAATAAACGACCATTGCTGGAAATACCTTAACATGAGATCCTAAGATCCCTTTCACTCCGTCCAATTTCTCTATACTTATCAGCGTTCATACTTTATATATTTCAAGTTTTCAAGTATGATTAATGCGTGGGTGCGTGAGTGCACGCGCATGTGCGTGTTTGTGTGCGATCGCTTTCGCGTACGGGTTCGCGTTCTCGCGTGCGCGTATGCATGTGCGTTCGCGTGTGCGGGCGTGGGTCTGTGTGTGTGCTATTTGGGCGTTTCTGTGTTTATTTGGCCTCGTGTCTGTCTATCTGTATATCTGTCCGTCTTCTTGGCTGTCTGTATGTATGTGTGTCTATCAACTGTCTGCCTGTTTGTCTGTATGTCTGGTGTGTAGGGTAACGACTTAAGTATTTAGGTACGCAGCGTTATCTGTAGCCCTGTCTCTGTTTGTTAATTGAATTATATAGATCTGTTTCTACAGTCTCCGCCATGACCAAACATTCCCGTGTTTTATACCATACTATTAACCACATTTGCTCCCACGATCCAATATATGGGATATAGGCAAACAGTGTAGACTCTGATCAGAGTCTACACTGTTTGCTGATAAGAAAATCAATATAAAACAAAACGAAATTTAAACTTTAGGCCAGGCACCCCTTAAATAAAAAATGGACTAATCCAACATATAATCATGGAAGAATCCACTGGGAGCAAATGGGTTAAGAAGTCAGTTAATGAATACTTATGATGTCATTAGTTCTTCAATGAATATTCACCAATTAAAGGACTTCATACGAACATTAACTCGATAAATGTTTTACAGTAGTATGCATTAAAAACCGTCTTAAGTGACCTTATAGTCATTGGACATAGGAATCTTCAAAAGGCAGGGGGTTGCTTAACCCTTTCCCTGATAAACATTAATATAAGAATGTCATGGATATTTATTAGCTAAATATTTATAATGTTATATGTACACATGAGCATTTAGTATTGGTAGCAACTGTATTGTCAGATCTATTATTATTTCGTAAGCAAACTAAACAGACTTTAATCAGACGGTCCCCATAGGAGTCATCTCATCTGGGTCTACTCTGTTTGCAAAGGCGTGAAAAGGCATTTGTATGGGGGAAATACTTACTACAGTGCAAACGGAATGCAGCAGTCCTATATGAGCTTTTGACTTGTATTAAACTATTACCTGTCGTACATGCCTATACTTAAGCGGCCCATCCACTCTCAATATAAGTGTCAATATAACCGTCAATAATTTATACTGACAATCTTATTGATCGTGAATGGGCGGTACTGAAGACTTGATCAATATACTGAAGAATATCAGAGACCTCAAATATATACTGACGCGCTTTAAATACTCTTGATGTGTGATTTCGCCTCATCAATTGTATTGATCAATATTTCATTCTTGTTGAAAATTGACACCAACGGTGATGAATGGAAATTTCTACTAGAATGCATTGAGGTTTACTGAGCGCATACATCTCTCTTCAAAGTGAAATGCGATGATTACAGCAACAGTGTGAAGAAAGGGGCTGCATATAATGTTCAAATAATAATTGTAAATGATTGTCATATAATTGTCAATTATGGCCTGTGACACCGCATTTCAACGCATTTACAGGGCCCCGTCTATGTGACGAAAATGCACACTTGCGCCGCATAGACGATACCAAATACATACAATCTAGCGAGTATGTGTTACTATACCACCGTACAAGTTCAGTGGGGACAACATCGCAATCGGATTGTCATTCTCCTCATATATCCGTCCGTCCGCTTGTATGTCTTTAGACACACTATTCTATACATTTAACACATGACCCAAACAAAACGAAATTTCATAGAATTGATTGTATTTTCCAGCGGGTTTTTTTCAGAAACTGCTCGCTGTGTAAATATATTCTTAAAAGTACAAAAATTAGAGATGCAGGAAACACCACATACTGAACAAACAGTCACCCGAACAGCAACACAAGGAAACAGCAAATGTACATAACTATAAAAACATCAAGAGACGCACAAAGACAAAACACACAATAGGGGGGAGATGGAAGTACCGCCTTGGAACGGTCAGTGACAAAAGTCACTGGGGGTATGTTTAGTTGTTGAGGAGTTACTGTGGCAATAAGATCATAGAATATAAGATAATATTGTGTAGACGATCTCCATTTTGACTTAGTCAATGGATATATCTGTTAGAACATAGGTCCACAAATTTGCATTTCAACAAACATTCGTGTAAAGGTTTGAGACTCTATTTCTCAAAAAGTAAAGCAGCTACGCACGCATACTTTTGGGACGTTCGGACGAAAGGATGGGCAAGATGAAATTTCACCCCTGTAGAAAGAATGTCCTTAAAACGCCGCGGGAATCAGCACAACATACAACACTACCGCCACTACCGCAATCGCCATCCTTATCATAATCATCATAATCATCATCATCATCATCATCATCATAATCATCATCATCATCATCATCATCATAGTGTCGTGTGTAGAAGTATACTGGACGGCCGTACCTTGACGAAATATTCAATGCATTGCTCTTTATACAGTCGAGGCTGTCTGAATCGGTTATTCGTTTATGTTAACCCATTTGCTCCCAGCGCACTATTCCATGTTTATATATTGAATTAGTCCATTTTTATCTAAGGGACGTCTGGTCTAATTTTTCAATTTTGTTTTGTTTTATATTGAATTTCCTGTCAGCAAACAGTGTAGACTCTGCGGCGTCTGATCAGAGTCTACATTGTTTGCCTACGTCCCATATATGGGATCGTGGGCGCAAATGGGTTAATATAGCATGTATACTGAGAGGCAAAAGTAACTGTTCACTTTTGATTTTAGAAATTTTATATACTTAAACTCACCTTACACACATAAAAAATGTCTCAAAGTTTTGATATTTAAACGAATTGAAATCTCAAATAATTTGTCAGTTTTGTATTCGCATGATTAAGTGCTTATTTAAACGGAATGAATAGCAATTCATAAAGTAAGTAGCTGTGATAAAGTTGTTTCTTGGTGTTCACATCTTATTTCGTGTTTTTATGACATTTGTTTTCGAGAATTGTGACTAGAAGCGATAATGGCCCACGGCTGTGTATTAGGCTAACGAGTCTTGACCTCGTATACTTAACGTAACGTCGAACGAGGTCGTTGGGGATAGCGTTCAATTCGAACATAAGGGCTGCTGTCAAATCAAGTGCGTTTTTGATTTGATGATTTTTGCGAACCCTCTGTCCGAGCAGAGGCCACAGGTGCTCTATTGGGTTCATGTCTGGGCCACATAAAGGCCAGGGCAGCAAGCCGGTGCCACGTTGGTTAAGAAAAGCTCACGTACGTGCTGCTGTATGGAGTCTAGCATTATCATGCATGAGTATGCCCAGGTGTTGTGTTAGGAATGGTGCGACAGCTGGGCGCAAGGCCTGAGTAATAGATTTACTGGCGTTAAGGTTTCCATCAATGACATCAAGGTCAGTCTTCTGACCACCCATTATGCCGCCCCAAACCATTACACTACTTCCACCAAACTGGCCACTTCCAAGCACAGTTGTCATGAAAATGGTCACATTTTCTTCTGAAAACCCTCTCCTTGCCGTCTGCAAGATTTACTCTCAACCTGCTCGCATCTGTAAACAGTACTCTGAACCATAGAGCGCGCGTCCAATGGAGATGGCGCCGTCCCCATAGAAGACGAAGATGGCGATTTCGTATATTTATTGTCTGACCAACGTAAGGTCGCCTTGGTCTTATCGGATCAAGACCTGACCGCAGTCTCCTGGGGACAGTTCTTGAAGCTACATGTATGCCGTACTCCATGGCAATGTTTTTAGCTGTCTTAACCGTTGACGTGGATTTGTTAACGTCATGTAACGGTCTTATCTTGGCGTCGTTGCTTTTGTCCTGTCAGATCGCGTTCGATCTTTGATATGACCCGTCTCATCATAATGACTCGGCTGATTATACATGTGGATTGTATTCCGGTGACAATTCATATGTTTAGCAACAGCAGCAACGCTGACGACAGACAACAGCAGTACAACACTTCAATTCGCTGAGTTTCAGAAAGCCTAGGAGGCATCCTGAAGTTCATCATTATTGAAATGTACTGCGATTTTTTTATTCGACGGCCGTAGGGATTAAAGAAGATTAAAATCGAAGATAGGCAATGAGTTGCACGGGTTTGCTGTGCAAAAATGCATAATAGCACTTAGCTAAAATTCGTAAACTTATACCAAGTGATTATGCACTTTAAATGTAAAATTTCATGACCGTAGGTTATACAATACTCAAGAAAATTAAATTTGAAAAGTGCACAGTTAAGTTTGCCTCTCAGTGTAGTTGCTTAATGCAAGGCAAAAGTGATACCGGTTTAGATCTTTTTCTAATAGTCGCTTAACCCTTTCCCTCATATAAACGTGTTTTCACACATTTGTAAACAGAGTAGACCCAGATCAGTCGGCTCCTACAGGAGCTGTCTGATCAGGGTCTGCTCTATATGCTCATGGAACTTGATAGATCGGTACCTTTACTTTTTAAATGGTACCAATGTTCCACCATCCTTATATCATTGTAACTATTTTATCCATGAATATTCAGTAGGTTTTGAAATTTGGAGAAAACAATGAATAGGGAAAGGGTTAAGACAGGTTCTATTATATAACATTTCTTCTTTACTCTCTGTTATGTTTATGACTGCAACGTGATTCCGTATTAACACACACTTTCCTCTCTGTGTTGACACACTGCTTTCAAACAATTACTAGCACCTGTCTATCGCAACCTTTACTCTGGTGCATAATTCAAACTGAATATTAATTAAACAAAGATATGCATCAAAATGTATCACTGAAGAAAGGGATTAGTATGACAAATAGCGCAAACCCTGGTTAATAAGAGATCCCTCATTGACCCTTTGATCTGGGTCTGCAATGTTTCTGACTGTCTTATATACTTGGTTACCGCATATTAAGGGTTATGGGACTACATATGGATTCATTTTAAGTGGTTTATTATGCAGGTGTTTTTTACATGTAGAACCCCTCTATTGCGACCACTTCTTGAATAAACATTTCTGTCTTTTTAAGCAGGTGGTTGCTTAACGCAGGACGAAAGTTATGCAGAAAGCCCGAATAGGAACTTTCTGCATAACTTTCGTCCTGCTTGAAGCTACCACTTGACTCTGTCACTGGAATTATGCCCAATGTTGGGGGTCGCATTAGAAGGGTTTTACTGTAACCTTGAAAAGCTTTGAGAGTTTTCTGCATCGAGTTTATCCTGCGTTCAGGTAACATGGTATCGTATAAAATAATTTCGTATGCATGAATAAGTAGTGGCTAGATGAAGATTTCATTTTAGAGTTTAACTATACACGTGATGTACAACGATTGGTTGACTATCAATGTATAGCACGAGATCTTCGTGTTATTACATTGCACTTTGAAGAATCCGTGTGTCTGTAGATCTGCCTAAAACAGTGATGTTATCATGAGGGGTTTTATTTGGCAGAGTGTACGTGCACCAACAAGGCTATTATACTGGAATGTTTGTATTTGTATAATCCACTTGCGCAAGTAAGAGTTTTTACTTATCATTTGAACGTTTCAACGTGAGTAACGAATAACTAATGTACTCTGTAAACAGTGTAGGCCCAGATGAATTGGCCCCTAGAGGAACCCTCTAATCTTGGTCTGCACTGTTTGTCATGTTACACTTTTCTTTAAAAAAAAACATTCTGAATATGCATGGTATCTTTCTTTCGAATAGTTCATTGCAAGAACAGCTTTGGAACGGCTAACGATAGAGTAAAACCTCGACAAGCCGAGTGTTTATGCAGAATAACTAAGAAATGCTACTTAACCCTTCTCTTGCTGAATTTTAAAATACATTCTCCTTCTTTACCCATGTCCTGTTGTATATTTACACATATCCTCACTGTGTACAAGTATTTCGCTGTGCAATCACTGCTGTGGAGTGCACTGGGTGCACAATCAACTTGTAAATAGTGCAGACCCTGATGAGACAGCTCCTGCAGGAGCTGTCTCATCTGGGTCTTCACTATTTACAGGTAGGTATATTGACGTGAATAGCAAGCGAAGGGTTAAACTTCCTTCATATAAACGCATGTTGACGCATTTGCAAACGGAGTAGACCCAGATCAGTCGGCTCCTATGGAAGCCATCAGTTCAGAATCTGCTCTGCTTGCTTATGGTATAATATAGCATTGATTCTGCAGTTTCTGCCTGAGTCAAAGTGTGCTGGTTTCATATAACATTATCAAAAATAATCTAATTGCTATATTCAAGGCGTCATTGTTTCCTACATAAATATGCAACAGGGAAAGGGTTAACCCTTTCTCTTATGTGAGCGCATTTTGACGCATCTTCAAACAGAGTAGACCCAGATCAGACGGCTCCTATACTGTGGTGCAAGCTGTACGGCCGCAAATGTTTAGACTTTTCTAAGATGGCGGACAAAAAACGGAGGCTGAAAGGTAAGCATCACATTTTTACACTGTTTAAACTATGTAGAATTTTCTTTCAGTCATTTAATTGGTGCCATAACACATAATTTTAACGCCCGTCAACAGCGGCGTACCCACTAATGGTTCATGTCTGTGTGTAAGGCTCAAATCTTCGGTAAACTTTGCAGAAACTGAAAGTCAGAAATCGAATCGAGAAGGTCATATTTTGCCTCATTGTAAGCTTACAAACTACGCTAAACATTTTCTAACACTGTGGATATATGTGATTTATATATTTACATTTTGTCTTTTGGAGACGTTTGAAAATAATATCGAGTGTACGGTTTAGCCATTAGAGGTAAAAGTGCACTGTACGGTTTAGACCCGAGGTTTTTTGTACGGTTTATACACGATTTTCTTTCGAAAAACTGTACGGTTTAGACACAAAACAAATGCTACCATTTGAATTTGCGCCGTAGGTCTAGATAGTATAATCACAACTATTTATTATGGATCTTCCTTCATGCAATGCATGTTTGCGATTATGACAGCATATCACAAACAATTAGGATCGAGATCAGAAGCACAGTATATAATTGGTTTAAACGTATTTTATTTTTAAATATTTGCATGAATATTGTAATGATAACACAAAGGAAAAGAAAAGGATGGAAACGAAAACAAGACTGCTTATTGTGCGCCCCCCCCCCCCCCCCCCCAATCACCGTAACAACTGAACTCGCTTTATGCAGAAATGATTGGCCGTTATTGTACTATATTAATTGTACTGAAAAACTAATTAAATTAAGCAGGATATATCAGTTTATACAAAAACTTTTTGAGAAAGATACTTCAGAATAAAAGAAAAAATAAATAAAAGAAACAAAAAAGGAAACGAAGGTTGACACATATATGTAGAGAGGTCTAGGATTCTGAGCAGTACAAGCACATTCGAAAGAAGGTGAGCGTTACCGAGTTTATTAGAATCGTTTTGAGGTTTGGATAAACCGATGTACAGCTTCGTCTACAATGATGTTTGTTTTATAATTTAAAAGAGGATCACCAAACAGAAAGACATACAGGGACGGAGTAGTGAATCTGGCAACATCATCAAAAAGTTGTTTTCCTTCGTTGGTTTCCTTCGTTGGTATATTTGCAACAGCTTAAGAAGAAGTGCGATGCGTTCTCAACGAGGCCACGTGTACACAAGGCAGTGTCAGATATGTTCTTTGAGAATAGGTCATGGTTCAAGGAACTGCAGTTTGTACGAAGCCTCTTGTGCAGAAGCTGCTGTTTTCTGACATCGTAATAAAATGTTTGGGAACAGTTAGAAGATTGATATTCAAAGACGTTTTTAATGCGTTTAGAGTAGAATATTGTTTTTCATTTTCGGGGAGGTTGTTCCATTCCTGTATTGTTGCAGGGAGGAAAGAGTTGCTATAATGGGTTGTGTGACAGACCAGAGGTTGAATATCACCAGGGTTTCTTAATCTTAAAATGCATCGAGAAACACTTCCAGCCACTTCAGGTACCAGTTCTGTGAGATATTTTGGAGTTAAATGAAACACCATTTTATAAAAGAGAATAAGTCTGTGTTTTACATCTGGTTTCAAGGCGTTTCCATCCAACTTCATGCAATAATTTACCAACAGAAACCAATTTAGTTGTCCCAGTTACTATACGGGTAGCTTCATATTGAATTTTTTCAAAACGGTTAGATTCTCTGGCATTACAGTTATCAAATATAGTACCATCGTATTCTAAAATAGGTATCACGAATTATTATAACGCAAAGTAAAATCCTCGATTTTGATTGGTCAGTTAGCCATGTATAAAAGCCGTGTATCCCTCTAAATTCTGATGTATATACGGAGTCATGAGCAACAATGGAATTTTCCCCGCCGAGGGCCTCGCTTCCTTGCTATAACAAAATAAAAATGGCCGACCAGCTTCACTTCGTCGATTCGATTCAAACAACCGCTCTCAAACGAAATAACAAGAGTTTGGGGTGGAAAAAAGTTATCCATTTATAAACATTTTTGTAATAGTTGTATAACAATGTAAATGAACCCGATATGTGGCGAAGGTCTTATTCTGCTCTGATGCTGCAAATGTTGTCAAAGTGCTTGTGCACGTACCGATTAGCCCCCAAACTCCGCTTTTACAAAGATAATCCACACCCAATTCGATTCAGATTTTATTTATGCACATGCACAGTACACGTACCTGTAAATTGCAGTATAGCCGCTCCTTCCAACGCCCATTGTTTGAATATTATAAAACCGTCATTTTGACGTCATCCAAATGACGTCGGAATTGCGCTAAAATTCCCTCAATTAAGTTAAACCGTTCTCATGCTGAAAAATAGTGTTTGCTTAACCGCTGATCTGCTGAAAGTTTTACTAACGTCTGATTCTTTCAATCCTTTGAGAAACTAATGCACTTGGAAGATCCCTTTCTATCCACAAATATAATGAACTGGTTATTATACACGGTGAACTAGGGTTGCAGTGTGATATATAAGCCCTTACCTTACTGTAAGAGGCACCTGAGGGGAAGCAAAACGACGCCTACATTAGCAACGCTAATTAACTGCTACAAATATTAAACTTTGCAGTATAATAAAATCGTTATACAGATCATTGGCGGGATATCTGACTTTTTATTTCCTGCTGAGGAAAATACATGTAGCCTTCGCCTAACGGCTCGGGCAACATGATTTTCCTCAGCAGGAAACAAAAAGTCAGATACCCCGCCAATGATCTGTATAACTAATAATATACGTAGATAGTTTCAAGGGAATGTCTGTCCGAAGTGAATTTGAATTTTCGCATAACATTTATTCTTGTCCATGCCTTAGTAGCGATATATTCGATATGACAGTGCCATGTTAGATCACGTGAGAGATGAACGCCAATGTGAGTATGTGAATCTACTTCATGAATTTGATGGTCTTGCATATACATGTATACGGATGAGACATTTTTCTCGCGATTATTAACGACTCAGTCTTCTTAGGATTGCCATTTTTCTGCCTTTTTAATATATTATTATTGATATTTGTTGCCATATGTACGGGAGTAATACCTACACTAAACAAGCTAGTGTCGTAAGCAAACAAACGAATGTTCCATCCAATGTCGCTAACAATATCATTTATAAAAACAAGAATCCTTGTGTAACACCAGCTTCATAGTATTCCAGTCAGAGAAGGTACCAGGTAAAATTACACGTTGCATTCTTTCAGTAAGATAACTGGAAAACCAGAATAGAATTATGGGTAGAACATGACCTGGATATATACTGGTTATTAAACATTTAAGCACAATGTTTTACTTTAAAAATTGTGTGAATTGATTTTTAAGTTTAACTAACATGTTTTTGACATGCCGTATAACCGGCAATTAATTTAGCGAACATAATGGTTAATCTGTATCATCTGTCAGAAAAAAGAACCTACCCTCGGATTATGTTTTACAGGCATTTAGTTCAGTTGATGTAATTTAGCACTTGGCCGATATCTCGTCAGTTTCGCGATTACGGATCTGGGCTGAGTCTGTATGGAATTTCGTATGGCATACATGCATTTTAAAGGTGACATAAAAATAAACGTGAACTAATTATATAACAAAAAAGGATAACATGCTAATGAGAAAAAAACATATATCTATTGGACCAAATAAATTGCCAAGTCTAAAATCTTCGTCAATATCTTGAATTTAAATGGTTTGCATTTCACCATTTATAATTATTTTGCTTGTTTATTTCAAAACGTCTGGTATTCCATTAAAAGTTAATGTACGTTGCCCGACTTTCCCGATATGTATGACTTAGCTCTTTTCTTCTAATTTTCATTGGAATTCTCGGATTGGCATCTACACAGTGGCTGATGGTTTCCTTTGTCTCGCAATAGTAACAGGCAAATAATCTGAAAAGATGTGTAAAGTAATGTAAAGTAACAGTACAAAGTGCTTGACTTAATTTCAGACGCTCTGTATTTGCAAACACTTTTACCCAAATACCCAATCAGTTAAACTTAAAAATCAATTCACTTCAAAACTTTTTAAGTATAACATTGTCTTCAAATGTTAACCAGTATAGATCCAGATTATATGCTATGCTTCTGTTCTCGATCCTAATTGTTTGTATTATTCTGTCAAACTCGCAAATAGGCATTGTGTGAAGGAATATCTACACTAATTAGTTGGGATTACACTATCTAGACCTACGACGCATATTCAAACGTTAGTATTTGTATGTGTCTAAACCGTACAGTTTTTGTAAGAAAATCGTGTCTAAACCGTACAAAATAGATCGGGTCTAAACCGTACAGTGCACTTTTACCACTACGGGCTAAACCGTACACTCGGCATTTTTTTAAACCCTCTCAAAAAGACAAAATGTAGATTTGTGCTTCAAACTAATTAACTCAACGTTAATATCGGACTCAAATGCATATACCCAGTGTTAGAAAAGGCTTAGCGTTGTTGGCAAGCTTACAATGAGGCAAAATATGACCTCCTTCTCAATTCGATTTCTGATTTTCGGTTTCTGCATTGTTAACGGAAGATTTTGAGCCTTACACACAGACATGAATCATTAGGAGGTAAACCGCTGTTGACGGACGTTATAATTCTGTGTTATGACACCAACTAAAAGACGGAAAGAAAAATCTACATTTTTTAAAAAGTGTAAAAATGTGATGCTTACCTTTCAGCCTCCTGTTCGTCCGCCATCTTGGAAAAGTCTAAACATTCGCGACCGTACAGCTTGCACCACAGTGAAAGTGCACAGTTAAGTTTGCCTCTCAGTATATAATCAGGATCCAAACTGTTTGACACTCTGATAAAGGTTTAAAACTGACAGAAAAATCGAGTTAACTCATTTAGTCATGTTAACGAATGAATGATTACATACAGTTATACAGTTTGGACCCTCATCAATGTGTCGCCGTATAACTCGGCGTCTCATCAGGATCAAAACTGAAAACATTTGACTTTCTGTAATAAGGATATAATGTCTTTCAAAATAAAAATAGGCAATGTCGTATGTACATGAATATGTACAGACGGTAGCTTTGCGTATTTGTGTAGAATAAAAACCTCTCTGAACCCTTACCCTGGAGGAACATTTATGCACGCCTCTACCACTTTATGAATATTCATTGAATGAGCTTTATATGGCACAGTGCTCCCTCCCTACAACGGCCCTCTCAATAACGATTCCCTCCTTACAACAACGCATGTCACTGTTTCCGAAACAACAAGGCTCCAGACACATTTTTTTCCATCGTAGTTTCTTTATGCCTCCATCAAACCCTATGTTGTGACCACTCTTTAGAATCGTCACTTTGTGACGATTCTAAAGAGTGGTCACAACATAGGGTTTGATTGAGGCATAACGGTTTATGTTCTCGAAATACACCTTATCTGGGGATCTGCAAACAAGCTAATTATGTTTCATTTTCCCTCCCTATAACAACTCCCTCTGAACAACACATACAATCTTCGTATCCCAAAGGGTGTCGTTGTAGAGAGGGGCACTGTATTATTTTCAAGGGAATTTGGCTTAGACAAAATCTGTAGGATCTGATAAATATTGTTCGTATGCAAATAGAGCAGAGCCTGATAAGAGAGCTCTTACTGGAACGATCTGATCTAGGTCTACTCTGTTTGCAAAGACATGAAACGGACGTTTAAATGGGGGAAAGAATTTGATCAATTACTGCATAGCATAAATGCCTTTAAAAACAGATGGCGGCTCAACGCCAATGCCAATGATATATATGCAACAAAAGCTCGTATAATACTGTTTATGTGAGATAGCTTTCTAAATTTTATTCTACCTCAAGCGATCGCATACTAATATATAGAGAGAGCGGAACCTCGTTATTTTAGACTCGGGTAGCTCAAACTTCGGCGTAACACGTGTCCCTTCCAAAATATGTAATACAATAATTATTCTAACATTCGCTACTGCACATATCGATAATGACAAGCGACAGCTTGCTGCAGGTTAATCCTGTAGATGCTAGATCAGCCGAACTCCTGTTATTTCGAAGTAATTTGTATGATCCCTTGAGGTTCGGGTTATCGAGGTTCCGCGGTATGTATATAGCCCTGCGCAGAGCAATCCCGGGCTAGACACCTACTGTAGGAGTCGTTTGATCAGGTCATGTCTGTTTGCTTATGTTTCTATATAGATCTGATTCTACAGTTTCTGTCATGGCCAAACATTCCTGTATCCGTATAAATTGATGTCATTATAACTTGAATTGCATGAATATCAACGATGTTTATTATGTTAGAGTGGTGTTTCCTTCTTGAGCTGATACTTTTTGTAACACCCAGTTCGTTTTTCAGGTTGGTACAGACCCACGTAGCCCGCAGCAAGATGATTCGGAAATATGCCAGTGCCTTAAAGCAAAGAGCATGCATCAGAACATGTGGCTGGACACTGTTGAGTTTGTTTGGATTCTCACTGCTTGTATGGTATACCTCTTTGTCGTTCAATATGGACACCATAGTGAACGTTAATGACAACATGGAACATTTAAGACCAAAGAGAATACGAAACGACGGCTACAAGAAAGCATCTCCGTCACACAGCAAGAACTCGACATTAGCCACTGCTAAAATCACCAAGCAAGTACAGCGCAAGATACAAAACGAAACGTCAAAGGAGGTATCCCAGAAACAAACACAGCATCTGCCGAAGGCTTTAATAATAGGCGTTCGTAAAGGAGGTACATTTGCCCTGCTTACTTTCTTGAATCTCCATCCGGATATTGTCGCTGCAGACCATGAGATGCACTTTTTCGGAATCAACAGCACGTACAGGAAAGGGTTGTCGTTTTACCGTGAACAGATGCCCCTGAGCTTTGACTACCAGCTGACGATTGAAAAAACGCCGTCGTACTTCATAGAAAAGATGGCACCGGAGCGGGTGTATAAGATGAACAACTCTATACGTCTTCTGTTGGTTGTTCGAGATCCTGTTACAAGACTTATATCTGACTATGCCATGAAGCGGGCTAAGGCGCTGAAGGCTAACCGCTCATACCCACCACTGAGGTCTTTAGTTCTTGACAAGGAGGGGAATGTTAACCCCGATTACCGTGCTGTGATGATCTCAACGTATCATTTACATATTTTGAAATGGCTTAAATATTTCCAAAGAGAGCAAATTCACATTGTAGATGGTGAGAAATTAGTATCCGACCCCGTTATTGAAATGGGAAAGATTGAGAGATTTCTTGGGATTAAGCATAGCATAACCAAGGACATGTTCTTTTTCAAGAAATCAAAAGGATTTTATTGCGTTAAAGATAAAATTGTTTCAAGCTGTTTAGCTAAGACCAAGGGTAGAAAACATCCAAAGGTAGATCCAGGCCTGGTGGTCAAACTACAGGAATATTTCAAGCCGAAAAACAAGGTGTTTTTCAATCTAATTGGAAGGCAGTTTGACTGGCAATGACGCGTGAATATACAGTAAAAGCCTTCTAATGCGCCAACCAAAAGGAAATGCAACCCCTGGTATTAAAGGCGGGTGGTACATGTAGCAATTCTAGCAAAAATGCACACAGAATGTTTTAAGCCTCGGTAAAAACTGTAGAATCATATCGATATTTTATCATAACCAAACAGAGCAGATCCTGATCAGACGGCTCCTGTATGAGCCGTCTGATCTGGGTCTGCTGTTTGCAAAGGCGTAGAAGTAAGTAATTACGGAGTAAATTGTTTAAGACACCGACGCGAAGGTATATTCAGTAAGTGGTCACACTGGAGGGGTTCTACTGTATTTAGAGGTCCAGATAAGATGCGTAAATTTAAACATTTTCCAGAATAACTCCTTTATTTCTCTACCAAACCCTATACTGAGACCATTCTTTAAAATCGTCTAGAAGAGACGATTGTAAAGAGCAGTCACAGTATAGGGTTTGGTGGAGAAATGACGACTTTAGCATTTGGGCACGCACCTATATCTGTGGCAGTATTGATGAAATAAACTGCTCGACTTTTTGTCTGGCACAGGTTAAGAATATATATATACACATCAGATATTTTGTTTTTTATCTATTTTACTCTTTGCATGCTATTTTCCTCTGCTACAAGTGTCGTCTGCTACAATTCTCAGTTATCGTTTCTTCATTAGCTTGGATTCTGATGAGACACTGAGTTAACCCTTGCCTTTATGAATATTCATGTAAGAACTTTAAAGCCTGGGTCCATGCTTATAAAGCTTTTATTTGAGTCTGAGATCGTTCTCAAGCTTTTGATTGGTCAGATTTGAGCCTTTGGCTCAAATCTGACCAATCAAAAGCTTGAGAACTCAAATCTGACCAATCAAAAGCCTGAGAACGAAACTCAGACTCAACTAAAAGCTTTATAAGCATGGACCCAGATCTATTGTAATTTCAAAAGCTAACTGAGCAAAACACTGATCAGATGGTTTCTAAAGGTGGCGTCTGATCTTTGTCTACCCTGTTTGCATACGGCGTGAAAAGGCGTTTGTATAGGAGAAAGTGTTAACTCTTCGCTTGCTATTCACGTCAATATACCTACCTGTAAATAGTGAAGACCCAGATGAGACAGCTCCTGAAGGAGCTGTCTAATCTGGGTCTGCACTATTTACAAGTTGATTGTGCAACCAGTGCACTCCACAGCAGTGATTGCATAGCGAAATACGTGTACACAGTGGAAGATATATGTAATTATACAACGGGGCATGGGTAAAGGAGAAATATATTTTAATGTTCAGCAAGCGAAGGGTTAAAGGCGTTTCATCTGAATCCATACTGTTAACACGTGTTATCGCATATTCACCGCTAACGCGCTAAGGATTATTTTGTTACCAATCAAATAACCGGGGAATTTATTGTAATCCTGTTCCTGTCATGATGCCATAAAATATGCGTTTTTCCTGACATGACAGAAGAAAACAATGCGTTATAGGGGGGTGAGTAATGTTATAGGGGGATGAGTAATGTGTACCTTTGAGCATCTGTCAAAGTAAATATCGTTTGCATCAATTCTCAAAATATTGTTTTCTTTTATTTCTTTTAAAAAGATAATACAATGTCAAACAGTGTGGATCCTGTTGAGACGCCGAGTTACTGGGCATCATATCCGGCTCAAGATAATTTGCAAATGCCAACACAAATTGGTCCATAGTGTTGGGCCTATAGTGTTGAAACATCAAGCAAATTAGACTACAGTAAAACCTTTATTAACCGGCCGTTAAATTTAGTATGAATATCGGTCTTGGAGACAGGTAACAGCTTAATGCAGGGTGAAAGTCATACAGAAAGCTCTCTGCATGACTTTCACCCTACATTAAGCAGCCACCTGCCTAAAAGTATCTAAATTCTTATCTAGTAGAATTCCGGTTAAGAGAGGTTATACTGTAATAGATCTAAGAGGCTGATCTAACTAACCTATTACTCAATGAATATTCATGTAAGAAATAATTACAATATAAATATTAATCAGATTAAATTTGATAAGTGCACATGAACACATGAACTTCTGGCAATTGCAGAAACTGTAGAATTAGATGCACATTATAACATACGCAAACAGAGTAGACCCAGATCAGATAGCTCCTATAGGAGCCGTCTGATCTTGGTCTACTCAGTTTGCAAAGGCGTAAAAAGTGTATTTAGTAAAGGGTTAAAATGGTTTGATGTTTCTCTGCTAAACCATACTATGCCGCAAGATGGGGATTTACTGGGAGAACAAGAAATGCTGATATACCAGTATGCATATTATCCACATCCCTGAAAGTCTGTGAAAAAAACCCATGTACAGTTAGAAAGGCATTGAACATACAGCTGAGGTGTGTTCCGTTAACCGTAACGTTACAGTTTTATGCAACTGTTCGCAAGTGTTAAGACGGAAATGTTGCGATTACTGTTGTAGGCCTAATCACAACATTTCCGTCTTAATATTTGTGAATAAGTTGCATAAAAATTCACTGGTTACTGTGAACTAGACAGAGGAATGATGTCGCAGAGAAACGGGACATTCCAATTTTACCAGGGTGTGGATAGTTTGGCGTTCATGAACAACGTCACTAGTGTGCCCACTAATGTGGAAATGCATCGCATACCATGGCATAACTGAATCCTGACTGTCAAATTTCTAAATACATGTATCGCCATTTCGGTAAATCAATTGACTGGTTACATCCATCGCTATACAGTAAAACCTCTCTATAACGGCCACTAAATTGATTTAATTATTTGATATTTAGGACAGGTGGTTGCTTAAAGCAAGGTGAAAGTAAAACAGAACGCTTCTATAGGAGCGGTTTTTTTTTAATTTCATCTTGCTTTAAGCAACCATCTGCCTTAACAAAAATACTTGATGTAATTTAGTGGTCGTTATAGAGAGGTTTTACTGTATAGAGAAACGTCGTCTGGCCAGAGTTGCATCGTTTGGTTGGATACTTGCAACCTTTCGCAATAAATTCATTTTTTTTAAAAAATCTAAACTATTCAAAATAAACCGTTCACATAAAGAGTGTTGCAAGCTGTTGTCAATATTACTGAAAACGGTTTCAAACATTATCTTGAATAACTGCATCAACACTGACCGACATCGCTGTGTGAAGGGTACTGCTTGGAAAGGGAAGTAACTCGTAGAGTATAGTATATCTTGTCATATGTGCAGTTATTCATTTATTGAACATACGAGTCTTTAAAAGCAGATTGTTGCTTAATGCAGGACAAAAGGAATACCGAAAGTTCATATGGGAGCTTTTTGCATAACTCTTGACTTGTTTTAAGCTTCAACCTTTATCTCATAACCGCCTTTTCTTGCATTTGCAAATAGTGTAGGCCCAGATCAGATGGCAACTATAGGAGCTATCTGATCAGGGTATGCTCTGTTTGCTTTTGACATGACACAGATGGTGATTCTACAGTTTATGTCAAAGCATAAACATTGTTTACATTATAAAAAACTGAACTAATAAATATTCATGCTGTCATTATCTCTAACATGAAAATTCATTAAGTAAAGGGTTAAGGAGATGGAATCTACTCGAA
Source organism: Azorinus chamasolen (assembly GCA_963576725.1). Classification (NCBI taxonomy): domain Eukaryota; kingdom Metazoa; phylum Mollusca; class Bivalvia; order Cardiida; family Solecurtidae; genus Azorinus; species Azorinus chamasolen. Next base: position 2,625,338 of record OY755245.1, on the reverse strand, counting down.
TCAGACAAACCTAGAGTGGCAACACCGATGAATCATACAAACCTAGAGTGGCAACACCGATGTCTACAGTATGTGCGTATTTAAGGAGATAAAGTCTGTATCACAAGTCACGATGTCAAACAAAAGAGATACGAAAAGTCGCAGGAAACATAGAACTATTCAGTTTAATATATGTACATATATTGTAGATTGTATACCATGCAATACGTTTTATGTTGTTAATCAACCAACTGTACAAGTTATGGATTCCATTAATTACAAATAAATTCTAATTATAATACAAAAGGTGTGAAAATGGAATGCTTATGTAAACATAACTAAAATGACTTCAAATAAAATCAGACTAAAAAAGTACATTGAAAACGGTAACTAGATTGTATTTAAGATATTTTACGCTTGGGCTGATGAACACTGAAAGTGAATTGACCCATCCGTGTTTAACTATAGAGCACAACCAGTAACACAAACTAATATTTGGTAGAAGGAGTTAACCCTTTACTCCATGAATATTCATTTAACCCTTCTCTTTCTGAATTTTACAAAAATGCATTTCTCCTTCTTTACCCATGCCCTGTTGTATAATTACATATATCTTCACTGTGTACAAGTATATCGCTGTGCAATCACTGCTGTAGGATGCACTGGTTGCACAATCAACTTGTAAATAGTGCAGACCCTGATGAGACAGCTCCTGCAGGAGCTGTCTCATCTGGGTCTTCACTATTTACAGGTAGGTATATTGACGTGAATAGCAAGCGAAGGGTTAAGAAATTATAACATCTTTATTATTAATTGTGTTATGTTTTAATGGCATATGAACACACGACATTTTGGCTCAGACAGAATCTGTAGAATTAGACGTGTATCATACCATAAGCAAACAGAGCAGACCCTGATCAGACAGCTCCTACAAGAGCAGTCTGATCTGGGTCTACTCTGTTTGCAAAGGAATAGAAAGGCGTAGTCATTGAGTAAAGGATTAAAGACAAACAATTCAGACCATGATCAGAGAGCTCCTCAAGCAGTCCATTGGTCTGGCCCATTAATTAATCAATAGACATACATTAAATATGTCTTACATGAATATTCACCATGTAAAATGAAAACAATGAATATGTGTATGTGGTAATACATGTAAATGGGACTGATTCTGGTCTGACTGTACTTTTAATCAAAGCAGTTGATCTGGGCTTGTACTATCTGAAGTTGCCCGGGTTAGCTTTGTACATAACAGTATGACAGGTATATGGGTTTAAGTTAACCCATCTGTGCCCAGCGTCCATTAAAATGGACATAGGCAAACAGTGTAGACCCAGAACAGAGGGTTCTCTCAGGATTAATAAGAAATAAGCATAACATGAATATTTATTTTAGAAGATTTCTATAATGGTGAAGGAACTTGGGAGGGGTTTGGTCGATGCTGGAGCAGTAGAATCAGATTTAGTTCATTGCATGAGCAAAGAGCGCAGAGTCTGATCTGGGTCTACCCTGTTTGAAAAGGTGTCAAAAGGTATCTCTACTATGTACATACAGTTGAACTTCGATATCTCGAACTCGGATAACTCGAACTTCGGATAACTCGAATTAAAAGTTCAGTCTTTCCAAAAATTACAATACAAGATATTTTCTAAAATATATCACTACACATATCTAGAAACACACGTAACAGCTTAATGTAGGTCTAAAGTAATGCTGAAAGCTCCTGCAGGAGCTTTCAGCATTACTTTAGACCTGCATTAAGCTGTAGACCTGAGATATTTGTCAGATTATAAATCGGATGAGTCGAACCTCTCTTCTCGGACTAATTTTTATGGTCCCTTGAAGTTCGAGATATCGAAGTTCAACTGTACTTAAAAAGAGAAGGGTTTTATATTTTCAAATGTATTGTACATGTACATAACAGAGGTCCTGTGAATAAAGTACCCTGTGATTCTTACGGCACTGACTCGGACCAGTCACCATTTAGCAAGTTCAAGTTAGATAATTCACCGTTCGCGTGTTTTGAGGGCTGTCAAACAATGTACACGAAGATGAGATGCAATGCCTTCTAGAAAGAGCATGAGTTACATCTCTCATGGTTTGGGATATGGGTGGGTTATTTAGTAAATCAAAGTTATTCAGTATGAAGCATAAGTCCATCTCATGCAAGCAACATGGTGTAATTTCAAATAAATGTAGTCACGTGTTAGCTAGTTAACACATAAATAAGAGGAAAACCGGAATACGGCTTTTACATAAACTAATTACAGTAAAACTTCGATTATTCGAACACTAATATACGTATTATTATCGATCTTTAAGACAGGTGGCAGCTTAATGCATGGTGAAAGTCATGCAGAAAGCTCCTAGAGGAGCTTTCTGCGTGACTTTCACCATGCATTAAGCAGCCACCTGCCTAAAAGGATCTAAATTCTTCTATACCGAAAATTCGAATAATCGAGGTTTTACTGTACTAACAACTATGTGATCGAAAAATTAAAAAGAGAAAAGGTTTGATTAAGCAGCAAACATATCTTTTCAATTGCAAGATAAAGTTATAAATATGAAAGGTATAATCCAGGCTAAGTCATACAAAACAAGTCCAAAGTATGTATTCGTAAAATATGACTCATTGACTGTATTACCAGCATATTTCACAAACCCACCAATTCCCTCCAAAGGAAGGAAAATTGGAGTAGAATGTGAGGTAAGTGCATTGTCTATATATTCAGCATACAACGTATTAACCCTTTCCCTCATACAAGCAAATAGTTTTGATATTTCTCGATCAAACCGTGTCTTACAGCTACGCTACTCATTACTGTAGTTGTGAATGCCTCTCCGATTAGCAATTAGCCAGAGGTTTTGTAGAAATCAGAGAGATAAACGCCTCTCCAATTTGCAATTGACCAGAGGTTTTGTTGAAATCAGACAGACAACTGCGCATTTTGTCTACAGCCATGATCGAATCTATTTTTACGTTATTGGTGTAGAAAATAGCTCTTTTGGATGTCAAGGATTTCTCATTGTGCAAACCCAAGTAAGCATGACATAATTGGGCATACAATTGTAATATAGTAAACCCCCTCTATATCGGCCACTAAATTTAGTTAATTAGTTGGTATTTAGGGCTAGTGGCTTCTTAAAGCAAGGTGAAAGTAAAACAGAACGCTCCCTATATAGGAGCGTTCTGTTTTACTTTCAGCCACCAAAATACCTGATGTAATATAGTGGCCGTTATAGAGAGGTTTTACTGTATGAATTTTCGAAATGCATAATATACACTCGTTCCTAAACCCCGTGAACAGTCGGAACAGTTTAAATGTCCTAGAGGATTCTGAATGGCAACGTGTGCAGATTCTGATTAGATGGTTCTTCTAGAAACACTCTGATCTGGGTCTACGGTGTTTACAAATGTCAGTAATGTTTAACCATAGGTAATAAACAGAGCATAACCAGGTCATTTGACACACCTACTGAATAATAAACTTGAGGTTATTGTTTCTTACTTGAATATTCATGAGGGTGTCGCCATGGTATTCTATGACATAAGTATGAATCTTTCAGCGTGTCCTTATACAATGCGTGGTTATAGGTTTCGAAAATAATGAGCCCCACCCTTCTGAGACAATGGACGTGACCCACATACGAGCGTACTATAATTCTACGTAGGTCTGACCAGATTGTCTGTTTAAAGTATGTATACTTTATAGTAGAACATATTAAGCGGCCATCAAAAAGATGTATATGTCTAGTTGAGGGTTTGCAAGGCAGGTGGTAGCTTAATGCAGGTCAAAAGTAATGCAGAAAGCTCCTACAGATACTTTCTGCATTACTTTTGCCCTGCATTAAGCAACCACCTGCTTTTTAAGAGTCCTATGCTCAATAAATAAATGGCCGCTTAAGACTGGTACTACTGTACACACAGTTAAGTATTGATCGCGGAATCGATTTTGTACAAATGAAGAATCGAAATGTAAATTAATTCTTTACCCGGCTGTAACACAATTCAGTTTTGCTCATATTTGGATCTGGTGCAGTCGTGTTTACTTTCGACTCGATCAACCTTTTGAACATGTTTTGACCGAGTGTCAAACAGTTTGGATTCAGATTAGACGCAGAGTTACTCGATGTCTTATCTGGATCCAAGCTGTTTGGAAATGCAAGTCAGGCCTTGATTAGCAGAAGGGTTGAGATATACATGTATACATGTATACTGTACATGTAATAGGCACTGGTGTCATTAATTCTGTTCTCCAATTCTAAAGGCACGACTTTAGTATTTGTCTTTGCAAACAGTGTAGACCCAGATCAAACGGCTCCTGTATAAACCATTTAATCAGGGTCTGGTCTGTTTGCTAGTGGAATTATATAGATCTGATTTTACAGGTTTTACTGAAACCAAAACATTTTTGTGTTTATATGCCATTATAAATATTAATTCATTTAATTCTAATTGACTCCATAACCACACCTTTCTATCTTTTGCAAACAGTGCAGACATAGATCAGACTGATAATGTAACGAGCCGTCTGACCAGTGTCTCAGTCTGTTCTGTTTGCTCGTGGGAAAAAACATCTATGCTGAAAATAATCTGTTCATTCAAATGCATTTAATAAACTTTAAAGATGTCATTATTTTCTACATGGAATATTCATGGAGTAAGAGCTAATATTCTCAAGTAAAATTATAATTTACATGATTATTCTTGAAATATATGATTAATGTACACAACAATTTTGAAATGTTTCGCGAGTGTATGTACACATGACAATGGACAATATCGTGAAATCTTTAGGCATACTAATCTGTTTTGGGAATGAAATACAAATCCTTGGTCAACATGGAGGTGAAGGAAGGAACTTGTTTCATTCCATGCATATCCGGGTCTTTTGGCAATGTGTTTGATTGAAACTTTTGATCATATGCAACTACTCGATTCACACGCGTGAGCAATTTGACCATTTCAGTGGTTGTTCCATATTCGTCCAACACTTGTACCAAAGCCTGCATAAACCAGGAACCATTTCGAGAATTTCGCCAAGAATAATACCCAGGCACCGTCGAGTACGAAATCAAAAAGTCGGCTTCGTTCGGAATTCTAATTTCACTCGTTGGAACATCAGGAAATGCGTCACCAAAGTCTCTTTTAGCATCAGTGACATTCATGCCTACTCCAGCATCAAGCTGGTTTCCTCGACAAGCTTGAATGAAGAAGATCTTGGGCTTACCAGCTAGGCTTTTGCAATTATTTCCTTTGAAGTATTCAAAGATTTCTTTCAACTGGATACTATCGTCCGTGCCGTATATTTTGTCCTTTTCGCCATGGCTTAGTAGAACGCCAACAAAACAGTCCGCGTCACTGTGGTCTTCATTGGCAATTTTCTTGAAAACTGATCTAATTTCGTCACATGTGACGTCATGCCTACGTTCGACATCAAAACCGAGAAGTTTGAGCCTACTCCCGATCTTTGTAGCGTCCAGGTCTGTTCCACTTCTCGTGCCAAAGCCCATTCGGACGAGCTCAGGTGAGAAATTCTTGTTGTTAATGATGACTGCTTTGCCTCTTCGAGGGAAGTCCATCTTGTACACATCGGCCAGCATTTCCTTTCTCGTCATTACAGCTGGCATCCTTGCGTAATTCTGTAAAAATGTAAAGTATAAGTAAATGAGTTGGGGTAGCCCTTATCTCATATAGACAACTTGCGGCACCTTTGCAAAACAGACTATACCCAATTCAGACAGATCCTCTATCAGCTGCCTGATCATGATCTGCTTAATTTGCTTACGGAATGATTAAAGATTCTGAAATATCTGTCACAGCCAAAATTCCCTTGTTAACGAGAAACTATTAAAATGAAATCCATGAATATTCATGCAGTAATACAATGTCAAATTATTATTCGTGCATGAAAGGGTTGACGGCATTGCCAAACTAAATATACTAGAACTTGTCCTAAGCAGTCATTTATTTTTGAACATAGCTAGAGTCTTAAAAAGTAGGCGGTTGCTTAATGCAGGACAAATGTAATGTAGAAAGCCTCCCTCTCTGTCTCTGTCTCTGTGTCTGTCTGTCTGTCTGTATGTCTGTCTATCTATCTCTCGTCCCTCTCTCCTCTCTATCTGTCTCTGTCTGACTCTGTCTGTCGTTGTCTCTGTCTCTCTCTCTCTTTGTCTGTGTGTGTGTCTCTCTCTCCTCTCTCTCTCTTCGTCTCCTCCTGTGACTGTGTGTCTCTATGTGTGTGTGTCTCTCTCTCTCTCTCTCTCTCTCTCTCTCTCTCTCTCTCTCTCTCATTTAGAATATTTACTTATTTACTATTATCTATGTATATGTTTGTATTCGTTTCGCCGACAATTCAGGTCAGCACTGGGTACAGGAATAGTGGTGTGTTTATTGAATGTAAACCCATTATTACAAACACGCTCATGCATAACTTAACTCCACTATTCGCGACCTGACTCGTATTTGCAAACAGTTTGGATCCAGACGAGACGCCGAGTAACATGTCGTCTCATCAGTACACAAGCCGTTTAACACTTGGTCAGTAGTTTCTTGATCGAATCGGAAGTAGTCCAAATTGCACTAGATCCAAATTTGAGAAGACATTATATTTTCACAGCTGGATAAGGGATAATAAAGATAGGACATATATGGGCGGATTAGCATTGAGAGTACAAAAGTCACACCCTAAACAGTAGAACCTGTCCTAACCGGCAACTTCATTTATTGAACACAGGAGTCTTAAAAAGCAGGCGGTTGCTTAATGCAGGCCAAAAGTAATGCAGACAGCTCATATAGGAGCTTTCTGCGTTACTTTTGACATGCATTAAACAACCACCTGCATTATGGACCCGTAATTAGACCTCGTTTTGACGATCGCTTAACACGGGTTCTACTGTATACGATTACTCGAAATCCTACGTCCAGGTTGTACACATATTTCAGTTATCATTTGCGCCTGATCTTGTCGTCTGCTACAATTTTCATTTGTTTAATTAGCTCTCAATTTCTTTCAAAAACAGTACCACAATATCAAACAGTTTGGATCTTCTTCTTCTTCTATAGTAATGGCTATCACTCACTATTGAGTATTATCGCCATGCACGGGGGTTAAAAAGTATGATAGACTGTTTGGAGGCACAAGCTACTCAATCCACTTGGTACCTCCAAACAGGGTGGTGCAAAGACCTAAAAACATACAAGAAACTAAATTAAAATCCCTACTTACAAGAAATGTGCAAGAAAGTTAGTATTGTTAAAAACAGATAAAAGAGCTCTTGAGCTTGACTATGGATGATACATCGATGCAGCCAGTGCTGACTTGAATCCAAGGATTGATTCAGCACTGACTACATCCGATGGTAGTGTATTCCACTAGACAACTGTATGTGGAAAGAATGAGTATTTGAAATAGTCAGCTGTGGTGGAAGGTATTTCGTATGCTAAGTGGTGGTAGTGTCTGGACTGTCTTGTGTAAGGTGTTAGAAAATGATTGATATTGATATCAACATGATTGTAGATAATTTTGTGGAAAAATGAGAGTCTACTGAACTGCCTTCTTGATTGCAACGAGTTCCATTTCAAGTCATTCAATATGTTGGTGACAGTGCCCGGGGTCTTGCCGTAATTATTAGAAACAAATCGAGCAGCCCTACGCTGGATACTTTCGAGTTTATCAATATCCTTCTGGTGATAAGGATCCCAGACACTGGAACAATATTCTAGGTTGGGTCTAACAATGGAATTTTATGCAGCTGCCTTAGTTTCAGGTCTAGAAGAATGAAGATTTCGTTTCAGAAAACCTAAATTTTGACTTGCCTTACTGGTAATTTTATTTACATGTGGGGACCCCCCAATCTGAAATCCTTGATCCGCACATGGATCAGGCGCAGCTGTGATTACCTTTGCAAACAGTTTGGATCCAGGTGAGACGTTGAAAATCTAACACCCCCCCCCCCCCAATCTGAAATCCTTGATCCGCACATGGATCAGGCGCAGCTGTGATTACCATTGCAAACAGTTTGGATTCAGGTGAGACGTCGCTCAAATAGCTTCAAATCTATCCTGGTCGGGGGTTAGATTTTCAACGTCTCACCTGGATCCAAACTGTTTGCAAAGGTAATCACAGCTGCGCCTGGTCCATGTGCGGATCAAGAATTTCAGATGGGGGGGGGGGTGTTAGATTTTCAAAGTTTGATGACATCACTAGTGTCTTTGTAAATTGCATGTTGAGAAAGAGCATAATCTGGTAAAGTTTGCAAAATTCATAAACTCAGATTAAATCATAAATTGATTTTTTTAGACCAAGATCTAATAAAACTACTCAAGTGTTTTTGGTGTTGTTGATGTTTTTTTGTTTTTTGTTTTTGTTTTTATTTGGGGGGGGGGCGTACACCGGACCCGCCCCTCTAAATCCACGCCTGTGATCAGCGTCTGTTGTGTTTGTTTATGTAATTACATGTACAGATCTGATTCTATAGGTTCTGCCCAGGCGAAAACATCCTGTGTTCATATTCCATTATAAAATCAGCTAATGAATATTCAGTATCATTTATTCTAGTATGAAAATTCATAAGGTAAATGGTTAATAGTACCTGTTTATTTTCTATTTCTTCATCGTCTTCCAGATCCACCAGTTTTATTTTGTTCAGAGCAGCATTCGATATCTTGGACAAAATTTTTGTCACCACTCCACGTTTGCCAAATGCCTTCGCATCGGTCGTGTCTATATCTTCAATACCATCGGTGGTCGCCGTTGAATTAGGATTTCCAGTGTTCTTTTTATCGTTACCTTCCATATTTTGGTCCAAACTATGAAGTTCAAGATAGTAACATAAGCTAGATCCACTTATTGTAGTTCGTGTTATTGACACAAATCTATTAATCACTGTAAATCCACATAAACTGGTTCATATTTTTACCATACAGGTACGTATGCACAAATCTAGTGTGTATTGGTGATATTATGCAGAAAGCTTTCTGTATTACTGTTGTCCTGTATTAAGCAACCACCTGCGTGTGTTGAAAGCGAGACTGTACTGTATGTAAGCGCTTGTTAGTCAACAATGTAATCTGATCTATGAAGTCAGAACTATTTTAAACCTCTGTGTACAACATGCCCCAACGTATTCACCCTTTAAAGTGCTGAATATTAAAAAAGGAATCGCCCATCACTCTTTAACAATAGACGTAATGGAATAATTTGTTACAGTATCTTTTATGACAACATTGCAACCCTGATCAGAGAACTCCTCTAAGAGCCCCCATTCCCACCCTGATCTAGGTCTGCACTGTTTGTAAATTATGCAAGTTCATTCGTTAACCGCAATCAAGCGTCAGACCATTTCACCGCCACATAAATGTGTATCTCCTGCTTAGATTACTTCCGTTTTCTTCCATTTCTGTACAAAGAACATCCTCGTATCAAATAGCCAATAATGACAAAATGATCTTTCTTAATTGGACTTCTCATATGGACCTATAAACATTTTACAAAGCTTATCAAAGATTCGCATATATCGACAAAAGAGTTGGGCATGTGTATTGAATATGCAGTGTATTAGATAACCACTTTGAGTTGGAATATTTGGTTAACGTTGTAAAATAAGGTTTGATACCTGTGTGTAACTATATTTCACCCTAAACCCTGCTGAAAAACGACGTATGCTTTAAAACTCCTTACTGTTACAATGTTTTATTACTTTCGAATCGAATATTTTAAGCAATTATTGACCGATTTTAAAGAGCTTCAAATAGTTTCAATAATAGGTCAAATCACTCGGTAGATTTAGGCGAATATCTGTCAGGTCGCCTTTAGCAGGCACAGGTTTAAACAAAATTATGTGGAGCATGGCTGAAAGGTACACGATCTTTACACCATTATACATGTGTCATGTATCCTATTCGATGTCAGTTGACTATAGGTATTTAGCCTTATAAAATGTTATTAAGTCAGCGCGAACGAAATAGATAAGAGAGAGAGAGAGAGAGGGGGGGGGGGAGAAAGATACACTAGTTAACACAGATAGAGAGAGAGTGACAGAGATACAGATAAACCCAAAGAGATAGATAGACAGACAGACAGACAGACAGACAGACAGACTGACATAAATACATACATACATACATACATACACAGACATACACAAACATAGAGATATAGAGACAAATAGAGATATTGAGACAGACAGAAAGACAGACAGGCTGAAGGGTAGAGACACATATTTAAGGATATACTTGTAAAGAAAGACAGAGGAAGAGAGGGAAAACTGGGTCTTCCGGTGATATGTCTGTCAATTGAAAGAGGGCCATTATGTTTAATGCATAATGATGGTTCCAAGAATTGTGTGACTGTGTTTGAAGGAATATGAAAAGACAAACAGTCGTTGATAAGACATTTTCTAATACATTTGTACTTCAATCCAGTATATAAACATACAATTTTTTAACCTGTAACCGCATGAATATTCATGTAAGAGGGTAATGACACCGTATGTAGTGTGTTAACATGTGAATGTTTGGCCACAGTAGAATGATATCTATATATATAATTCCATCAGCTAACAGAGTAGACCCCGATCAGACGGATCCAATAAAAGCCGTCTGATCTGGGTCTATTCTGTTAGCAAACGCATGCAAATGCGTGTCCATTTGGTTCAGAATTAACCCATTTGCTCCCACGATCTCATATATGGGACGTAGGCAATAAGTGTAGACTCTGATCAGACGCCGCATAATGCGGCGTCTGATCAGAGTCTACACTGTTTGCTGATAGGAAATTCAATATAAAACAAAAAATGAAAATTCAGATGAGACATCCGTTAGATAAAAGATAGACTAATCCAATTATGTAAGCAATCCACTGGGAGCAAATGGGTTAAACCCGTTTATTGTAGAACGTGAGTAATGCAGCTTTCTGTATTACTTTTGTCTGGCACTAACCTATCGCCCCTCTTAACTCTTTACTCCATGAACATTCCTGTAAAAACATGAATATTAATTAATTGTTTTAATAGCGCATAGACACAGGAAAGGTTGACCATGACAGAAACTGTTGAATCATATCTATGTCATAGCATAAGCAAACAGAGCAGACCCTGATCAGACGGCTCCTATTGGGGCCGTCTGATCTGGGTTTACACTGTTTGCAAATGTGTAGAGGGGGTTATTTGTGGAGTAAAGGGTTAACCCTTTTCCTCACATAGACGCCATTAGGACCCTTTGTAAATAGGATAGGTCCGGGTCAGACTGCTCCTGTTGGATCCGTTTGATCCGGGTCTGTTCTGTTTGCTCACGAAATTTTATAGATCTGATTCTACAACATATTGCCATGGTAAAAATTCGCTTTACTCATGACGTCATAATAAACTTAGCTTATTAACCCTTTCGCTGCCAATGCCGGATCTGTTATTACCTATGCAAACAGTTTGGATCCAGATGAGACGCCGAGTAACTCGGCGTCTCATCAGGATCCAAACTGTTTGTTACTGTTACTATGTTTTGAAACAAAAATGAAGAAAATAAAAAAAATATGAAAATTTGTAGCAGACGATAAAGTTAGCAGACGACAGAGTTTGGCAGCGAAAGGGTTAATAATTTACCACTTGCAATAATGAAAGAAATGGTAAATGTGGTTTACTTCAATGTTCTTTAGGGGTTTTTCACTGTATATGATTTGGATACAGTAGAACCTGTCATTAAGCGGTCATCAAAATGGTCTAATTGTGGACTTGTAAGGCCGGTGGCAGCTTAATGCAAGTCAAACGAGATACATGAAACTCCTATAGGAGCGTTCTGCATTACTTTTGTCCTGCATTAAGCATACACCTTCATTTTAACACTCCCGTGTTCAATAGATGAATGGATGTTCTTGGCTATGGCACGTTCAATCCATTACTGATTAACTCTATGCCTGCTATGAGCGACCTGATGGTCACTTGCAAACAGCTTGGTTCAAGATGAGACGCCGAGTAACTCGGCGTCTCACCAGGACCCAACCTACTTGATACTCGGTCAGTAATTTCTCAAAAGTTTAATAAATCAGAAGTAACTTACTACATTGTGCAACAGTGGGGAGTTGGAGCAAACATTAGTGTGTGGGCAGGCTAACCCTTTCTCTGTTCTATGTTTATTACAAATTTCAATATCTACTGAATATTCATGGACAAAATAGTTATAATGAAACATAGAAGGTGGAACATTGCAGCCATTTTTCAAATTCCATGAGCAAACAGGGCAGACCCAGATCAGACGGCTCCTATAGGAGCCGTCTGATCTGGGTCTACTCTGTTTGCAAATGAAACACGTTTATAAATACATGTATGAGGTAAAGGGTCTTTCAGTTAACGTCTTGCTTGACTTTTGTATAGAAACTTCTGTTCTGGGTCTGTTCTTTTAGTGAATTCATTAAAAGGCAGTTTGGTCCCGATGACACGCCCAAGTTTATGAAACACTCTGCCCTAAAAATGCATCTTGATTTATAAAGTTTGTCTTTGACCTTGAAAGTTGATCTTGGCGTTCCACCACCGCCAACTTACAACTTCGTTAGTATGAGTATACAAAAAAGAATACTAAGTTAGAATGAAGTCTCTGTCTCTAATAGTTAGGAGGAGACGACAATTACCCTGCGGTTAAAAGTCACAAAAGGTCATGGTTGAATCATCGACAGGGGAATTCCGGTGTATTTGGTGTTAAAACCTTTACAAATCTTAATCACTTGTACTGACCTAAATAATTTACAGTCTGTATCCTAACTTTGTACCTGATAGAGACACCTTTTTAAAACCCTTCTTCCATGAATACTTATGTCAGAAATAATGACATCATGCATATTAATTAGAATAATTTGTTATACTAGCACATGGCCACGGGAATTGTATGGCCATGGCAGAAACTGTATAATCATATATACATTATACCATAAGAAAGAAGGGCAGTTCCTGATCAGACGGCTCCTATAGGAGCCGTCTGATCTGGGTCTACTCTGTTCGCAAATGAGTGAAAAGGCGTTTATATGAAGGAAAGGGTTAAAATAGAGTATACCCAGTTCACACGGCTTCTGTAGAAGCCGTCTGACCAGGATCTGCTGGGTTTGCTTATGGAATAATATTGATTTTATTTTAGTTTCTTTCATTGCCAAAAAAACCCCAAACACTTGTTCATTTGCCACTTCATCTATGACATGATTCTATGGTCCACGATGACATTTTTTCGTACACGAATATCCATTAGGTATACGAATAAATCCAAGCGAGCGTATACACCTTTACTTCATGAATAATCATATACAGTAACATGTAATAATATCATATCATGAATATTAATTACTTTCATTGTTCTAAAAGCACATGGATACATTACTTTTTCGTAAATACAAAAACTGTATAATATATCTACATGTATACTATATCATAAGCAAACAGAGCAGACCCAGGTCAGATGGCACTTCTGTGTTTGAACAGGCGTAGAAATGTGTATTTATGGAGTAAATGGCTAATTGCTAGTAATTGCTTACCAACAGTGTCTTATGAAGTGAAGGTGTGTATTTCATTTCTGATATTGCTGCGATAATATTTGCTTTGAAAGTGTCATCTATACATTAACTAGGTCAGAATACTCGTATATTAAATACAATGAAATATCAACAATACTGTTACACTGTTTTGTAAAGCTGGACACCATAACTTTTATTCTGCTGAGTCAACTTAGGCTCACTTTGGTCTGTTTAATGCAGCAAAACCTCTCTAAAGCGAATATCTAACAGAAGTTCAAGTTTACAGTAATTAAGAATCTCTCTAAACCGGATGTTCAATATAGTATAAATATCGGTCTTGGAGACAGGTTGCAGCTTAGTACAGGGTGAAAAGCATGCAGAAAGCCCCTTCAGGAGCTGCTGCGTTACATTCACCCTGCATTAAGCAGCCATCTGCCAAAAAGTGTCTCAATAATTTTCTCTACTAGATCTCCGGTTTAGAGGGGGTTTACTGTATATGGTAGCTCCTATAGCTTTCTGGATTACGTTCATGCTACAGCGTTTCAAAGGTTTAATTCAATAAGAGGTGGTCCTAATCAATGTAATCAATGGTCTCTGTGCGCAGTCAGTTCACACTCGGAACACCTCACCTATGCTTCTTTAAAATAAACCATGGCGGAATAGAACTACATAGTTACAAATGACATTAACGAACAGTTTTAGACTGTTAGTCATCATATATGGCACATTTGTAAACGTTTAGGGGCTTTTTGATTATGCAAGCATTTTACTTACTTTCCCCTAAGAAGTCGGACAGACAAACCTGGCAAATAGAGTAGACCCAAATCAAAGGTATTGTGACAAACGTTGTAGATCCAGATCAAACTGCCCCTGAAAGAGTCACTTGATTAAGTTCTAAACTAATTGCTATTATGTCAGTCTGAGTTAAAGGTGGGGTTTTTCTTCAATGGTTTTAAATTGACTAATAAAGCTCTAAAACTCCACAGTGTGTGTGTGTGTGTGTGTGTGTGTGTGGGGGGGGGGGGGTGGAATTGGGTGTCCGATTACTGTAGGGTATTTAATTAATGTACTGTGATTTCTAATTAACCCTTTACCTGGTAACTATTCGTGCTAGGAATAATGTCTTTGTTCAGCAGACGCAAAGTGTTTTGTTTGATATCTCTTTTCAGACTAATGTGTCTCAGCCAAACCATGTTTATTCTTGTTATGTTGTTTATGCGGTTTCATCATTTTGATTTAAATGTATATAGTGCAGATCGAGACAGTTTATCGCAAAAGTCCCCTTTCTCTGTCTGCCTGTCGCTAGCTCTCTGTTTGTCTGTCTGGTCTGGTATGTCTGTCTGTATGTATCTCTGTCTCTGTGTCTCGAGATCTGTGTCGGTATCTCTGTCTCTCTGGTTCTGTCTGTCTGTCAGCTTGTCTGTTTGATTGTTTGTTTGTTTGTTTGTTTGTCTGTCTGTATGTATGTATGTATGTCTGTCTGTGTGTGTGCCTCTCTCCCCCTGCCTGTCTCTCTGCATCTATGTCTGTCTGTCTCTCCTCTCTCTCACTCTCTCTCTCTGTTTGTATGTCTCTTTGTCTGTCTGTTTGTCTCTCCCTTCGTCTCTCTCTGTCCGTCTCTCTCTCTGTTTCTTTCTCCTCCCTCTCTCTCTCTCTCTCTGTCTCTGTCCGTCTCTGTGTCTGTCTGTCACTCTCTCTCTCCTTTTTCTCCCCCTCTCTCTCTCTCTTAAATAATGTGAAAATTCATCGAGTAAAGGGTTACATAGGTAATTACAACAGATTTGCGCCGAGTCCTCGATTTTAAAAATCAATAACATGTAGATAGCCTTAACACTTTCCCTGTTCTATGTTTATTACAAATTTCAATACCTACTGAATATTCATGGGCAAAATAATTATAAAGAAATATAGACGGTTGAACATTGTAGCAATTTTAGAAAGTATATAGAAACAAATCTATTAAATTACATCATCAAACAGAGCAGACTGGGTCTGCTCTGTTTGCAAATGCGCGAAAAGGTGTTTATATGAGGGAAAGGGTTAAGTTGTGGTATCTGCCTCCTGTGCAAACAGTGTAACCGCGTTTGTCAACTTATCGCCTGGTCAGGGTCTGCTCTGTTTAGCTGTTAGTAGCAACTCATCTAACTTCAGTAGTTAGGCTGCACTTGTCGAACGAGTATTTTAAATGGCTGATCTGGGTCACATACGCTGAAATTATGTAAATGATCAAACTACTTTTTTATTGTAGGCCTAGACGATGCAAACTGATAAATGCTTACTGGGACAAAGCTGAAATTTCGTTTGCTCTCTCTTATATAGGATATACGAAGGTTCAGCTTTGCTCAAAACGACCCAAACTTAATTTTTCTGCTCCAAATGTTACAACACGTCAATTTAGGGACATTTTAACTTATTTAAGACATATTTCAAGAGACGGACGCCTGTCTTTAAATAATAAAGAAGAATAAAACAAATTATATGCAATTATAATATGAACACTACTTCAACTAAATTAGCTTGCTGTAAAATGTGGACAATGCACTATTAAAACGTTTTGTTTCGCACCGCTTTTCCTGCAATTTCTCCGCTTTTAGACGTAATCATTCGCCGGTTTCCGGCAAATCCGAGATGCTGCGATTGGCCATAATTATTTGGAACACTCGGATTTTATCATCAACTGAAAAATGTCAACAAAATTGTTGAAGGTCTTACTAATATTTTGATTATTTTTGCCGTAAAAAAGCTATTTACAGAGATTATTCAATCGAACAAGTGAATAAATAATGTCAACATACACAGAAAGTGATTGTTTGTCTGATGCCATGGAAATTCTGAACCGCATACAAGAGTTATCGAATACGTTATGAAACTTCCCCAGTCTCATAAAAAACCCTTTCCTCCATAAGTACGCGTTTCTACGCCTCTGTAACTGTCACTTTTTGAAACCATTGTGATAAATAGAGCATTTCCTCCTTAGGAGCAAATGCTCTATTTATCAAAATGGTTTCTATGTACACAATTCTAACATGTTCCTTTCCTCTAGTAAATCCTCCTTTTCGGTAGATTCATTCCAAGAGGTTGGGTCTTAAAAAAGCTTATGGAGGAATGGGTTAAACCATTGTTTTGCATGAGTACTGTACCTGTGCATTGCTTTTTTTTTTTTTAACTATTTCGCTAATACAGACACTTTATCACGCATTTGCATACAGAGCAGATCAAGATCAGATAGCTCCTGTAAGAACCGTCTGATCAAGGTCTGCTTTGTTTTCAAATTAAAGTTTAAAACTAATAGATCCGACTCACTTGCTACCACTAATCGCAAATCATGTGTATATAAGCCAGGAAAATTATTTATAGAATTATGGTTTCAGCAGCATAGGATATTCTTCCATTTTGTTATCTTACATTCTACATGTAGACCTTTTGAATGTTGAATGCTGAGTTTGAAAAGTTTAAATCTTCATTTAACCTTTAGCTTGCTGTGGGCGGATGAGTGAATACCTATATGCAAACAGTTTGGATCCAGATGAGATGCCGAGTAACTCGGCGTCTCATCAGGATCCAAACTGTTTGACATCCTGATTGCATTTTTGTAGAC
Organism: Azorinus chamasolen; assembly: GCA_963576725.1. NCBI lineage: Eukaryota > Metazoa > Mollusca > Bivalvia > Cardiida > Solecurtidae > Azorinus > Azorinus chamasolen. The sequence continues at coordinate 2,608,268 of OY755245.1, read as the reverse complement.
AAATTGATTATAACTTGAACTTTGAAAATGTAGTAGGTGAACAATTATGAAAAAATAATTTGCTCAGCAGGCTAAAGGTTAATGACAGAGTCAGTTCAGTGTGAATGGTTTCTTTTTCCAGGGGAATAAGACTAACATAGTGGCAAATAGACTTTGTGTAAAACTTGATCTGGATCTGCACTGTTTGTCTAGGTCTGTCTGAAAATTTAGGATAATTACGGTATTGACTTCTTGTATGTACACTTTTCAGCTGATTGCACCAGCTAATAAGCTGCTGGCAACTAGAGCTCACTTAAGAAAATGTGTTCACACAATGGGAACAGCATCAGAAATGTTATCCAATGTACATCATGAGACACATCCCGGACATCCACCGGTGGATCAGCTGTCACCTGATGAAAAAATGATGAAAGAAACAGGTAAGAAAATAGGCTTTATAACCTGTAAGCAAACAGGCTTTATAACCTGCTGTAGGAACATGATTTACTGAACCCTTTCTCTGTTGCATATTCTTTGAAGAAATAATGACATCATGAATATTAATTTAAAAAAAAATATGAATTTATATAATAGCATGTGTACACTTGAATTTTCAATATTTATGAATTTATATAATGGTGTATGTACACAAGAATTATTTATATTTATAGTAGAAATTTAACTAGAATCAGGTGTGTTATATACTTTCATAAGCAAATAGAGCAGACCCTGATCAGATGACTCCTATAGGAGCTCTATCTGATCTGATTCTACTCTGTTTGCAAATGTGTAAAAAGGTATTTATATAATTTCATAAACAAACTAAGCATACCCTGTCTGGGCCTGATCAGAAGGCTCTTATAGAAGCCATCTGATCTGGGGCTACTCTGTTTGCAAATGCTTGAAAAGGTGTTTATATGAAGAAAGGGGTTAGTGACTATATTTGCAAACAGTTTGAAGATTCAGGGGAAAAAAAAGTCTTGAAAATGTCACTTATTCTTGCAAAATAGACACAAAGATAGACAAGAAATCTCGCCTGCCCTGCAGTATAAACAAAGAAGAGCAAATCACATACAGGATGATGATGATCAGGTGGGTGGAATTATTGCCCCCTGGATTCAAACTGTTTGACACTTAGATTGTATGCCTGTAGAAAAAGACAATATACTTTGTTTTAATTCAGTAATAGAGGAAGTTTTTATTGAATGAAACTTTTCTATGTATGGTAGAGGTTAAAGAGGGGAGTTATCCATTTACTTAATGCTATGATATGCAGTTCTTTGTTGTATGTTGACTATAATATATAATAAAAATTTGAACAAAAATGTAATAAATGTAATGTAAATATAATATAATTTTTAATATATACACTTACCGATTTAATATTACAAACAGTTTGCTTTGAATTTATTGCCTTTGCACAGAGGTCCAGATAAGCTCCTTTATTTCTTCACCAAACCCTATACTGTGACCACTTTTTAGAATCATCTCTTTGAGACAATTCTAAAAAGTGGTCACAGTATAGGGTTTGGTGGAGAAATGACGAATTTAGTATTGGGTATCATATGCACCCTTATCTGTAGCTCTGCATTGCACCATTCTATATTTTACCCATTCACATACAGTGGCTAAACTAGCAGCAGATAAAATACAGCCTCTGGTTAGACAGATGGATGACGTAAGCCAGATGGACCAGTCTGTAATTGACAGCCTCTTTGAAAACGGTGTAAGTATATAGCTTCAGGTAATAGTCTCTATGTTAGTTTCATAATGTCATATGAACACAGTAAGTTTTTGCCATGGCAGAAGATATAGTATTATATATCTATATAATTCTATAAATTAGTAGAGCAGACCATTGTCTCGTCTGATCTACATCTACTCTATTTGTAAAGACATCAAAAGGTGTCTCTTTCAGGTAAAGGGTTAGAATTTGTTTATCTTGTTTGTTTATATCAGGGTTTAGATACACTGCTTAAACAGTATTTCAGTCATATTGCGATTTCCAGCCATTGCAGATGGAGGAATACCCCAGAGGTTTTTCTGTGCATGGAACAATTGCATTGTTCAGTGCACTGAAGAATATCTAGGTAGAACCACCAACCTACTGCAAGCCAATTGAAATGCTTCCTCCCACGAAAAACCCAAATGCCCAGGCAGGGATTTGAACTACAGCAGTTAGGAGCTAAGTGATTGTCAATTGAAGACCATAAACACTCCGCCTCAGAGATCCCATTAAAAACAAAGATCTTTAGAAATGACAAAACTTTAAATTTATGATTCTGCATGAATTTAAATCTTTAGAGAGCCGATTTCCATATTCATCAACCCTTTATCAGATAGACATAGGCTATTTTTAGATCCAACCTCTTTGAATAAATCTACCAAAAAGGAGCATCAACTAGAGAAAAGGAACATTTTAGAATTTTGCAGTTTTGAAGCCATTGTGATAAATAGAGCATTTGCTCCTCTATTTGTCACAATGGTTTCAAGAAGTGACTTTTACAGAGGCGTAGAAAGGCGTTTATATGGAGGAAAGGGTTAAAGTTATCAAAACTGTGTCAAATTAGATTGTACAGCATTAGAAACTGGTGGAGATTGGATGTCTGAATAGGAAATTTAGTGTAAACATATACATATATACAGACATATTAAACCCTCTCTCCATGAATAAGAATTTACTACTACATGAAAGTTCATGGACTGAATACATATGTTTATAAGTACACACTAACAATGAACCTTGGCTGTGACAGAACATCCAGAATCAGATCTGTATTCTTCCATATAAAGCAAACATAGCAGACCCTGATCAGACAGCTCCGACAGGAGCTATCAGATCTGGATCTACTCTGTCTGCAAAGATACCTAAAGTGGTCTGTATGAGAGAAAAGGTTAATGAAGGGTGTGTGTCTAAAATGATTCTACAGCATGATACTCTCTTGTGTTTGTTTCAGCTCATGGGAATTGAGATAGAGGAAGAATATGGTGGGACTAACTCCTCATTCTTTGTTGCTAACCTTGTCATAGAGGAACTGGCAAAAGTTGACCCTTCAGTCAGTGTCATGTGTGACGTTCACAATACCCTGCTGGTGACCCTCCTGAGGAAACTAGGAACAAAAGAACAGAAAGAGAAATATCTTCCCAAAATGGCTACGGACACGGTGAGAGCTGAAGATAGAACTTTCATTGCTTTGTCAAGAGTTTATATGACTCACTTTATGCAATGAAAACATTTTGCCAGGTTAATCCTGAATGCATGTAAGAGATCACCCATTATGAATATTAATGAATTTCTGTATTAACTATGAAATAATCTTATTATATGCACATGTATCTGATAAAGGGTTAAGCCCATTAGATTAATTTTCTGATGCTTAGTTTGTCACATATTTTGTCAAAATCAAAATGTTTTTAATGAGAAACTGCAACTACTTACTTAGTTACTGTGATAATGATATTAAGACTCTCAAATTCTCTCTTTTTCTGTTCAATTTTACTTCTCATGGTTTCACAGTTTACCTGATGAATATTCATGTAAGAAAAAATGCAATCATAAATATTAAAAAGATGAATTTATATAAACATATATTACCACAGGAATGTTTGACCTTTGGTAGAAACTAGATTCGTTTCTGTATTAATTAATGAAAAAAACATAGCAGGAACTGATCAGACAGCTCCTACAGGGGCCTTCAGATATGGACCTGCTGTGTTTGGAAAGGCATTAACCCTTCACTTGCTATTCACGTCAATATACCTACCTGTAAATAGTGAAGACCCAGATGAGACAGCTCCTGCAGGAGCTGTCTCATCAGGGTCTGCACTATTTACAAGTTGATTATGCAACCATTGCACTCCACAGCAGTGATTGCACAGCGAAATACTTGTACACAATGAAGATATATGTAATTATACAACAGGGCATGAGTAAAGAAGGAGAAATGTATTTTAAAATTCAGCAAGCGAAGGGTTAAAAGGGGCCTTCAGATATGGGCCTGCTGTGCTTGGAAAGGCATTAAAAGGCATCTCTGAATCTCAAGTTTATAAACCTATGAGCATGTTAATAAGCTTGTATTTCTTTAAACCATTTGTTCTTTCTTTTATTAATACATCATTTAACCAATACTATGGTATGACCTGGTATTTGTAACACAATTTTTTCATTATCTCTTTCAATAGATTGATGTCCTGTAACCGTGCTATTTCATTCAACATTTAATGATTATGTACAATAAAACCTTGCTATAAGCAGCCAATTACTGAATAGATATAGGAGTGTACTTGCTTATCCCTTTACTCCATAAAATGCCTTCCTATGCCTTTTCAAACAGAGTAGACCCAGATCAGATGGCCCAGTCTGCTCTGCTTGCTGATGAAATAATATAGGTATGAGTCTGCAGTTTCTGCTGTGGCCCAAAATTTGTATGTCTATGTTCCATTATAAGAAATATTAAATCAAATAATTATTATATGAATATTCATGGAGTAAATGGTTTATTTTGTCGTGCATTAACTCTTTGAACGCAAGAGATGAATGTATTTACATTTGCAAATGGTGTAGACCCAAGTTAAGGAGTTCCTTTAGGAGCCTAATGATCAGGGTCTACTCTTTTTGTGATTTAGAATTCTCTAGCATAGTTTAGCATGATCATACTGAATGGACTCTATGGTTAAACAGTGATCAGGGGCCTGGATAAGATATGTAAATTAAAACATTTTCAAGAATATGTCCTATCTTTTTCCTGTGTTGTGACCACTCTTTAGAATTGTCTCAAAGAGATGATCCTAGAGAGTGATAACATAGGGTTTGGTGGAGAAATGAAGATTTTAGTGTTTCAAAATACAGTAAAACCTCACTATAACAACCACTAAATTACATCAAGTATTTTGTGTTAAAGGCAGGTGGCTGCTTAAAGCAAGGTGAAAATAAAACAGAACACTCCTATAGAAGCTAAATACCAACTAATTAACACAATTTAGTGGCCGTTATAGAGAGGTTTTACTGTATGCACATTTATCTGTGGTTCTGACAGATGGGCTGTTCTGTTTTGAATATTCATCATTTAAAGAGTTGAATTACCGTCAGTCTCAAAAACCTACCTTTAGACTTTATGAATGATGGTTGAAAAGAGGTTCACTGTAACAGTGTGCTGTTTTTCTCAGATTGGGAGTTTCTGTCTGTCGGAGGCTGATGCTGGAACTGACGCCTTTGCCCTGAAGACCTCAGCCGTAAAGCAGGGTGACCACTATATCCTGAACGGTACCAAACTGTGGATAACCAATGCTGAACATGCTGGCATGTTCGCGGTATTTGCCAATGCTAAACCTACAGCTGTAAATAGACATATTAACCTTTAACCTCAATGGAAACACGTTTCACACCTTTGCAAACAGTGTTCTGTTTGCTAATGGAATAATATGTATTTATTCTACAGCTTCTGTCATGGATAGATATTCCCTTGTTGATGACACCGTTATAAAAATTCATCTGGTTTAAATTCATACTTCCGTTATATCTTAATGATGATTCATGAGGTAAAAGTTTAATAATATTCATGCCAAGCAAATTGTTGTTGAGATGTTTCTTAATCAATTGAAAAAGTCACTAAGGTTTTGGAGGAATTGTATTAAACATAATTGAAACCTGCAGATAAATATCATTCTTGACTACAAAGTCAAAATGTTGAAAATTGATATTTCAGTTTATTCAGAAAACATTGAAACTTCAGTTATATCACAATCTGAAGTAAACATCAACATAGTTTTTCATCATCTTTAACCCTTTCCTTTCCATGCCTTTGTAAACAGAGTAGACCCAGATCAGATGGCTCCTATAGGAGCCATCTGATCAGGGTCTGCTCTGTTTGCATATAGAAATTTACAGATTTGATCATGCAATATCCGCAACAACGAAAACTCCTGTTTCCTTGTTCCATTTTATTGATTCATGAATATTCATGAGGTGAAGAAATCTTGAATATTTATTACTGTGAAAGGGTTAACCCTTCTCATGCTAATTACATCTTGATTGGTATTTGCAAATAGATTGAATCTAGATCAGACACCAAGTTATCAGCTTCTCATCTGGATCCAAGCTGTTTGCCACTCAGCCAATAGTTTCTCAAAAGTTTCGTCAACTGGATAACTAAAAATTATTGCAATGAAATTTTCAGGTAACATCAGTTTTTGATAGCATAAGAAGGGTTAAAGATTAAACGCATTTTATATAACCCTACTTGTTTTAAAACAAAACCTGCTTGTGTAGCTCAGCAAGCAGCTGAACAGGAGTTTTATTAATTCTTATTCTTTGTGATAATCTTTATGTTTATTATCTCTTTTAATTAGGGATACAAAGGTATAACCTGTTTCCTGGTTGACAGGGATACGGAAGGTCTGACTATAGGAAAGAAGGAGGACAAGCTGGGCATCAGAGCTTCCAGCACGTGTCCTGTCCATCTAGACCATGTGCGTGTCCCGGAGACGAGCATTCTAGGAGAGTTTGGTCAGGGATACAAGTACTGTATTGAGGTGCTGAATGAGGGAAGGATAGGTATTGGTGCCCAGGTATTACTGAAATACTTTACATTCATCAATGTTGGGAATATGCAAAGCACAGTAGAACCTGTCTACAGCAACCACCCAAAGTACTGGGTTTATAAGGCAGGTGGTAGCTTAATGCAGGACAGACATTTTGCTCCTCTTTGAGCTTTCTGCATTATTTTTGTCTTGAATTAGCAACCACCTGCTCATAACCCTTTACTCTATAAAATGTATGTCTGAAATAATGACTGAAATGAATATTTTACGAAGTTTTTATATTATCATCATGGATAAAGGAATTTCTACTATGGCAGAAACTATATATAAATCAGATCTATGTTATTTCACAAGGTGTACAAAGGCGTATTTATGGAGTAAATGTTTAAAGATGCCTATGCTGATTTAGTATTACATGGTTGTTACAGACTTGGATTAATATTGCCTTATCATCACAGTGCATGTGTTTTCTTTTATTGTGGAAATAGTTCATATTCAAAAGTTTTATGTTGTTGTATTGTCACTGGCCCAAACACAACACTAACAAACTTCTTCATACAAACTGCTTCAGTAAAGTCCTCACTGCTGATTCAGTACTGTGCTCTGTTGATCATGGTGATGACATCTGCTTCTAGACACTGCCAATGACGAGCGTCATCAGGAGGACTTCAACCCTCATAGGACGTTTAGATCCCTATTCCACTATGTCCTCAGGTTGACAGGTCAGCAGTTATTACTCACTGTTGTCAGGTGTAAATAGAGCAGCTGCTTCAACAGAGACACAGTCTGACCAGGATCTAGACCATTTATTTTCCAAATTGACAATATATACCCTGATACAAATGCAGGATATGAAATGAGGATATGAATCCAAGTCTCCTTTGAACACAAAGCTCAAACGATACCCTTTAACATTGTATCATGGCTTATTTGAATTATTTCCTATTTTTGGTCCTCTTTCAGATGCTGGGTCTTGCACAGGGTTGTTTTGATGCCACACTGCCCTATGTTCAAGAGAGGAAACAATTTGGTACCAGAATCAGTAGTTTCCAGGTAGGTGTTCTTATTAGTCCTACCAGCAACGCCAAGGGGAATATAGGTTTGCACTCTGTCAGTCTGTCTGTCTGTCTGTCACCCCACCCATGCTGCCCGCAAGCCCAAGGTCTAGGTCAAATGACTTGAACATTTTACGTGCAGTAGGTTGTCACATTTATGTGCAGTTGGTTGTCACAGTGTTTTCATTGTCTAATATCTCCCTAACCACTGTAGCTATTGCCATGGAATTGCATATACCCTTAAAACATCATCCATACTTTTATTGTGCACCGAGCCCAGGCTGCCCGCAAGCCCAAGGTCAAGGTCAAATGACTTGGAAATTTTATGTGCAGTTGGTTGTCACAGTTTTTTCATCGTCTTATATCTTGCTAACGGCTGTATAGCTATTGACATGGAATTGCATGTATACATTAAACACCATCCATACTTTCATTGCGCACCCAGCCCATGCTGCCTGCAAGCCCACAGTCAAGGTCAAATGACTTAGGAATTTTATGTGCAGCTAGGCAAGCACCACCATGGGGTCATCGCTGTGTCTTACAAACACAATTTTCTAGTTTCCAAATCCCTTGCAGATATTGATGTTAGATTTAGTATGTAGCTTTATTATACGTAATTAGTTACAGATCATGTTTGAATTTTGTTACGCTACATTCATTTGTCATGGAATTACAATAGTTGGATTTAAAATTTGGCTGTTAGGGGACAATGGCATTGCTTTCAATGTTCCCATTACTTGTTTACTTTATTTCCTCTGTATGAGTAGATTGCTTTTCTTAGGTGGATGAAAGTTCTGTCATTTTATCGCTTTACTTGATTGGTACTCCTGTAGAAACAATGACTTTATGAATACTGATTAACTGGATTTATTATAATGGCACATGGACACAGAATCTTTTGGCCATGATAGAAACTGTAGAATCAGATGTTTTCTCCTATAGGAGCGTTCTGTTTTACTTTCGCCTTGCTTTAAACAGCCACCTGCCCTGAATACCAACTAATTAACACAATTTAGTGACCATTATAGAGAGGTTTTACTGTAGATCAGAAGACTTCTACTGAGGTTGAGTCTGATCTTGGTGTACAAATTTGTAAATATGAGTGTATCTCAAGTATAGTTAAGTAAATTGCTATAATGTATTGACTGTTGTGATAGATATGTATGGTTGCTACCTGTAGGCTTCTTTAACCGTATTTGACAATAATGATCTTTTATGTCTTTGCAATTGAGTAGAGCCAGAACAGATAACTCCTGCAGAATCCATCTGATCAGGGTCTGCTCTGTTTGCCTGTGGGATAAAATTAGATCTGATTCTTAAATTTTTAATATGGCAAAACATTCGTTTGTTCATTGGCCATTATTAAATTTCAGTTAATGAATATTCATGATGTCATGAAATCTTGAATTCTTATAGGGTATGCAACACCAGATAGCGGATGTTGCTATGCAGATTACAGCTGCCAGACTGCTCGTGTACAATGCTGCCAGGAGACGGGAGGCTGGATATCCTGTTGTTAAAGAAGGTTCCATGGCCAAACTGTATGCATCCGAGGTGAGATAAAGATCATGTTACTTTGTCACAAGTTTTAAAGTATTTAAAGAAAAGTCTGAATAATCTAATAAGATCCTGATGTGTTCAGCTATTTCCATAATATTATTCTAGAATACAAAAAAAATGAGTGGGGATGCAAGCCATTACTACTGATTCACAAATGTGTTTTATAATAGTTATAATAAAGGTTGTTTTACAGGGAAGTCTTTATGGTCGACACAGCATTATTATCCTCTGTTGAAGGCAGAGGGATATAGTTTGAGCTGTTTTTGTGTGTCCATCTGTTCATCTGTGAGTCATATCTCAGAAATGATTTGGAGTTTTTCTATAAAACTATGTGTAAATGTTTAGTACTGTAAAGGAATATAGGCCTGCACGTATCACTCGCATTCACCTTTGAGCACAAGTGATATGGCCCTTTCTTTTCCAAATACGTAACCTGTTTTTCTGTCTGGAGTCATATCTCAGACATGGTTTGGAGTTTTTCCTTAACCCTTTCCCTGTTCTATGTTAATTACAAATTTCAATACCTACTGAATATTCACGGACAAAAAGGTTATTATGAAATTTGGAAGGTGGAGCATTGTAGCCATTTTAGAAAGTAAAGGCACAGATCTTGAAATTTCAATTAGCAAACAGAGTAGACCCTGATCAGATGGCTCCTCTAGGAGCCATCTGATCTGGGTCTACTCTGTTTGCAAATGTGTGAAAACACGTTTATATGAGGGAAAGGGTTAAAACTTTGTGTAAATGCTGATTAGCATAAGGAAATGCAGCTGTGAAAGTAGTGTGCACATTGACGATGGAACACCAGTTACAACCCTTTCTTTGCCAGAAAGTTAAATTATTTGTCCGTCCATAGTCATGTCTCAGAAACAGTTTGATGTTTTTCTATGAAACTTTTTGTAAATGTTTAGTACCATGAGGAAATGTGGCCCTGCAAGTATCACTGATATTGACATCGGAACACCAGAATTATGGCTGTTTGTTTGTGAAAAACTTAACCTTTTTTGTCAGTCTGGTCAATAACTCAGTTAACCCTTTCCCTCATATAAATGTGTTTTCACGCATTTGCAAACAGAGTAGACCCAGATCAGGCGGCTCCTAGAGGAGCAGTCTGATCAGGGTCTACTCTGTTTGCTAATTGAATTTGATAGATCTGTTTCTTTACTTTCTAAAATGTCTACAATGTTCCACCTTCCATATTTCTTTATAACTATTTTGTTAATGAATATTCAGTAGGTAGTGAAAAATGGCCTAAATATAGAACAGGGAAAGGGTTAAATACTTAGGTCAGCACTTGTTTATGGGGTTATCAGTTCAGTAAATGCTTGTTTCATTGGATATGAGATTTTGGGGAGTTTAGGTTTTTTTTTCTATTTTTCTGAATTGTTTTAATAGGTACATTTTTAGATTTGTTAAAACTTTTTCCTCATGAATTCCCATGTAACAAATAATGACAACATTGATATTAGCTGCTTTTTATACTGGCATATGAACAGAAGAAGTTTTGGTCATGGCAGAAACTAGAATCAGATTTATACAATTCCATAAGTTAACAGAGTAGACCCTGATCAGACAAATCTTATAGGAGGCTCCGAGCTGTCTGATCTGGGTCTACTCTTGTTTGCAAAGGCATTATCAGTCATCTCTATCAGATAAAGAGTTAACGATGGAAGTGTAGCAAAAATTGTCCTTCATCTTCTGTATTTGAGCTGAAAAAGCTTGTAACAGGTGTAGGTTACACTAGCTTTGATGATTGAATATTTATTTAGTTTGTTCCCCTTTTCGACAATGTAAACTTGCCTATTTTTTTGTATAAATGTAAATCTGTATTAATATTCCGGCTTTTCCTTTCTCTCATGCAGTTGTTGATAGTCATTATAATGGTAAACATGTGTACAGTAGAACCCCTCTAAATAAAATTCTAGTAGAGAAGAATTTTGATACATTTGAGGTTTTAACCCTTTCCCTCATATAAACGTGTTTTCACGCATTTGCAAACAGAGTAGACCCAGATCAGACGGCTCCTAGAGGAGCTGTCTGATCAGGGTCTTCTCTGTTTGCTAATAGAAGTTGATAGATCTGGTTCTTTAGTATCTAAAATAGCTACAATATATCCAACCTTCCTTATTTCATTATATCTTTTTTGTCCATGAATATTCAGTAGGTATTGAAATTTGAAACAAACATAGAACAGGTAATGGGTTATGATGCAGGGTGAAAGCTCTTCTAGGAGCCTGCCACCTGTCTCAAGGACTGATATTTATACTTAATTGAATGTCGGGTTTATAGGGGTTTTACTGTATAATGCATTTCGTCCATCTATCTTATTGTCTCATATATAGATGTTAATTTAATATTTTAAACAGGTAGCAGCACTAACCACGTCTAAGTGTATTGAGTGGATGGGAGGTGTTGGCTTCACCAAGAGCTACCCAGTGGAGAAATTCTACCGAGACTGCAAAATTGGTTTGTAGCATTTCTTTGACTTTCGATTGTTGAAATGACAAATCTCATAATAAACACTGTGCTATCCTCAGAAAACACTGTGTTGACCCTTTACCCTATAAATAGTTTTTAGCACTTTTGCAAACAGTGGACCCAGAGCTGTCTGATCAGGGTTTGCTATTTGCTTTGTAAATAATAAAGATCAGATTCTGCAGTGTTTTTTAAATAATAAAGATCAGACTCTGCAGTGTATTCCATGATAAAACTTCCATGCATTCGCATGCCATTATAAAAAAGCATCAAATTAAAACTCATGATGTCATTATATCTTACATAAATATGTATGAAGTAAGGTGTTGAAGTTTGTGTTGAGTGGCTTCGGTTTACAGAATTAATAAGAAACTTCTTTTTAAAAAGGTCAGGATTAGAGTTGATAAGGTGGTCAAACTGCCATTTTTAAGATATTGTCTGTTTCAATTACACCTTTTGTTCTACAAGAACATGTGCATTTGTACTACTTCCTTGACATACTATTGTATAGTCGAAACGTAGGTTGAAATTAAACTGGTTTACCATAGCCTGCCTTGGTCGTTAGTTCTACTCCTATTTATCTTCTGTACTTCTTTGACAGTAAACAATGTGCATTTCATGAGATTATGATCAGAATCAGTTATGAAAAGTTCGTTAGAAGATGTGAACCAAGAATAGGTATTTGTTTGACTATTCTAATAGTGTTGACATTAATAATAGTCAGGGTCACTACTGTTTGACAATGACTTGCCATGAAACATCATGGTTAACAAATGGTGAGGACAAAGGCTGAATAAGTTAATCCTTTACCTCATGAATATTCATGAAAAATGACATCAGGAATACAGTAGAACCTGTTTTAAGTAGCCATAAAAAAAGAGGTGTATTTAAACCTTCTCTTGCTATTCATGTCAATATACCTACAGTCGACTCTCGTTATGTCAAGTTCGTAGGGACCCGTTAAAAACTTCGACTCATCGAGAGTTCGACTCAAAAATCACAAGCCATTTTTTAAAAAAAAAAAATCCAGTTTCTTCCAATACGTTCACCTTAAACAAGCTGCCATATTACAAGCATACTAATGTGCTTGTACAGTTTAGTCTTCACATTGTGTAAAAGAATCGCACTCTGTGTATATAAAATTGTACATGTGCGTGTTGATCCATTACTGCGAGAACAAAATTCTGTCTTTCCTACCCTCCATTAATGACACTATGCCGTAATTTACAAGGCCCTATCCAATTTTCAGATCCCTTTTGCCTTATCATTGAATTAATCACCGTTGGTTTGGCGATTTTTAAAATGCATCGTTTGTTTACGCCATTTCTATGGGAAATCCCTTTTCCTAAACGGGCACCGGAAATACGCGATCACACGTGAACTAGCTGGTTGCCAATTCGTGTACTTCCGGTACATCTAAGAGAACAGCCTTATTCGGGAAACCAGACGTTTCAAAATGTAGTCACCATTTTACATGTTTCGCCATGAGCTGTTTCGCTATTACTCAAGTGACAAATTAAAGTCAATGTTGAACTGCATGTATTGGTAATAAAATAAGGAACAGATCTTACTGTTTATCCAATCTCTACAAAATCGTCCTGAAGCGAGGACGCTTGAGAGTTATCTTTCTTACTACAGTAGTCATGATTGACACTTAGGACAAATGAACGGTAGGTGTCATTTTATTAAATAACGTTCACTCAATGTGGCATTGTTCCACAGTTCGAATAATTATCTGACATCAGTGATTGTTTACCCACAAAACACTGCAATTAGGTGTGTCGCGATCACCTGGCGTACTTTGCCAGGTCGGATCAAACGGTCCAATTCACACCTCTAACTCAATCAGACTGAGAGGTGCGACTTCGATACAAACACCGATAATTACATGCAAACAAACATTTTGGGGACGGAAAATGACTTCGACTTAACGGAAACGTGACCAGTTCGAACTCGTCTTAAAAACTTAAATTTATATAGAATATATAGGAAGAAAAGTTGGGACTTTACAAAAACTTCGTGTCAATGAGAAATTCGTGTCAAGCGAGTTCGCCATAACGAGAGTGGACTGTACCTGTAAATAGTGAAGACCCAGATGAGACAGCTCCTGCTGGAGCTGTCTCATCAGGGTCTGCCCTATTTACAAGTTGATTGTGCAACCAGTGCACTCCACAGCAGTGATTGCACAGCGAAATACTTGTACACAGTGAAGATATATGTAATTATACAACAGGGCATGGGTAAAGAAGGAGAAGTGTATTACAGGTGGTAGCTTTATGCAGATCAGAAGAAATACAAAAAGCTCCTATAGGAGATTTTTGCATTACTTAATCCTGCATTAAGCAACTACCTGCTTTTTAAGACTCCTATATGCAATACATGAATGACAGATGAGGACAGGTTCTACTGTATATATTTTAAATCCATTCCTCCATAGGTTATTTTTAGACCCAACCTCTTTGAATGAATCTACCCAAAAGGAGCATTTACTAGAGAAAAGTAAAAATTTAGAATTTTGTGGTTTGAAACCATTGTGATAAATAGAGCATTTGCTCCCATAGGAGCAAATGCTCTATTTATCACAATGGTTTCAAGAAGTGGTTATTACAGAGGCGTAGAAAGGCATATTTAAGGAGGAAACGGTTTAGATAAATTTTATAATGGCATATAAATACCGGAATTTTCGCCATAGCCGACACTGTAAAATCATATTCTATATAATTCCATAACAAGAAGAGTATTCCCTGATCAAACAGTTCCTACAAGAGCCCTCTGAGTTTTTGTCTACTCGGTTTGCTAAGATATTAAAATGTTTAGGTATCATGTAAAGTGTTACTGGATATTAATCTAATTTGTAAATTGTAATGGTACATTTTCTTTTCTCTTGCCTTAGCCCTCATATGCTTGCATGAACTTGAAAATATCTTCTTCATTTCAGGAGCTATTTATGAAGGCACCTCCAATATTCAGCTGAACACAATCTTCAAGTGCATTGTGCAGGAAACTGGCTCCTGAAGCTACTGGTGACTCCAGGCTATTCATCTCATCACTTTCTACACAGAAGAATATGAATGGCAGATCTATCTGCTCCCACTGAATCTCGTAGATAGCAAGTTACCAAAATGCTACTTGCTGTTTAACCCTTTACCTCATGGATATTTAATAGCAATGACTATGATAATTGAATAGCTGAAATTTTTGCTCGTCTGTTTTTGAAGAAAAAGTCGAGCTATTGTGATCACTAGGTCATAGGCATTGTTGTTGGCGTTGGTGTCAGCGTGCAAAATCTTAATTTAGCTGATTAATCAAAAGGTATAAGAGGTATCAACATGAAACTTCATAGGTTGATAGATCTCTTTGAGAAGTTAATGCAGTGGACAAGCACCAAATCAGACGAACATTGGCGCCGCACTTGGCTCTGGCATTTTGAATAAGAGAACATTTTCCTAGAATTGTAGAATCATGTCTGTATTATTCGATTAAAAACGACAGACACTGATAAGACTGCTCCTAGGGGAGCAATTTGATACGGGTCGCAACGGCTCAGATAAAGGGTTAAATATTTTTGTGTGGAACTATCAAAAGTATATCTTCTATCATTCACTAGGAAACAATCCTTGATATCCATACTTGAAAGTATGGGCTTTGAATGAAAGGATTTTACATGGCAAAGACAGTGTTTATGCTTTAATCAGTGACTATTTGTTTTAAGAACATTGTTGTTTTTATATGTATACATTGATTGTTAATGCATGATAGATTGATAATTCATGAAGTATTTGTCATGTTTTCAGAGGTATAGTTTCTTGAATGTGCGAAACAAGTCTACCATCATTTGCAAACAGTGTATACCCCTTTCCTTCCTATAAACACCTTTTCACGTATTTGCAAACAGAGAAAACCCAGATCAGACAACTCCTTGAGGAACCGTCTGATCAGGGTCTGCTCTGTTTGCTTGTGGAATTTGATAGATCTGTTTCCTTATTTAGATTCTAAAATGTTCTACAATGTTCCACCTACCATATTTCATTATAACGATTTTGTCCATGAATAGTCAGTAGGTATTGAAATTTGGACTAGATATAGAACAGTGTATACCCAGATTAGAGGGCTCATTAGAGGACTTGTCTGATCAGGGTCTATATTTTTGTCATTCAAAATCATTCAAAATCCTCTTGCTAAGTATGGAATTTTCCATTTTGAAAACATTAGATATTGAACAAATGAATGTTATTTATATAATCTCTTTATATCATGGTTTTATTTTGTGTTTGTGACGTTTGTTACGTAGGTTATCACTTGCTGTGCAGATTGTGTTATATCATGGCACTATTGATTGAAAAGTTTGATACTATACAGCAGAACGTCTCTAAGTAACCATAGCAAGTAACCATTGGTGTCCTAGAAAGTGATTGGCTCCTATAGATTTCTGCATAACTTTTGTCCAGCATTAAGCTGCCACGTTCTTGACAGAGACATAATCAGATGTATTTTAAGTGGTCATTCTTTTGTATTGAATGAAGGGTTAACCCATTCCCTCATATTGATGCTTTTCGACACCTCTGTAAGTCAATATTTGAAACCATTGTGATAAATAGAGCATTTGCTCCATAGGAGCAAATGCTCTATTTATCACAATGGTTTTCCGACTACACAATTCTAAAAAATTCCTTTTCTCTAGTAAATGCTTGTTTTCTGTAGATTTATTCAGAGAGGTAGTATCTAAAAATTTCACTATGTGTTTCATGTCAAATGACTTTGTCAGAATTGAGCACATTAACCCTTTGAATGGGGGATAAAAGTATATGTCACAGTGTGTACTCTTAATCTCGGCGACATGGGTTCGAGCCCCACGTTGGGCGCCAAATGTAACCGGGTCTCTCTGAGAGAAAATATACGCTTCGGGTGTGGGGATCAAACTCGAGACCTCGAGATTCCTTGTCATGCACTCTACCGCATTGTAATAAAAACCAGCTTGCACAGCAAGGCTGTACAAGTGTTTGATACAAGTCATCTACACCCCGTGACATATACACATGTACTGGCATTTACAAGCAGTGTAGACTCATATCAGAGTGCTCCGAGAGGATCCTTCTGGTATGTGTCTGCACTGTTTGACGTTCAAAATCCTCTAGCAATTTGTATCCTTTTGTGCTAAATGCACTCTATCGTTGAAAATGATGGACCATTCCATTATGAACATTTAGCATTGAATAGGTTAAGTAAACTGATTTTTGGTGCCGCCTGAGGGACATTTATAACAGTGTGTCAGCTGTAAATAAAAGATACTCATTAGTGGGGTTGTTATTGTTTTTTTGTTGTCACATCATGAAAATGTAATTTTTATCTTTAACCTTTAGCCTGCTGCGAAATATATTTTTACAGAATTTTTCACCTACTTCATTTTTAAAATTCAGGATATAATCAATTTGTCTACCAAAAGGCAATCACCCTGCATTTTATTTACGTTGGGCACCAAGTGTAACATGGTGAAAAAGCTGGGTCTCGAATCCAGGGCCTTTGGCTTACCATGCCAACACTCTACCAACTGAGCTTTCAAGCCACACAGCTTAAAGTCTATCAACCATTTCATCACAATCTCTACCCCGCCATATGTTCACCTAAAAAAACTTAATGTTATCTTCAATTTTGGAGGAAAAGGACAGAAATTCAAGTGCAAATAATATTACAGCATTACAAGAGCACCGCATGTGATTGCCAATGCTCATCTGTTTGCTTGTAGCTCTTGTGACAGTGACCAAGTGTGTGAAGTTTAATAAGATTTGCATGAATAGTAAAGTAAAAATAGCCATAGTTAAAGTTTCTGGACGACAACACTGCTTGACAAGCTAAAAACGATCACATTTATAAAACATGGCAAACAGCAAATTTACTATGCCATTCATTTATTTGTTCTTTGAAACATACAAATAGTGGATATAGAAATTGCAGATGCAAAGACATTTGGTCCAACGCAAATTAAATCATTCAGATTTGTAAGGGTAAATATGCTGACCTGAAACAATTACTCCTTTGAATGCTAAATATTCAAATGGAATGGAGCATCAGTGTTTGAAAGGCATATTGGTAAAGTTACTAGAGGATTTGGGATCACAAACAAAAACAGTGCAGATCTTGATCAGAGGGCTTTTCTAGGAGACTTTGACCTTGGTCTACACTGTTCGCAAATTCCAGTAAACTTGTTTCATACATTCAAGGATTAACAAAAAACAATAGATGTCTCTGTAAGTAGCATCTGTCCCAAACTGTCAACATCTAGAATTGACCTTGATCATTCAACAGAGTACCTTACTTTAACCCTTTACTCCTTGAATATTCATGTAGGAAATAATTACATCGTTACTATCAATTAGAATTATTTTTATCATGACACACAGATACAGGAATTATAGCCATTGCAGAAACTAAATAATCTTGATCCTATATTAATTCTTAAGTAAATAGAGCAGACCCTTATTAGACTGCTCTTACAGGAGTCATCTGATCTGGGTCTACTCTGTTTGTAGAGGCGTAGAAAGGCATTTTTATGGAGTAAAAGGTTGATGAATACCATACATTTCTTCTACCATTCATTTTTAAATCCAGCAGAAAGTAACAAAGGTTTTTCTGAGGGATAATATACATCGTACATACCTTAATTACCTAAACCCTTTCCCTTTTCTATGTTTATTTCAACTTTCAACTTTCAGTACCTACTGAATATTCATTGACAAAACGGTTATAATAGACTATGAAAGGTGTATCATTGTAGCCATTTTAGAAACTAAAGAAAAAGATCTATCAAATTCCATAATCAAACAGAGCCGTCTGATCTGGGTCTACTCTGTTTGTAAATGCGTGAAAACACATTTCACATGAGGGAAAAGGTTAAGTATTTGTACAGACAGCTTAAGAAAATAATGCAGGCCAAAAACAAAAAGCTTGTGAAGGAGCCATTCGATCAGGGTCTTCACTATTTGCTAGTCCATCAGTCTAATTTAAAGTTGAACAACTCATCCCAGACTGACTCATTCAGCTATACAAATTAATAGAGAGGGAAGACTGGGTGCCTAAATACTTAGGGTAATAGGACATATAGTTCATTAGGCCTCCACCAAAGTAGTCATTCTGTCATATTTTCAGCAGGTCTTTGATGAAATGTCTGTACTTTCCATGTAATCTACTCTGCTTTTGCTGAAGACAGGAGAACAGCGCTGATGTACTCAATTGTGGATACAACACGTACAAACTGGAGCTGCTCAACACTCAAAACTCTAGCTCCTGCTGCTCTCTGTATGAAACAAATAAAATGACATTTTATACAGATACTGAAACAAACCATAGGAATGATTGCACATTACAAACAGCTTGAATGCAAATTAGCTACTGATCAAGGTCTGACTGTTTTCACTGGTAATGGACAATACTACTGCAAGGATTATCCTAGAGGGCAACATGAGCAATGTGGTCACAGAGTTTCACATCACCTTTCTTTATGATCAAAGCCAATTAAAAATCTCCGCATTTTTGGTAGCCAGTACACATGCCTGACTAAGGGATAGCGCTTATGATCAGATTGAAATCAATAAACGGAAGCTAACGATCATGTGTCAAAATTGATTGACAACTCTTCCCTTAGCATAGCCGACAGGTGATAAACCACACCACCTTTTATACTCTATGCAAATACCAGTGGTTACTGATTCCTGCACAATGAATACGTTTCTATCCATTTTTACAATCATTGAATGGCATATGACATGTACACAGGATATTTTGGTATTGGTAGACACTGTTGAGTCACATCTGTTATAATGTCATAAGCAAACAGAGCAGACCTTGATCAGAAGGCTCTTACAGGAGCCATCTGATCTGGGTCTGCTCTGTTTTCAAACTTAAAAGATGTGGAAAAAGTGGTTGTATGAAGGAAAGAGTTAACACACATACATACCATAAAAGTATCACAGTTTGATATACAACTTTTGACTGATCTAATCCCACTTTGACTTTTTCTCTCTTCTGGTAAATGAACCATCTGCATTCATTGTAGTATACATGTCTTTGCCCCTATATTCATCTGACATTCTCATGTAAAACATGTATGCACAAGCTACAAAAAATGCCATGCCGCCAATACCCATCACACGCTTATTCTGAAATAAATAAGCAAAATCACATCACCAGAGCTACAGATAAAGGTGTGTACCCAAATACTAAAATCGTCATTTCTCCATCAAACCCTATACTGTGACCGCTCTGTGAGTCGTGTCTGAGTCGATTCTAAGAAGTGGTCACAGTATAGGATTTGGTGGAGAAATAAAGGAGCTATTCTTGAAAATGTTTATATTCGCGCATCTTATCTGGACCTCTGCATTACATCTGTAATTTCAAGTTGTTAATTAGTTAACCCTTCGCTTGCTATTCATGTCAATATACCTACCTGTAAATAGTGGAGACCCAGATGAGACAGCTCCTGCAGGAGCTGTCTCATCAGGGTCTCCACTATTTACAAGTTGATTGTGCAACCAGTGCACTGCACAGCAGTGATTGCACAGCGAAATGCTTGTACACAGTGAAGATATATGTAATTATACAACAAGGCATGGGTAAAGAAGCAACAAGGCATGGGTAAAGAAGGAGAAATGTGTTTTAAAATTCAGCAAGCGAAGGGTTAAACATTACCCTGCTACATTTGTATCTGCAACCCAACTTGCATTTACAGTTTTGACCCAGATGAGACAACAATTTTTTATTTTGAGTCGGTTGTACAACAGATAACATAAGCTACAATAAGCTATTTACCGCCTATATAACAAAGATAATAACAGTTTAACATAACAAACTCTGGAGTTAAAAGATACGTTTTCAAAGCATGAGTAATACACATTATAAAATTAAAATCAGAAAAATTAGTACTGGTAAAACACAATAATCTGCCGAAATGTCATATCCAGTGTGCAATATGGAATAAGAGTTACAAAAGTACAAGTATTACTACATGTAAAAATGTATTACACATTTGCTATCACAGGATGCTATTCTGCTTAATTAATATGATAAAGAGGATATTTGTTTCAAATAAAAATCAAATCTTCATACAAAGTGGAGAAACACACAAGAGTCTCAGATGCCTAAAAAATAACTTCCAGAGCAGACAGAGTTAAGATGGCTACTGCTAGAGGCTTAGAGCATACCCAGCCTGGTCTGCAGTCTGTCAATAGTTTCTCAAAAGCTTGTTTGAATCAGTAGTGGTCAACATTGCACCAGATCCAACTTTTAGCCAACATTATTATTTCTCAGAGTGGTAAACAACAACACACAGAAATATGCATACTGTGAAGTACTGACAGATCTTTATTAACCCTTCTCTTGCTGAATTTTAAAAAACATTTCTCCTTCTTTGCCCATGCCCTGTTGTATAATTACATATATCTTCACTGTGTACAAGTATTTCGCTGTGCAATCACTGCTATGGAGTGCACTGGTTGCACAATCAACTTGTAAATAGTGCAGACCCTGATGAGACAGCTCCTACAGGAGCTGCTTCATCTGGGTCTTCACTATTTACAGGTAGGTATATTGATGTGAATAGCAAGCGAAGGGTTAATAGCATTTTATAGTACTTTTTATTTGTATTCACTCTTCTGAACTTGGAAAACACTAAAAACTGACAGCTTGAGCTACTAACCCTTAAGGTGTTTCTATCAGGTAAAGGATTAACCCTTTACTCAATAAATACACCTGTCTGTGGCTTTGTTAACAGAGTAGATCCAGATCAGACTGCTTCTACAGGAGTAATCTGATCAGGGACTACTCTCTTTGCTTTTGATACAATATAGATATAATTTTAGTTTCTGACATTTCCAAAAGTTCCTATGTCCATGAGATGTTGTAACAATGAATGTAATGGAGTAAAGGGCTAATACAGTCATCAGTCAGTTATATTGCATTGGGTAAGTTGAATGTCAAGGAAAACTTAAATTTCACTTCAAAGATATTGATGCCGCTCATTTTCACACCTATTTGAATCAGGGCCAAGTTGGCCTCGGGTCAACTCGACCGGGTTAACTTGGCCAGTTTTGGGTCAACTCGACCCATCTTGGTTGGGTCAACTCGACCGCGTCAATTAAGGTTTATAAACTGCAGCAAAAAGTGAAGATCCTGATAGGTGGGCTTTTTGAAGAATTAAGACAAAAGTTTGCACATTTTTTTGTCAGTAATAGCCTATTAAATTTAGCTGACATGAACAAAGTAATAAAGGTGGCAAGTATGTTGCACAAGATTAATGAATAAAACAGGAGACATTAAGTAATCAGCTTAATTAGATCAAACTGAGAAGTCAAACAAATAGGTGTGAAAATGAGAGAAATCAATATCTTTGATGTTAAATTAAGTATAATAAATTGTTTATCTGTTTCTTTGATTGTCTCTATAGATAGGAACAATTAATGCAAGTGGATGAATGTTATAAAAATTGATGTTATAATGGTCTTAAGCCATTGAATTATGGAATGAAAAAGTTGAGTAATTTTGATTGGATTATGGAACCATGCATGAGGCAATTAAATGGGTGATTTTCAATATTTTGTTATAAATATTATCATCTTAACGTGTCCATTTATTAGAATCGTCTCATTGAGAATGTTCCAATGAATGGTCAAATTTATGTATAATTTCCTCATATGTTCATTGGTATCTGTAGTATCAGTTATCTCTAGGAAACAAAATATAGAAGTATTCAAAATAACGAATATACAACAAAAAATGTAATTATGAAATAATATTTATGGGCCGAGTTGACCCAGTCGAGTTGACCCAAGGCCGACTTGACTCAGGGGCCGAGTTGACCCGGGACCGATAAGAGAAGACTGTAAACTATTTTCTGTATCCTCTTCCAAACCTTATCTTGCTGGTACTCATTAAAATTGCCCATTTATTAGAATCGTCTCATTGAGAATGTTCCAATGAATGGTCAAATTTATGTATAATTTCCTCATATGTTCATTGGTATCTGTAGTATCAGTTATCTCTAGGAAACAAAATATAGAAGTATTCAAAATAACGAATATACAACAAAAAATGTAATTATGAAATAATATTTATGGGCCGAGTTGACCCAGTCGAGTTGACCCAAGGCCGACTTGACTCAGGGGCCGAGTTGACCCGGGACCGATAAGAGAAGACTGTAAACTATTTTCTGTATCCTCTTCCAAACCTTATCTTGCTGGTACTCATTAAAATTGCCTCGCCGAGCCCCCCCCCCCCCCCCCCCCCCCCAAGTCCCAGTCATGCTACCATTTTTTCACCAGTTTTCCATTACCCAAATCAGATAAACAGACACCTATTGACGGTTGGGGAAAATTCAGTCAATAGTATAAAAGGAGATGTCATTGTATGATCTTTTAGATAGATATGCGTACCGGTTTCGCAAACAACTCGAAATTAACAATCTTGAACACATTTGTTGTTCTTGCATGCCTAAGTCCTGGTTCTTTGAAATCTTTTGCTTTGCTATCCGGTTTCGCTGCATTTTCTTCCGCCATCTTTGCTCACTTTCGAGAATTGTGCCAAAGGATACCTATTGAATTATCAGTTCTTGAGCATAACCTTCAAACATGCTACTTTCGGTTCGGTTTGTAAATACGGTGTACTGTGATTTTAACACTCCGTGAAATTTGGTTCCTTTGACAAGCGTTTGTTGACTGTGATAATTTTTTAGCGTAAGTTTCGTTTATTAATTTTCCTAGATTTAGCGATGATTATAACTACTTACTATTGTTTACGGTAACAGAAAGTTTGTATCAAATCTGCAATTACGTTTTTAAAATTAAATTATTTGCAATTCTTTGATTTTCCCCTTTGTTATGTAGTGGGTGGGGTAATATTCTCCTGTCACAACAGCCGGGTTGGCAACATGAAACGCATGTCCTCACATCATAATTAATGTTTCAGAAGAATAGCCCTTTACACCATTAATATTCATGTAAGAAATAATGCTATCATGAATATTAATTAGATTCATTGTTATGATAAAAAAGTTCGCCAGTACCACATTACACTCTTATGACAAACACCTTCAGCATGTTGACAACTTGACAGTGCGAAATACCTAGGTGTTACCTTACAGTCTAACTTAAAATGGGACAGTCACATTGCCAACATCTGTAGTAAGGCAAATTCCTCTCTCAGCTTCCTACCGAGAAACCTTATAATCAGCTCAAGCTCCACTAAAGAAATGGCCTATAAAACCCTTGTTAGGCCAACACTGGAATACGCCTGCTCTTCTTGGGACCCTCATACAAAGTCTGATATCAACAGGATTAAGATGGTTCAGAGGAGGGCAGCCAGATTTGTCACCAACAAATTCAGGAACACATCCAGTGACGGTGACACGTTAGACCACCTGGACTGGCAATCATTTGAAACCAGGAGACGTAACACATGGCTGACAACTCCCCATAAGATAATTCATAATGAAATAGATATTAGAAAAGACCTACTCATCCACCCCAAACACCACACAAGACATGCACATCCAAACACCTCCCAGACTCTCTCATGCAGAACACAGACTAGGAAATACTCTTTCTTCCCCAGAACTATTGCGTACTGGAATTCTCTACCATCTGATATATTACATGAAGCCACTCAGTAACTGCCTTCAAATCCTCAATCTGTTCTCTTTATTAAACTGTTTAGTTCTGCGTCCTCTTTCACATAACACTCACACCTCTGACATAATCTTCAATTTGCTGTCAGTATTATTTAGATGTAGATGTAGATAATAGTTCATAGGGGTGCTGGTGAATTCGCCTAATAACCAACTTGCCTACAATTAGATATATATAGGAACCTGAATGGTGAATTCGCCTAGAAAGCAATTATATAGCGATTGTATTTTGCACTTTCAGAAACATTGGGGGGGGGGGGGGGGGGGGGGGGGGGTTTGGTTGCAAACGTAGAATACACCATTATTATACTTAAAGTAAAAATGCTGCAACATGAAACTCTTGCATGATGTGCTTTCGAATGCATGATCAGGGGCTACAATCATTTAGTTCAATCTTTGTCAACACTACCAGAAAACAGGTAGTGTTTGAATGTTATTGGTACCTTACAATAGGTGCGAAATACAATCGCTGTATAATTGCTTTCTATGCGAATTCACCATTCGGGTTACTATATATAAGTAATTGTAGGCGAGTTGGTCCTTAGGCAAATTCACCATAAACCGTTCATAGACACAGGGATTTTTGGCCATGGCAGAAACAGTAGAATCATTTCTATATGATATCGCATCATCATATCATAAGCAAACTGTGAACAGATAGCTACTTGATCAGATGGCACTTACAGGAGACATCTGATATGGATCTACATTGTTTGCAAATGTGTAGAAAGGCGTATTTATGGAGTAAAGGATTAAGAGGGAGCTCCTTGATCAAATGGTTATGGTCTTCAACTCATAATCACTTAGCCCATATCACAGTTGTGGTTTGACACCTGGACTGGGTATTTTGATTTTTCATCTACATCTACATGTTATCATCTCGGTCACTCTTGACTTTTACTCAATGGGGGCCGGGGTTACTGAAAGAGAAAAAGAAAAGAGGAAGAGAAAGGAAACTTTGAAGTTTGGACTGATCATTTGAAGGAAGAAAAGTTGGCAGTTTGATCAGCTTCATTTTGGGCTTTGAAACTTTCTCCTCCCAGGCCTCTCCGGTTATGATGGTCATGGCCAACACAGCCCCAGGATTCATTGATGATTTACTTGCAGCTAACCCTATAGAATTAAAATTGAGATGCTAGAAAGCCCCTGCAAAAGGATAACTAAGCTGGGGGCCTCTGCAAAGGTCGCAGGCAAATTATTCCATGCTATGACAGTCCATGGGAAGAAGTAATTTCTGTAGTATGGTGGTGTTGTGGTTGAGTGGTGAAACTTTTTAGAGTGATAATGTTGCTGTGAGATGTTGATGTAATGGTATGTCAACTACGTCATTTGTAATTTTGTAGAACAGCTAGGGTAAGCTTAGATCTTCCCTCCTGCAATGTTTCCCAGCCCAGCTGGTCTAACATGGATGTGACACTACTAGTGTTATGGTATTGGTTGGTGGAATATCTAGCAGCCCTTCTCTGCTTCATCTCAGTCTTGTGGATGTACGTCTTTGTATAGCGGCTCTATATTGTTGCGCAGTACTCAGTACAGATAGTTCATGTGAAGAAGCCTTCAAGCTGGCTGGCTGTAGGTCTGTGGTTCTACCCTGGTGTTCTTTTGTGTACAAACCAATGCAATTTGTTCCATGGAAGAAACAAATGTTAATCCACACAAACCAACAAACATGTTTCACAGTGATCATTTTACCTTTGACATTTATGAGTCCAATAGGATGCACAACATTTCAAACAATGGGTCCTGACTGATAACAATGAGTCCCAACAATTTTAACAAAAACAAACGCAAAAAAGTGGTTAGCACAGTAATAAATATATAGTTAAGGGCTTTCCCCAGGATTTTAGGAAGCCATGTCGTTTTTTAGTCCTAGGGGGTGGGTGCAGAAGGGGTTCCCCTCCTGCCTATTGCCGCAGCGAAAATTGTGAAAAAAAATGAGGTTATCATGGTGAATATTTTGCATTTTCTGACATAAAGTAAAAGCTATTATATAAATAAGTAGGGCTCTTGAAAGTTATAACTTTTTTATTGCACATGTTTGTACAAAACAAACAACAGAATATACATTAGGCATAACTACAACCGCAGCACCACCTTCCTTGCACGAAACTTTAAAACGTGTTCTTTTGCAAATTCACAAAGATATTTTTTTTTGCAAGTAGATCAGACACTGTATATATAGTCTTAATTGCTTAAAACTTCTGGTCTGAACTACATGTAGATTCAATATTTGGAAAGTCACTCATCACACTGAAAGGCCTGTGCTTGGTTGCTGTCCACATTTTCACAGCCTCTTGGTATGGAAATTCAAATGTTAGAGGACCTTGTGTGAAAGTCGTCGAAAGGCATTGGAGGTTGATGTATGTGACACTGGTCCTTTAACGTTTCAGTTCAGAGAATCATCTCTCAAAGTCTGAAAAAAAGTGAAGCTTGTGAAAAGAGTCTATGTACCATGGAAGTAACATGAGACTACCATCAACCATCAAAACCAATATTAGATAAAGATTTACACCCCCCCCCCCAAAAAAAAAAAAAAAAAAAATAATAATAAAACACTAAAAACAACAAATTCAATACCTTTATTCTAGACAATTTTGCATAATATATGGTCAGAAGCTTAAAACCAGGGTCTAAACTATTGTTTGGTAGAAAGAGTGTAGATACTTACCAGTCTGTTCCTATAGAAGTCGTCTAATCTGGATCTACTCTGTTTGCAAAGATGTATCTATGGATACTGGATAGTCAGTATTCACTCAGTATGCGCATAACATCGTGTAACAAATTTAATTGACATTGAAATCGGTCGGGACGACGTGTCCCTGGGACGCTCACATCGAACTTCAGTTCCAACAGTCATTATTTAATATTCAAGTATTTTATCAATATTATTTGACAAATTAAACAGATGGTGAATTTTTTTCTAAATATTGATGAATCTTGTCGAATTATCGGTAGTTTTGCCAGTCCAGGTCATAGTTGTTTCAAACATCATGCTAACGCACATTCGGCCTTTACAAATAAAGAAGGAATTTATTTAATCACACTCGTACAAGGAATGGAAGTTCTTTGTTCCGATATAAATCGAGTATGCAGAACAAATTCAAGTGGAGTCCACGTTAATAGTCCAATTACAGTTATTAAAATCGGTAGTCTATATACGATAAACTTACGCTTTGAACTTTCAGTGAGCCAGCGAATGTTTTTTCCCCGATTTCGTGTCCGCTCCCGACATTTGTTGTTTTTGTTGGTTTGACTTTCTGGAACGTTCTTCTCGATGGGCTGAATTGTTTGTTGGTTTAACCGTATCGCACCTCTGTACTGCTTCAGCGGTTAATTGTTTACACGCGACATGCAATCATCCATGCGTACGGCACGCACTGCGGGTGTTGGCTGATAGCTTGAGACATTGCAACACCAGGGAAAGTCTGTGTGTATATTTGTCGCTTAAAATGACATATAAACAAACACGTTTGAGAGTGCGTCGGCTCGAGAATTTTCACATGGAGGAGAAATTGAGGGGTGTCGGATTTTCGCCACCGACAAAGATCGAATGTCGGGCCCGTCATGCGAAATTCTAACTTTCAGCTGATCGCGGAATTTACGACAAAGTAAAACATGGTGTAAAATCTTTGCGTCCATATGGATGCACATAATTAAAAGCAATGCGTCCACAATAGATTATGTGCATCAGGGACGCGGGACGCACAGGTAAAATGATCACTGGTTTCATGCAAGAAAAATTCTCCAAGGTCTTCCTTCCACTTTTAATTAGCTGGACATTGCAATATGACTGAAAATACTGTTAATGCGATGTAAATTAACTTAAATAAAAATAAAATAAACAGTCAAAATTATATCTCCTATCTCACTAACCTGTGAGATTCTATCAAGTTTTTTCAATGCATTATACTCAGTATGAATCTGTTACTATATGTTTTTCTCATGTATTCCAGTTAGTGTTATGGAGGCTGAAAAAGATTTCTTAAAGAGCCCAGGGCATGATAACTCGGAGTCAACTTTCACCATCTTGCCGAGCGGTGTTAATACAGACATTAATCTTGGCTCACTGGGAGATGTGTCTGACAACATGTCTGTTACTGTTGATGCTTCCGCTCTGGATCCCAATCTCAAAGATGGTAATAAAACTAATATAGTAAATGCTTTAAAACCCTTTCCCTGTTTAATATTCATGTAAAATGAATGGCATTGTGCATATTTATTAGCTGGATTTGTATAATGGCATAATTATGTACACTGGATTCTTTGGTATTAGTAGAAACTATAGAGTCAGATCTATGATAATTTCAGAAGCAGACACTCGGCCTGAGCAGACCCTGATCAGATGGCTCCTATAGGAACCATCTGACCTGGGTCTACTCAGTTTGCAGTATACCCCTAATACTAATGTCTTGAAGTAGTCTTAAAATGCAGGTGACTGCATAATGTAAGACAAAGATAAAGCAGGAAACTTTTTAAGAGCTTTCTGTATTACTGTTCATACTGAATATATAGCAACCTGTCTTATCCCTTTACTCAGTGAAAATTCATGTAAGAAATAGTCATCTTGAATATTAACCCGTTACTCTGTAAATAAGTTTTTCTATGCCTTTGCAAACAGAGTAGCCCCATATCAGATCAGATGACTCCTATAGGAGCTGTCTGATCAGGGTCTGCTCTGTTTGATTATGAAATAATACAGATATGATTCTACAATTTCTACTGTTGCCAAATATCCCAGTGTACAAGTGGCTGTGCCATTATAAAAATTATTCCATTTCATATTCATGATGTCATTTTTTCTCACATGAATATTCTTCATTGAGTAAAGGGTTAATCAGATGATTTTTTACAATGGCATGTGAATGCGGGAATTTTCGTCATGACTCAAACTGTAACATCATCTATATACAGTGAACCGTCATTACAACGGAGGTGATTGTTTCCAGACATATTGCTGGTATAACGAGGTTGCCTTTAGATCGAGTTTAAATATGAACAGAACCATAATGGCCAGTGTTAAACTAGTACCAACAGGTGAACACTTAATGCAGAACACAAGAAGCACATCTTGTGTTCTGCATTAAGCAATCACCTGTCTTATTGGCACCTATTTATACAGTGGTTGTTTAAAAGACTTAACGGTAATTTTGTTTGAATGCATACTGTCGGTATAACGAGGGTGCCATTGTAACAAAGCCGGTATAATGAGGGTTCACTGTAATTCTTGAAGCAAAAAGAGCAGACTCTGATCAGAGGACTCATACAGGAGCCATCAGATTCTTATCTGCATCACTTTTGTTTGAAGAGGCATTAAAAGGTGTCTTTTAGCAGATTACGGGTTAAAATACCTACATTCAGACAGTTTGATTGAAACTGAGATCAAATAAGTCTTGAATACAGAATCACTTCTGCCATTGCTCATGTGATGTAGAAATTTTGAATTCCGGTATTTTTGTTTTATTTCCTGAATCCGTTATATTACCTAAAGAAAAGAAGATGACAAATATATTGGTTTATTTTGTTTTATAAATTGCCATGTGATTTATAAAAGTGTATAGTTGTATACAATTCATTGTCCGTCCGTAAGCTATTTATTATCTTGCTAACTCCTCCTTTATTATTGAGTGGAATTTCTTCATACTTGCATGGATGATTGATATTGATATGTAGTTGTGCTTGAGGGTGAGATAACTTGGATTCCATTATCCTTTCTCGAGTTATCCCCCTTTGTTCATATTTATTACAAATTCTTGTTCGGCTAACTCCTTTATTATTCATGGGTATTTCTTCCCATGTACATGGATAATTGATATTGATGATTAGTTGTGCATGAAGGTGATTGCATTGTCCTTTCTCGAGTTATTCCCCTTTGATGGTTTTTATCTGGCTAATTCCTCCTATATATTTCAGTGAAATTTCAACATACTTGCATAGATAATTGATATTCCTGTGCATTTGAGTATAAAGATTAGATAACATGGATATTATTGTTTGTTCTTGAGTCGTTCTTCTTTATTTTTCTTTATAGAAAAATCTAATGCACTTAATTACTCTTTTATTATTCTTTGGAAATTTCTTCATACTTGCGTGAATGACTGACATTGATGTGTTGTTTAACACAAAGGTAGATAACTTAGATAGCATTATCTGTTCTGGAGTTATTTTAATAAGGTACTGTCCTTGCTATTTTAGATAATTTGGCAGAAATGTTTTTCCTATAGATAGTAGTAGACATGAGTCACATACAAAAGTCCTAGAGGAGCTTTCTGCATGACTTTCACCCTGCATCAAGCTGCTACCTGTCTCCAAGACTGAGGTTTATACTCAATTCAACGTACAGTTTAGAGGGGTTTTACTGTAGTACAAATTTTTGATATTTAGTCCAGAAACTGTTCTTTGTTGATTTTACAACTGCAATTGCCTCTTGTAACAAAACATTTTGTTGTTCATTTGCAGCAGAATACTCATCAAGCCAACCCACTATTATGCCAGAAAACTTTGTCCTCGTTGAAACATCAAAAGGGTCAGTTTGTAATACGCTAGAATCTGTCTTAAGCAGCCACCAAATAGAGGTCTATTTATGGGTCTGTGAGGCAGATGTTAGCTTAATGCAGGCCAAAAGTAATACAGAAAGCTCTTATAGGAGCTTTCTGCATTACTTTTGCCCTGTATTAAACAACCACCTGCTTTTTAAGGCTCCTATGTTCAATAAGTGAATGGCTGCTTAGGACAGGTTCTACTGTACCATGCATTCATATATATATACATCTTAAATATATTATATATACACAGTAAAACCTCTCTATAACGGCCACTAAATTGTGTTAATTAGTTGGTATATTAGGGCAGGTGGCTGCTTAAAGCAAGGTGAAAGAAAAACAGAACGCTCCTATAGGAGCGTTCTGTTTTACTTTCACCTTGCTTTAAGTAACCGCCTGCCTTTAACACAAAATACTTGATGTAATTTAGTGGCCATTATAGAGAGGTTTTACTGTACATCTTAAATGATATAAACATATTCCGGTATTCAAATAAATTATCCCTTTGCCTTAGAGATATGCCTTTTGATACCATTGCAAACAGAATAGGAGTTATCTGATCTGAGTCTACTCTGTTAACAAAGAGTTCAAAATAAGTCTTGGGGAGAGTGTTAATGCAGGATAAAAGTAATTACTGCTGTAGTTATGTCCTGCAATAAGCAACTGCCTGTTTCTCAACCCTAAATGTAAGAAATAATGACATTGTGATTTTTATTAGCTGAATTTATATAAAAATATGTGTTCATAGGATGTTTTGAGTCAAATCTCTTATAGTTTCATAAGCAACCTGAGTCCATGCTTATAAAGCTTTTTAGTTGAGTCTGAGTTTGTTCTCAAGCTTTTGATTGGTCATATTTGAGCCTAAGGCTCAAATCTGACCAATCAAAAACTTGAGAATGAACTCAGACTCAACTAAAAAGTTTTATAAGCATGGATACAGAGCATAATCTGATTAGACAGCTCTACAGGATCTCTCTGATCTGGGTCTACTCTGTTTGCAAAGGCATGAAAAAAATGTTTGTATTCAGGAAAGGGTTAAGATTCCTATTTTGATTAGCTCACCCCTATAGGTCTGATCTGGGTCTTCTCTGTTTACAAAGGGGTAGAAAGGCTTATTTATGGAGTAAAGGGTAAACCCTTTACATTTACTTCTTATACAATGTATTATGTTTTTAATGCTTTGCCAACAGTGCAGGCCCAGATCAGACAGCTCTTTGTAGGAGCTGTCAGAGCATGGTCTGCCCCGTTTGCTTATGGAATAATATTCTATCATGTTTAATAATTTGAGTGCTCATTTTTGAGTCACCTGCCGAGAGGCAATGTGGCACTTGGGGATCACCTTTTTGTCGTCTGTCTGTCCATCTGTCTGTCTGTCATACTTTCTCTTTTTTTCTTGTAACATTTCTCCCAGCAGGTGACACAAGTGTTCCTTCGAACATTCTTGTTTCATTTTAAATCAACATTTACAGTATAATTGATATTTATAATGTCATTCATTTCTTGCATGAACAGTTATGGAGTAAAGTGTTAATGTAATAGGGTTTACAATTATAAATTAATCCTGAATTAAACAAAGACTTGGATGTTTTACAGCCTACTTCTTCTACTACATTTAATATAGTGTGCTAGACTCTAGAAACTTTACAATGAATTCTGTTACTTGACCTAGATGTAAAGTACAGTCATTTCAGTACATGCCCTTTTCTTTTGCCAGGTTGATTTTGTCAGTAGCTGATGCTAGCTCAGACACTATGAACTTCACTGGTACATGTATTTCTTCTGTTGCTGATGACCAAGGCAGAACCATAATTTCTTCCAGTCTCCCTGGTATGTATGGTTAGGTTGGTGTTAACTTAATTGGTAGCCAAAATAGGCTTCGTCTACTAATCTTACTGTTTTTCTAGCTCACCTAATTATGCTCAGGTGAGCTTTTGTGTCCGTCCGTCAACAATTTCTTTAAACAGCATCTCAGTTATTTTCTACAAAATTGAGACTTTACAATACAGTTTTATTATAAGATTGCCATATACAGAGAACTCACCTTTACACAGTCTCTCATTACTGCAGCAATTTTGGTATCTGTCCATGCTCTATAATAACCTATAATTAATCTAATTAATCTATTCATGATGGCATTATTTCTTACCAAATATTCATGGAGTAAAGTAGCAATAAGTATAACTCAGTTGAGTTTGTTCTCAAGCTTTCGATTGGTCAGATTTGAGCCAAAGGCTCAAATCTGACCAATCAAAAACTTGAAAACGAATTCGGGCTCAACTAAAAAGTTTTATAAGCATGGATACTAATGAGATGTAATGCTAGATAATCAAGTATAATCATTTGCTGTGGTTTGTAGGTACCATCTTTACCCAGATACAGCCAGTTGGAGTCATAGATGACCAACAAAATAGTGTGTATGAGAATGTATCTGTCACTAACACAGTCTCCTCAACAACCATTCCAGTGTATGTGGACCCCGATTCCACTTTGAATGTGCCAGACTCACCCCAGGTATCTAGATCACTGACAACTTTCTTTATAAAGCTGATACCATAAATTTTGTGTGGACTGAAATTAATAGGTTCTAGATTCCTCTGATAATTTTAACCCTTTACTCCATAAATACTCCTTTCTAAGCCTTTGCAAACAGAGTAGAGCCTGATCAGACAGCTTCTGTAGGAGCTGTCTGATCAGGGTCTGCTCATAAAATGATATGGTTCTTCATTTTCTACTATTGCCAAAATTTCTCTGGTCCATGAGCCATTATAAAAAAATAATCTAATTAATATATATGATGACATGATTTCTTACATGAATTTTCATGGAGTAAAGGATTAACTCTTCGCTTGCTGAATTTTAAAATACTTTTCTCCTTCTTTACTCATGCCCTGTTGTATAATTACATATATCTTCACTGTCTACAAATATTTCGCTATGCAATCACTGCTTTGGAGTGCACTGGTTGCACAATAAACTTGTAAATAGTGCAGACCCTGATGAGACAGCTCCTGCAGGAGCTGTCTCATCTGGGTCTTCACTATTTACAGGTAGGTATCTTCCCAAAAGGAGCATTTACTAGAGAAAGGGAAAGTTTTAAAATTGTGTAGTTTTGAAACCGTTGCAATAAATAGTTTCATAATGGTTTCGAAATGTGACTTTTACAAAGGTGCCAAAATGCGTCATGGGTAGGGAATGTGTTAACTCTTTGCACACTAACGGCGAACCTATGATTACCCATGCAAACAATTTGGATCCAGATGAGACGTCACATAATGCGGCGTCTCATCAGGATCCAAACTGTTTGCCATCTTGACCATATTTTTGCAAAGAAATGAGAGAAAGTTTATTTTAAGAATTGAAGCAGACAACAATTGTTGCAGACGAAAAATTACTTAGCATGCAAAGAGTTAACACTACATGCAAAGTACTATTGTTGGGTCTGACAGTGCACAGAGCTCTTCTTAAGAATCTGGATGGAAATATATTTTATTGCCAACTTCTATCTTGTTGGTACTCATTAAAATCACTTCTCTGAACCCATTCTAATGAATACCAGCAAGGTAGTGTATGGTTGAGAGATAGGAA
The DNA here is from genome assembly GCA_963576725.1 of Azorinus chamasolen. Taxonomy (NCBI): domain Eukaryota; kingdom Metazoa; phylum Mollusca; class Bivalvia; order Cardiida; family Solecurtidae; genus Azorinus; species Azorinus chamasolen. Next base: position 2,573,865 of record OY755245.1, on the reverse strand, counting down.
ATGTTGATTTATCAATACTCCTCTTATCTATAGCTATACCCCCAAATTTTGGGTTTGGCAAACAATGTAGTACATGAACAGATGTCTCAGACTCACCCACTGATCTTGGTTTGTGAAGCATTTATTGACACCTTTTTATACGCCCGTCTTCAGACGGGACGTATTATGTCGTGGCGTTGTCCGTCCGTCCGTCCGTCCGTCTGTCTGTCTGTCTGTCTGTCCGTCCGTCCGTCCGTCCGTGAACTTTTGTTTGTCCGCTCTCTAACTCGAACAAATTGAATCGGATCCTTTTCAAACTTGGTCAGCATGTATATGGCCAAAATGACTCGGCTAAGTTCGATAATCAGCAACATCGCCCTGCACACTTCTGAATTATCTCCCCTTTTTTAATAAATTTTTAACAAAATTCTCTTGTCCGCTCTCTAACTCGAACAAATTGAATCGGATCCTTTTCAAACTTGGTCAGCATGTATATGGCCAAAATGACTCGGCTAAGTTCGATAATCAGCATCATCGCCCTGCACACTTCTGAATTATCTCCCCTTTTTTATTAACTTTTTAACAAATTTTAAACAAAATTCGTTTTTTGTCCGCTCTCTAACTCAAACAAATAAAATCCAATCCTCATCAAACTTAGTCAGCATGTATATAGTCAAAATGACTTGGTCAAGTTCGATACACCTGGAAACGTTCAGTGTATTTTCTATTTTCTTTTAAAAATCTATGTATGAAAAGGGGGGTTACTGCAGGAAAAGTCATTGGACTTGTCACAAAATCAATAGCTGTCTTCCCTGTATGGTGATGAAGCTAAGTATTTAATTTGGTTACAACAGGTCTATATTATATATATAGCTCTACTAGGCAGTTGCCAATGATAGTTTCACATTGTAACAGATTCAATTTCCTATTAAATTGGCTTATCACTGACTTTGCCGACGGGCGTATTTTGCTGCACAGCGGTGCTCTTGTCTAATGAGTCCTAAAGGAGCATCCTGCATTTATCCTCATATTACCTTTTAACCCTTTCCCTCATAGGCTATTTTAGATCCAATCACTTTGAATAAATCTACCGAAAAGGAGCATTAACTAGAGAAAAGGAAAATTTTAGAATTTTGAAGTTTGAAACCATTGTGATAAATAGGACATTTGCTCCTATAGGAGCAAATGCTCTATTTATCACAATGGTTTCACAAAGTGACTTATACAGAGTCGTCAAAAGTCGTCAATATGAGGGAATGGGTTAAGACGGGTTCTGCTGTAACTGGTGTTTGGAAATAACTTGTTATACCCCCACAAACGGAGTTTTGGGGGGGGGGGGGGGGGGTATACTGGAGTCACCATGTCTGTCCGTCCGTCCGCCTTGATAACTTCCAAAGTATAAAAGCTATTGACTTCAAACTTCATATATAGATAGATCAAATTTATGGCAAGTGCTGTGCACAAGGTTTGTAACTCTGTCTTCAGTATTTTTGGAGTTATTGCCCTTCGTTATTTTTCAGTTTTCCGGAGTTTTTAATCTAAACCTTTACAGATATTGAAGTGATATGTGGTATGTGGCTTTATTATAATGAGTTATAGATCAAGTTTGAATTTCGTTATGCTGCATTGATTTTTCACGGAAATACATGTACAGTGACTTTACTTAGAATTTTTCCAGAAATTCAGGTTTTCCGGAGTGTTTTTCTACACCTTTAAAGATATTGAAGTGATATTTGGTATGTGGCTTTATTATAATGAGTTACAGATCAAGTTTGAATTTTGTTATGCTTCATTGATTTTTCATGGAAATATAGTGTTTTTACTTAGAAAATTTCCAGAAATTCAGGTTTTCCAGAGTTTTTTTCTACACCTTTACAGATATTGAAGTGATATTTGGTATGTGGCTTTATTATAATGAGTTACAGATTAATTTTGAATTTTGTTGCGCTTCATTGATTTTTCACGGAAATACAGTGATTTTACTTAGAAATTTTGCGGAAATTCAGGTTTTCCAGAGTTTTTGTCTACCCCTTTACAGATATTGCATTGATATGTGGTATGTGGCTTTATTATAATGAGTTACAGATCAAGTTTAAATTTCGTTACACTTCATTGATTTTTCACGGAAATACAGTGATTTTACTTAGAATTTTTCCAGAAATTCAGGTTTTCTGGAGTTTTTTTCTAAACCTTTGCATATATTGAAGTGATATTTTGGTATGTGGCTTTATAATAATGAGTTACAGATTAAGTTTGAATTTTGTTACACTAAATTGATTTTTAGCGGAATTACAGCATTTTGACTTAGAATTTTTAAGGAAATTTCAGGTTTTCCAGAGTTTTTTTCTAAACTGTAGCAGATGTAGTGATTTATTTCTATAACCCCCATCTCTGTGTCAAATGTGCTAGTGGGGGTATTCATCACCTTTAGTGGTAGTTCTAGTTTCCAGATAAGTCGCCAAGAATGTTACGGCTTTGTGATTTTTACAGAGGCATAGAAAGGCGTATTTATGGAGGAAACGGTTAATTTCATGAATATTCATGTGAGAAATAACGCCATTTGATTTGGATCTACCCTGTTTTTGTAAAGGCATATTAAGGGATATATATGGAGTAAGAGTTAAGCAATAATATGCTCTTTGAGGCATCTGTGTTTAATCAGTCAATGGTCGCTTAAACTGATTTTACTGTATGTTTATGCAGAAAAAGAAAGGTGGAGGGTGGCCAAAAGGAAAGAAAAGAAAAACTAAACCAGACGTCCAAGCTCCCAGAAAACCAATGACAGGGTAAGTGAAATTTCGATTCAGTAGAATCTGTCTTAAGTGACCATCAAGAAGATGTCTAATTATGGATCTGTAAGGCAGGTAGAAGCTTAATGCAGGTTGAAAGTAACACAGAAAGCTCCAATAGGAGCTTACTGCATTACTTTTGATCTGTATTAAGCAACCACCTGCTTTTTAAGATCCCTGTGTACAATAAAAATAAGGTCGCTTATGACAGGTTCTACTGTATGATGCTGAGTATTTGAAAATTTAACTTACTCTTTAGATTTTGCAGTTGATCTCTCTGCAGTATTTACATCTACATATAATAGAACAAATGTTTCTATACTCTGGATATATTGAAGATGAAATAAAGTTTGGCTTTGTCAGAGCAGTCATTTTATCACCAAATTTTAGCTAGACCATACCTTTTACAAACATTGCAGACCCAGGTCAAATGGCTTCTGAAGGAGCTGTTTGATCAAGGTCTACACTATTTGTCACAATATAAGTCTGATATAAAGTTATCAAAATGTTACCAAACTGACTTATTCAGATCTGCAAACTTGTGGATTTGGTGTCCAAATACTTGGGATAATATAGGTCATGTGATATTTCTGTATTTGTTTGCCATGTAGCTATGTGATATGCTATTTCACATGTAGTAATGTAATATTCTGCACTTTCCATCATGTAGCTATGTAATATTTCTGTTGTTTCACTTTTAGTAATGTGATATTCTGCACTTTGTTCCATGTAGTTATGTGATATTTGCTGTGAGGAGGAGAAAGGAAATCAAGCAGAAACAACCAGAAATACACTTTGCTGAGGTCACCAGACTCTTGGGCCAAGAATGGTCTCATTTGTCAACACAGGAGAAAAATGTAAGCTGATATTGAACTCAAACCTTTATCTGATAGGAAAGTCTTTTGATGCCTTTGCAGACAGTGTAGACCCGAGTCGGACAGCTCCTGTAAGACTTAGAGCCATTTGATCAGGATCTGTCCTGTTTGTTATTAAATGATATAGATCTGAATGCCTTTATGAAATTAAAGATCTCAGAGTCAAAAAAAAGTTGTGTTCAATGCTCTGAGTTTTGCTCCTGTGAGATCAATACGTAATTGGTGCATATAAATACTCCTTGATTACGTACTAAGTAGAATACAACTGATCGGTCTTTTGGTTTTTAAATGGACTTTGTATGATTATCAGCCATGACGAACATGATACACGCTCAAGCGGTGTGCGGAAAAAATGCCACTGGAAAAAATGCCACCGGAAAAAATGCCACTGGAAAAAATGCCACCCTGATTTGGAAAAAATGCCACTGGAAAAAATGCCACCTTTTTTTTTTAATTATTTTTTAATCTTTATTTATAAAAATAAATCTTGAATTTATTATACAGACAGTCATCCTGTGTTAGGCAGCTACTGTCCATTAGCATTTTTTGCCTTATTAATGGTTTTGACTAATATTGTATAGTATGTTGTGTTATGAAGCTACTTGTCATTAGCACTTTTAGCCTCCAGATCCAGATCATGAGGTTTGCAATGGACCCTAATGGTTTAGATCTACAATGTTTGTCTATTTGATGAACATATCCTAAATATAGTACAAACACACTATTAAAGCACTGAAATTATGTCTACATTATACACAGTGTAGATCCAGATCTTGAGGTTCACAATTGACCCTAATTGCCTGGATTTACACTGTTTGTCTATTTGATAAACATATCCTAAATAATGTACAAACATACTAGCAGTACTTATCACCCATAAAAAATTATGTCGTCTATTTATATTGCACAGTGTAGATCCAGATCATGAGGTTCGCAATGGACCCTAATGGTTTGGATCTACAATGTTTGTCTATTTGATGAACATGTCATAAATATAGTACAAACAGACTGCTTTAATAGCATTAAGGGTTTAATATCCAATTCATTAAAGGTTTAAATACAGTACATTACCTTCTTTAACCCTTTGCCTGCTAGCAATGAAATTTGAAGACCAATGATGACCTTTGCAAACAGTTTAGATCCAGATGAGGCCCAATAAAAGTGAGGCTTCATCTAGGACCCACTTGATTAGGCCTGAACTGGGTCTTCACTAAATAAAACTATAAAAGAACCCGAAATAAAGTTTAAAAAAGAATGACAGACAGTCAAGGAGGCTAAATATGCTAATGACAAGTAGCTGCTAACACAGGTTGACTGTCTGTATAATAACTTCAAGATTTTTTTATATAAAAAAAAAGATAAAAAAAGGGTGGCATTTTTTCCAGTGGCATATTTTCCAGTGGCATTTTTTTGCAAATCAGGGTGGCATTTGTCCAGTGGCATATTTTTCCGGTGGCATTTTTTCCAGTGGCATTTTTTCCTACATTCGCTCAAGCACTTGAGAATGGGTCACACCATGCTCAGTTGAGAATTAGCACAGTTTTATACTTAGAATTTTTATAGACATCAAATCATGAGTCATATTGCTTGAGCACAAAATCTCCTGAAGTGTCTGAGATTGTGCTCAGCGAAGTTTTATAGGCTTGGGACCATGAAACTTTAAAACCAAGGCTTCAACACTTGATTAATCTATAACCTATGGAATAATTAAAACTGGCTCATCCTCTCCTCAATATTAATTAAACAGAAAATTGTACCAAACTGTAGCACTGAAGGGAATAATTTTTGTGACATACAGGGCATACACTGATCAAAGGGGCTCCTTGAGGAGCGCTCTGATCTGAGCTTATACTTTGCAAAGATCTTTTATACTTGGTTCCCACACAGTAACCTTTTCCCTCATATAAATGCCTTTTTGCACATTTGCAAACATAGCAGACTAGGGGTGACTATTGGGTCCAAATTTGACTATTGCAATACTATTGCTATTGCTGAAAGTACTATTGCGATACTATTGCTATTGCTGGAAACTATTGTGATACTATTGCAATAGTTATTCAATATTGCCAATATTTGAAAACGACAGGGATTAACTTGTAAATGCAAATTTGCAAAGTGTAAGATATAACTTTGCTGTAATTACATACTAAAAGTATTTCAAAACAATCGCTTTGCCAATTGTAATTTTAACTCTTGTAGACAAGCTGATAATTAAGCTCAAGTCTAATTGACAGGTAATCCACATGTGTAGAGATTGACAGGTAATCCACATGTGTTGAGAAACAATTTATTGCCTGTCAGACCATAATCTTTTGTTAGAACTTCATATAGATAACGTGAGTACATCCAATGGTGTGTTAAAACAACAAAGATGGTGGTCATATACAAAAAATCTAATTTCAAGTGAATGCTTTTCATTAGCATACATAATAAAAGGAAGCCTGGATTCATTTATACAACTAAACAAACCATCAGAATGTATAGAGCAACTGAGCTCGTCTCCCGAACGGCCAACAGTATTTCTACCATTTTACCCCACCACCCAAAATACCATTAGCTGGAACGTCTCATTAGAACGTTTTAACTGCTTTCGGTTGAAATTTGTTCACACCTTTTGCATTCGAATTTGATCAAAAAATGAAAGAACAGCATTTAACAGGAAATTGACCGAAACCCTGTCTAGAATTCATGACAAAACATGCCTACGTCCACAAAAGTGCAGTTCGGAAGTTGAAAAATGAATGTGTACGATTAAGTGTGACAGGAGTAGAAGTGTTCAGAAGAACATGTTCTATGGCCTCCACAATTTCCTTCCCGAGAAAACAAGAGGAGAGGAGACGCGAATTAAAAATTATAGCGTATTAATTAATGTTCCTATTTGACAGAGTATATTAACCACGATGAACTTTCTATCTTCAGTTTATGATCGTGTTCGATTGCAATTTTGCTTCTGTTACGTGATTTTGTTCTGAAAGTGACAAATCGAACGCGCCTATGGTTATCATTTTCTATATAGGCTCTTAATGTATCTGTGTGTGTATTGGTGAACAACCTGTCAGTTTGACTCGAGGGTGTCCGAGGCGTTGAGGTTAATTATCTTTCACAGCTAATTCCCACTTTATAAGATGGAAAGTATCGTAACTATCGATAGTTGAGCTAACTATCGGCGATAATTATTGGATCGAGACTTTTACTATCGATCCATACTATCGAGACACTCGGGATCGCAATGCATCGATATTTCGATGCATCGGCCCACCCCTATAGCAGACCCAGATCAGATAGCTCCTATAGGAGCTGTCTGATTAGGGTCTGCTCTGTTTGCTTTTGACATGATATAGATCGGATTCTACAGCTTTTGTCAAGGCAAAATAATTCCATGAAAAGTTTATATTATAAAAGTTCAGCTAAAAAAATCATGATGTCATTATTTCTTTGATGATTATTGAACAGGGAAGGGTTAAGGGTTAATGAACTTTTTTATTTTGAAGGAATATATGAAATTAGCAGTAGAAGACAAACAGCGCTACATCGCAGAGATGGAGGAGTTCCAAAACTCTGAGCTCTACCAGTCCTTCTTGAAGAGCAAAAAGGACAATGGGGAGATTATCAAGGGATTTACTGATGGCAACAACTCACTTATAGATCTAGAGGTGACTTAGTAATAGATCTTTCTTATAACCTTAACTGAACCCTTTCCTTCATATAAACACCTTTTCACACATTTGAAAAGGGACAAGATCCAGATCAGATGGCTTCTATAGGAGCCATCTGATCAGGGTCTGCTCTGTTTGCTTATGAAATTATAATGGATCTGGATCTTTGGTTTCTGCCAAAACCAGATACTCCTGTATACGTATGCCATTATAAATAATCTAATAAATATTCATGACCTCATTATTTCTTACATGAATATGCAACAGGGAAAGGGTTAATACCTTTGCAAACAGAGTAGACGCTGTTCAGACAGCTCTCACAAGAAATGTCTGATCAGGATCTACTCCGTTTGTTTATATGACGCATACATGATTCTGTACTGTTTGCAATAGCAATTCATTTCATTGTACTGTATTCTTTATACAATTAATATTCATAATATTATAATCAGAGTCTTGCTGGAAGATTCTTCATTTAGCCTGTTACCTGTTCAGTATTCATGTAAAAAATAACGACACCATGAATATTTATTAGCAGAATTTATATAATATGGACACAGGATTCTTTGGTAGAAAAAGTAGAGCCTGATCTATTATGATTTCAATAGCAAACAGAGCAGACCTTTCTGATCCTAGAGGAGCCATCTGATCTTGGTCTACTCTGTTTGCAAAGGTGTGAAAAGGCGTTTATAGGGTTAAAAGGTCAATCCTTTTGATTACAGAAAATGAGATTACTGGCATTGCCAACAGTAGACCTAGATCAAAGGGCTGTTTGAGGAGCCCGCGTGTCAAGATATAGTCGTTTTGTAATTAAATATTCTTTGGTAAAAGTAATCCTTTTATATTGGAGTAATGATCCAGTGGTAGTACACATTATTTGGGATTGAATGGTCCGGGTGAGCATCCTGCTGGGACCATTGGAATTTTTCTGAGCAAAAACTGCATCTCGCATTGCTCCTCTCCAACCGGATCTATAAATAGGTACCTGTGAGGGAAATAAGCCAACTTGATGGGACTGCCTAAGCCACCAAATGTAAACATTGTTCTATAATTATCACAATGGTTTAAAAAAGTTTTACAGAGATATTTACAGATGCGTCAATATGAGGGACTTTGGTGTAGCGTGCCGAGCAGTTGACAGCTGCCAACTGTTGTTGTTTGTTTCGTTTATTTAGTCGATTCAGTATTCATTTCTTTGGAAAAACAAAACCATATTCTGGGTCCATGCTTATAAAACTTTTTAGTTCAGTCTGAGTTCGTTCTCAAGTTTTTGATTGGTCAGATTTGAACCTTTGGCTCAAATCTGGCCAATCAAAAGCTTAAGAACAAACTCAGACTTAACTAAAAGCTTTATAGGCATGGAACCAGACTGTAAACTGAGTTGCCAAGTTATTTTTCTGCTCATCCGGATCCAACTATTAATCCTATTCTCTGTATGTATACCTTGTTAACTTGACAAACAGAGTAGACCCAGATCAGACTGCTTCTGTGGGAGCCATCTGATCAGGGTCTGCTCTGTTTGCCTACAGAATTCTATAGATCTTATTCTACAGTTTCAGCTGTGGCCAAACATTCCTTTGTTAGTATGCAAAAAATCATATAATTAATATTATGGTATCATAATTTCTTACATGAATATTCTTGAAGTAAAATGTTTAATTTTTATCTCATGTTCTCTGTAGTTCACCAATGATAAGTGCCTTGTGTTTTATCTATTCTTCTGTTTCAGGACAATCTCGGTATGAATGATTTGTATTGTAAAGTATGTAATCAGTACTTCATATCCATTCACAACAAAAAGGAACATATGTTTGGTCGATCTCATCTACAAAATATAAAAAGTAAGTATTACACTGTGATAGAATTAAAATCTGATAGAAGTTCTTTCATTATAATTTTAAGGACACATAGCTGACTTTTTGCACCTTTGCACTTTCATTCAGAGTAGACCCAGATCAGATGGCTCCTGTAGTTGGCCATTTTATCAGGGTCTGCTCTGTTTGCTTTTGGAATTATATAAATCTGATTCTACATTTTCTGAAATTGCAAAACAGTCCATTTTTCATTGACCAATATACATATCCATGAATATTCACAAATTCTTGTGTAAATATTCATGAGAGAAAGGGTTAACCATTTTACAATACCAATAACAAAGATTATTTAATGATGTTTTGCTTTGCACACAGTTTACAAAATACTGTAAAGTTTACAATAGAGATAATTGAAATTGTGACAAAAATATTATGCAAATTAATTGTGCATATCTTTTTGCAAAGATGAACATGATCTACTTGCATGTCGGCCTCTTAGGAATGTTTAGGGTACTGTATACACATACAGTGGCATCCATCTTTGTGTTGAATGTCACACATTCATTTCAAATTTTAATAGCATCATATCATGTGCATTCATGCATGTTGACACAGTTAAGCCCATTTGAAAAATCTTAAACTTTTACTACATAAATACATCTTTCTACGCCTTTGCAAACAGAGTATACCAAGATCATACAGCTCCAGTATGGTCTCCTGACCAGGGTCTTTTCTGTTTGATTATGATATAATACAGTTATGATTCTACAGTTTCTGTCATAGCCAAAAATTCCTATATCCCTGTGCTATTATAAGAATTAATCTAATTAATATTCATGTTGTCATTATTTCTTACATGATTATTCATGCATTAAAGGGTTAAAGTTCAAACATTCGCAGATCTTCAAGCATTTAAATATGTGCTGTGCAGCACTGTTGGTGGTGACACTGTATTATTTTGTGTACATGTAAGAGAAATATAAATGTAAGAGTTTCTCCATGAAACCAATAGTTGAGACTTTTCATGCAATTGTCGTCATCAGGTTATTCTAATAAATATTCACAGTTATGTGTTCAGTGCAGAATAAGTATTATTTTAACCCTTTCCTTCATATAAACGCCTCTTTACACCTTTGCAAACAGAGAATAGACGACTCCTATAGACAACATATACTTTTAACCCTTATCATGTTGTAATATCTTATGTCTGCTTACTGCATGCATATTCATGGTGCAGATAATGGCATCTACCCATTCCCTCATATAGATGCCTTTTGACGCCCCTGTAAAAGTAAGTTTTTGAAACCACAATGATAAATAGAGCATTTGCTCTATTTATCACAGTGGTTTCAGAACTACACAATTGTAAAAAAAATCCTTTTGCAGGGGTGGCGAAATCAAACGTCCGTATTGTCCGTGTTGTCCCAAAGCCATAACGGACAAGTGGAATTTTACAGGTTTTTGCTATTAATTCATCATACGGACAAATAGAAAATAGCTTTTGACAAAAACGGACAAGTCATCCAAAATTAGATTTCGCCACCCCTGCAAATTTTGGTTAATACATGCTCTTTTTTGGTAGATTTATTTAAAGAGCTTAGATCTAAAAATAGCCTTTGATGTAATGGGTTAAGAATGTTAATTAGCTGATTTTAAGTTCTTCAATGTTTTTTTTAAGAAAAAAATACAAGCTATAATACTCTATTGTTGTAAATTCGGCGTCCGCATCGTCATTGTCATCATTATTGTTGTCCAGAGACTTTATTGTTAGCTATTGCTATTCATGCAAATCTCATGAAACTTCATACACTTGTTCACCATCACAAGGGCTAGGATTGAACAGACAAGCGTGAGCACCTGCCTGCGGTGCTCTTGTTTATAATGGTGAATATAAACAAGAGAAATTATACCATGACAGAAACAGTATGATAAAACCGAGCAGACTTTGATTAGATGGCTTTTACAGAATTCTGATCTGGATGTACCCTGTTTGGATATGTGTCACAATGTGTTTCTATGGAGTAAAGGGTTTAATATCAATCTGTTGCAGTGGTTACTTCAAAATGTTTCAAGTATTGTTTGTCAGACAGATTTGATCCTGATGAAACACGGAGTTACTCTCCATCTCACCTGGATCAAACTGCAGTAAAACCTCTCTGTAATGGCCACTAAATTACAGCAAATATTTTGTGTTAAAAGCAGGTTGCTGCTTAAAGCAAGGTGAAAGTAAAACAGAACACTCCTATAGGAGCGTTCTGTTTTATTTTCACCTTGCTTTAAGCAGCCACCTTTCCTACACACCAACTAATTAACACAATTTAATGGCTGTTATAGAGAGGTTTTACTGTATTTGCATGTGCCAGTCAGTTTGTGCTTAGCATAAGTTTTGAAATATTGTCATTTTACCACCGAACCCAATGTTGTGACCACTCTTTTTCAGACTCATCTCAAAGAGACAATTCTAAATAGTGGCTGTAGCAAAGGGTTTGATGGAGAAATGAAGGAACTACTTTGAATGTTCTCATTTACACATCTTATCTGGACCTCAGTTTATTACTGAATATTTCATTTCATTGTTTCAGGTGAAATACAGAAGGATATACAGCACCAGGCAATGCTGGCAAGTTCAATTGAGGCCTCACAAAACTCGAGTAACTTCAGCCTCACCTCTGTAACCACTGTCATGTCAACACCAAAACCAAGTAGTCCTTCACTAGATATAAATGAATTTATACATGATTTTATACATAAAAACTCAGGTGAGTGTTCAAAGTCAATTTATAGTATCAGATTCATACTTTTATTCAGTGTCATTGTTACTTGAACCACTAGGTTTCCTGTCTGTGCTGTGCTCAGATCATTGAAGAGCTACATTTATTTTTAATATGTCCAATGCATTGTAGAGTTTCCAAGCCCATGCAGACCATGCTAGGTCTTTAACCCTTTCCTCCATAAATATGCCTTTCTATACCATTGCAAACAGAGTAGACCCAGATCAAATGGCTTCTCTGTTTGCTTATGATATAATATAGATCTGATTTTACAATTTCTGTTCCGATACAAATATTATGTTAACCTTTCACTTGCCATTCACGTCAATATATTTACCTGTAAATAGTGCAGGAGCTGTCTCATCAGGGTCTGCACTATTTACAAATTGATTGTGTAACCAGTGCACTCCACAGCAGTGATTGCACAGCGAAATACTTGTACACAGTGAAGATATATGTAATTATACAACAGGACATGGGTTAAGAAGGAGAAATGAATTTGAAATTCAGCAAGAGAAGGGTTAATATGCCATTTTGAAAAATAACACAATTAATATTCATGACATTATTTTTATTCCTACATGAATGTTCATGGAGTAAAAGGTTAAAATATTTTGGGTTTCTTGCATATTGTTTGATTTCTTACTGCATCCAAACATTTTTTTCCAGGACACTGGAACTTGATGTTATTATGTTGGATGTGACTAGGCTCTTAAATTTAAAATTTCAAGTTAGCATAAATGTTTCTATAGTGAAAAAGATGCCGAGGTAATTACTGTCTTATGGGGCTCCAAGCTGCATGCAAGTTCACTTATGTAAAATAATGTTGTTATTAGCTGTATGGTACAATTATTTGAGCGTGAACAGATGAATGTAAATTTCACAGACCCTTGACAATTGAAATGCATGAATTAGATTTATCTCTATGAACCCTTTACCTAATAAAGAAGTCTTTTCATACCTTTGCAAACAGAGAAGACTCAGATCAGATCACTCCTTTAGAAACCATTTTATCAGGGTATGCTGTTTGCTTGTAGAATATCTTTATTTTAATCTATTTTATTCAAATATATATAACAGTATAAGAACATTGATTAACCCTTTCGTTCATATGAACGTGTTTTCAGGCATGTGCAAACAGAGTAGACCCAGATCAGATGGCTCCTAGAGGAGCCGTCTGATCAGGGTCTACTCTGTTTGCTAAAAGAATTTCAAAGATCTGTGTCTTTACTTTCTAAAATAGCTAAAATGCTCCATCTTCCATATTTCATAATAACCTTTTTTGTCCATGAATATTCAATAGGTGTTGAAATTTGTAATAAACATAGAACAGGGAAAGGGTTAATTAATATTTATAATGAGTTGAGTGTGCTATGATTAATCATTAGGTGAAGGATTATACAACAGATTCTCACTGTTAAGTTTTACTATTTTGAGATGGTGTTTTATGTAACATTATTTTGAACATACAGTGATGTTAATCCTTTACTCCATGAATTAGCCGTTTTACGCCTGAGCAAATGTATTAGACCCAGATCAGATGGCTTTGAAAGGAGCCATTTGATCAGAATCTGCTCCGTTTGCTTAATATGATATACATGTAACAAAGATACACATGTATGATTTCTGCCATGGCCAAAGATTCCTGTGTCCATGTGCTGTTATAACAACTAATCTATGGAATATTCATAATATCATTATTTTTTACATGAATATTCATGTAAGAAAGGGTTCAGCAAAAATGCATTTTGATGTCATTTTGTATCAATAGACAAGCACACACGGTGTTGATGATAATTTTTTCTAGTTTGGAATTGTACGATAATGCATTCTGTTTCAGATCGAGAGCTTGAAATAAAGAAATTACGGAGGGACAAATCTCAGTATGAATATGATAATTTAGAAATAAATAAACAGATGAAGGAGTTTGAGGTAAAGTGTCTTCAGCGTATATTGAACCCTTTTATGCCTAGAGTGTCCCTAAAAAGGGACAAAGACAAACAGTGTAAACCCAGGTTAGAGGGCACCTAAAGGAGCCCTATCCACTGTTGAATTTATACATTATTTTACATATACCCTTAATATGAAATTTAGATTGGTTCGTAATTAGGACTGTTCAATTAATTATGCAATATTGTTCAAAATTTACAAACTGCTAGCCATCTTGTAAACAGTCTATTACTGTTCATTGCATGGCTTGCAGTTCTTATTCCTTTTTAACCCTTTCATTCATATAAATGAATTTTTAATGCATTTGTAAACAAAGTAGACCCCAATCAGTAGAACCCAATCAGACAAACAGTGTGTAGGCCCTGATCAGATGGCTCCAACTGGTCTGCTGTGTTTCCAAAGATGAGAAAAGGCTTTTCTATGATCTAAAGTGTTAAACCTTTACTCCATATATACACACCTTTCTACCCTTTTGCTAACAGAGTATACCCAGATCAGATGGTTCCATTAGGAGCCGCCTGATCAGGGTCTGCTCTGTTTGCTAATGGAATTATACAGGTCTGATCCTATAGTTTTTGTCGTTATAGACAAAACATTCTTTGAAAAGTTTATAATATAACAAATAAGGTAATATGCATAAATGTTCATTAGGAAAAGGGCTAAATGGATAAACTGGATGTGCTCTTTTTCAGTATAGGTTAGAAAACCTGATGCTTTATAGTAAAAAATTTGAAGTGTGTTATGTTACGTTTGTTGTTAATTTGTATTTAAAGGATATAAAATGATTTAGTTGAATTTCATTTTATTAAATACAATATGCTCTGATTATCCTGAATATTTGGACAGATAAACAGACAGACAAATAGTGTAGTCTCAAGCCCAACTGCTGCAGTAGCATCAGTGTTTATACTCCCTGCTACCCTGCTACTATTTCTTTCAGTAAAACTGTCAAAATAGTACCAAATTTACCCTTTACCTGTTCAATGTTCATGTTAGAAAAAATTATAACATCACAAGTATTTATTTACTGAATTTTTATAATGTAAAACTTTAAAGGGAATTCTTTGAGATTTATCTCATGTCATAAGCAAACAGAGCATACGCTGATCAGACATCTTCTACAGGAGAAGTCTGACCCGGGTCTGAGCTTTACAAACTGATGGACAGATGAGATTGGATTTCAGTTTTTATTAGAGTATTTATGGTTGTAAAATTTATGTTTTTAGGAAATTGAAACCAAGCTGGACCAGGACCTGGGGAGTCTTAAGGCATATGGAGCCTCTTTGTCCGCCCAGATAGATGCATTAAAAATGGTGCCAACATTGTTTGGAGTGATAAACTTTTAGTTTGTGGTCAACACAACTGTTAATGTCAAATGTTAAGTTTCATCTTCAGCATACATAGCAAAATATCAACTGGTCAAAATATGTACAAAAATATAATTTATGAATCTAATTAACCCTTTCCCTGTTCTATGTTTATTCCAAATTTCAATACCTACTGAATATTCATGTACAAAATAGTTATAATGAAATATGGAAGGTGGAACATTGTAGCAGTTTTAGACAGTAAAGAAATACATCTTTCGAAATTCACTAGCAAATAGAGCAGACCCTGATCAGATGGCTCCTATAGGAGCCGTCTGATCTGGGTCTACTCTGTTTGCAAATTTTGAATGAAAACACGCTGATATGAAGGAAATGGTTAACCCTTTACCACATACCGACACATTACAACACCTTTTTGCAAACACGTTAGATACAGATCAGACAACTGCTATAGGAACCATCTGATCAGGGTCTGCTCTGTTTGCTTATTGAATAATATACAGTTTCTGCCATTGACAAAAGTTCTAGTGTTGATATGCCATTATAAAAAATATATAACCTGATTAATATTCATGATGGCATTACCTCTGACGTGAATATTCATGAGATAAAAGGTTAACCCTCTCTCTGCTCAATATTCACATCAGAAATAATAATATTTACCAGCTGCATTTTTATAATGGCATATGCATACAGAATTTTTTTATATTGGTAGAATTTATTATAATTTCATAAGCAAACACAGCAGACCCCATAGGAGCCGTATTATTTGGGTCTTCTCTGTTTGCAAATGTGTGAAAAGGCGTTTATATGAAGGAAGGGTGAAGATGCAGGAATTAACATATCACATTTCACCTATGGCATTTAAAAGATTAAATATATTATATTTTTGTATGTCAGAGTAGTGAGTGTTGACAGTGCATTTTAACTCTTTATTACATAAATGAGCCTTTTAACCCATTCCCTCATTTTGACACCTTTTGATGCCCCTGTAAAATTCACTTTTTGAACCCATTCTGATCAGTAGAGCATATGCTCCATAGAAACAAATGCTCTATTTATCACAATGGTTTCAATACTACACAATTCTAAAACTTTACAAACGGAGTAAACCGAGATCAGATGGCTCTTGTAGGAGATCACTGTCTTTCTCATACAATACAATACAGTGCCGTAAAACCCAACTTACTCACTCACTCATATAATACAATGGGTCTGATTCTTAACATTATGCTATGGCCAAAAATTAATTTTCCTATGCCACTTTAACCCATTCCTTCATATTGACGACTTTTGATGACTCTGTAAAAGTCACTTTGTGAAACCATTGTGATAAATAGAGCATTTGCTCCTATAGGAGCAACTACTCTATTTATCACAATGGTTTCAAACTACAAAATTCTAAAAAAAAATCTTTTCTCTAATTAATGCTCCTTTTCGGTAGATTTATTCAAGGAGGTTGTATCTAAAAATAGCATATGAGGTAATGGGTTAAATATTCTGTTAATTGATATTCATGTTGTCATTGTTTCCTACATGAATATTCATGAAGATAAGGGTTAACATAAGGTAATTTTAATCTGCAAAATTTATCATCTCGCTTAGTTTTCAGGGTACAGAGTTCTGTTTGCAAAGGTTATCACAAATACCTGTTAACCCTTTACACCATAAATCTGCCTTTTTAGATCTTTTCAAACAGAGTAGACCCAGACCAGAAGGCTCTTGTAGAAGCCATCAGATAAGGCCCTGCTCTGTTAACCTATGCTATAATATAGATATGATAGTACAGTTTCTATCATAGCCAACAATTCCTGTGTCCATTTGCTATTATAGCAGTTCATCTAACTAGTATTCATGATGTCATTATTTCTTATATGAATATTCATGGAGTAATGGGTTAATATACCATCACTACTACAGTATTAATATGACATTATTACCCCTTTACCCCACGAATGCTCATTTAAGAAATAATGACATTGTGAATATTAATTAGTTTAATTTTTTAAAATGGTATACAGTAAAATCTCTCTATAACGATCACTAAATTATATCAAGTATTTTGTGTTAAAGCCAGGTGGCTACTTAAAGCAATGTGAAAGTAAAACAGAACGCTCCTATAGGAGCGTTCTGTTTTACTTTCACCTTGCTTTAAGCAGCCACCTGCCCTAAATACCAATTAATTAACACAATTCAGTGTCTGTTATAGAGAGGTTTTACTATATAAACATAGGAAGTTTTTGCTGTGGCAGAAACTGTAGAATCGGATCTGTATAATTCCATAAGCAAACAGCTGACCCTGATCAGACAGCCTAGAGGAGCCTACTATCTGGGTCAACTGTTTGCAAATACTTGAAAAAGCCTCCCTATGAGGTACAGGGTTAAAGCTTCATGGTGATCATTACTACCAGTGGATCCTTTAATAGTATCAGTCTGTCCATCTGAGCTTGTCTGGGTCATAACTTCATTTCTCTTAACCCTTTGCCTGTTGCATATTCATGTAAGAAATAATGGCATCATGAATATTTATAAGCTGAAAATATATAATGACATATGTACATAAAATTGTTTTGGTATTGGTAGAAACTGTAGAGTCCGATCTATTATAATTTCATAAGCAAACAGTGCAGACCCTTGATCAGACAGCTCCTATAAGAGCCATCTGATCTGGGTCTACTCTGTTTGCAGATACATAAAAATTATTAGTATGAAGGACAGGGTTAAGCAGATTTCCTCCTAATTTGACACATGTCATGTTCATGAGTATTCCATGTGTTGCTCATGAACTCCAGCATCACTTGTCATTTAATTATTTCTTATTGTTGTTTCTTTGTCCATTATTTGCACTTCAGTGTAATTTGGCACACATCTTAACCCTCAGTACACAATATGTCACATACAACAATCATAACTCTAGCATTACAAGTTTTTGCATTATTGCCCTTTTTCTGTATGGATTTGTCTGTTATTGGGCTTGACATGTTGCCAGCAAGCATCTAATTATGATTAGCAGTTGTATTTAAAAGAGATGTTCTCCTGTCTCAGTGCCATATAACCTATGTATAGGGTTATGGTGCAGTAAAACCCAACTCACTCACTCATGCGAAACTGAGCAAGGTCTCTGTTGGAGATCTATAATTATTGATAAGTTATGTTCATTTATCTAATTATTCCTGTCTATGAATGTATAGAGTATTATGTATTATGGATGAAGCATAATGTGATACGTATTTGAGCCAGTCTCTTGGAAAGGTGATCTTATTGTCTTGCAAACTGTACAGTAAAACCCATTTAAACTGGATGTTCAAATTTGTATAAATATTTGTCTTGGAGACAGGTTGCAGCTTAATGCAGGGTGAAAGGTAACCTCTAGGAGTTTTCTGCATGACTTTCACCCTGCATAAAGAAGCCACCTGCCTAAAAGAATCTAAATCATTCTCTACTAGAATTCTGTTTTAGAGGGGTTTTTACTGTAGACCCAGACCCATGAGACATTTGGTGTCTGGTCTGTACTATTTGTCACTCATCAAAGTGTGTAGTAATTTGGTCTCTCTCTCTTTCTATACAGTGTAACACTTCATCAGATAGTTCATGATAAATGTGATGTTTGATCTGGGTCTGCACTGTTTGCATTGCAATTAGACCCATTTTGTTAGAGAGTGGCTTAATTGTGATGCTGTTTGTAAATTTATCATGGTATTTTAACCTATTATTTAATGAATATTTATTAAGAAATAATGAATGTTTGTATATTAATTCACTGAGTGTTTATATTGACATTATGTCTGATTATGAACAAGGTAATTGTCTACCATAGAACAAACCGTAGCATCTATACTATTTCATAAGCAAACATAGCAGACCCTGATCGGATGGCTTCTACAGGAACCATCTGATCTAGGTCTACTTGCTATTCACCTCAATATACTTACCTGTAAATAGTGAAGACCCAGATGAGACAGCTCCTGCAGGAGCTGTCTCATCAGGGTCTGCACTATTTACAAGTTGATTGTGCAACCAATGCAATCCACAGCAGTGATTGCACAGCGAATTACTTGTACACAGTGAATATATATGTTTATTATACAACAGGGCATGGGTAAAGAAGGAGAAATGTATTTTAAAATTCAGCAAGGGAAGGGTTAAAAAGTGAATTTATGGAGTAAAAGGTTAAAAGGCATTTGACATGCAAGATCTTGTTTTCTGCCATAATTGTATCTCAGCATTAGGTATAGTTCAGTGTATTGTACATGTTGAATTATTTCCAATGTTCGTTTTAACCGTTTAAATGCTTAATTTTAAAAGTTTATCATCATTTAATGATATAGTCTATCATGTATAAAAAGGTATAATTCGTGAAAAGATTTGGAATAACAAACGGTGCAAACTTAGATCAGACTGCTGTGATATAGGGTCTATGCTGTTTGCAAATGCCAGTACACGAGTTTTCAATATGTATTAACAATTAAAATGATTGATTTTAAAGCTGTTTTTGAAAAATAAGAAAATCATGTTATTGTTTTAATGAAATTTGGTATACCACTGATGACACTTGTTTCTAGTGTAATTCTTTTGTATACAAGGTACTCTGATACAAATGTACATGTATGCCATTAACCATTTCCCTCATAGGCTATTTTTAGACCCAACCTCTTTGAATAAATCTACTGAAAAGGAGCTTTAATTAGAGAAAAGGAAAATATTATAATTGTGTAATAAAACTAGTATTGAAACTATTGTGACAAATAGAGCATTTGCTCCTATGGAGCAAATGCACTATTTATCACAATGGTTTCAAGAAGTGACTATTACAGATGCATAGAAAGGCGTATTTATGGAGTAAAGGGTTAACCACTATGGATGGAATACAGATACAGATTTATTTATTGATGAATATTCATACAATAATCTGCCCATTATGAATACAGTAAAACCCCTCTATATTGGGAGTTTTAACCCTTCGCTTGCTATTCACGTCGATATACCTTCCTGTAAATGGTGAAGACCCATATGAGACAGCTCCTGCAGGAGCTGTCTCATCAGGGTCTGCACTATTTACAAGTTGATTGTGCAACCAATGCACCCCAGAGCAGTGATTGCACAGCCATATACCTGTACACAGTGAATATATATGTAATCATACAACAGGGCATGGGTAAAGAAGAAGAAATGTGTTTTAAAATTCAGCAAGAGAAGGGTTAGTAAAGAAAAATTAAGTTCTTTAAAGTAGGTGACTGCTTAATGCAGAGTGAAAGTCATGCGTAAAGCTCCTTTTGAAGTTTTTCTGCATGACTCTTACCCTACATTAAGCAGCCACCTGCCTTATAGATCTACATTAATACTAATTTGAATATCTGGTATGGGGAAGTTTTACTGTATTTATTCTTACAGTTAAAATAAAATAATAATTAGAATACATTGCCATAACACACAGTAGAGAATCAGATCTGTAACATGGCAAACAGAACAGACCCTGATCAGAACTGACTGTTCTGTGGCTATTCCTTTTGCAAAAGCATACAAAGTTGGAATTATCATGTAAAGTATTTACCCATTCCCTCATAGGCTATTTTAGAGGGAATAGGTTAAACAAATTATGTAGTGTTAAGTTGAATAAAGATCTTGGATAAATGTTTAATGCAACATTAAATGTTTGCATTCAACTCACTATCATATTGTATTTCAATGTATCCAAGATCACATTTTTTTATAATAATTAACTAATTTGTTTCGTGCTGCATGTGTAATACAACATGTGAATGACATAAGCAAGTCAAAATATTAATAGAAGAAAGCAGCTATTTGTTATTTTTCAGGTGTCATGTGAGAAAGAGAATATTATATTTGTGTATAAAAAGAATATTACATTTGTGCCTCATTTCATATTATTTTAGTCAACTTGTTTGGTACAAATCAATAGTAAATGAACAATCATGTAAATTCCTCTAAATCAGTAGTGCTAAGGAATTTTAAGGAAACTTTACATTTTTACATGTATTTGACAATCAAATTGTACAATCTTCAATGAAATCAATGAAAATTAATACCACTTTTAGACTTTAATAGAAAATGCATTGGGTTTTTTTTAAAACATTTGCAAATTATTAAGCATGTGGTACTTGCAGTTGTTGTTATCCAAACTATAGGCAGACGTTTGATTTAGAAATATGTTGTAGGCTATGGCATTTAAAATTATTGCCAATCTCAGTACCCTGAGGACTCATGCTATTCATATTTTTTCTAGTGTAATGAAAAACGTAGTAGTAACTAGTAAGTGAGCATGTTGCTACAATTTGTAACCAGATTAACCTTACGATTTGAATTCGGGAAATGAATGTACTGGCATTTGCAACCATTGAAGACTCAGACTCATAATTATACCCGTTCATGTTGAATAGCTGAATAGACACTATTGTTGATTAGTGATGAACATTCCGCTTTGAAATCTCAGCATTCATAAAATCACCTTTTCACGCATTTGTAAACAAGAGTATACCCAGATCAGATGGCTCCTCTAGGAGCCGTCTGATCAGGGTCTGCTCTATTCGCTTTTGACATGATATAAATCTGATTCTATAGTTTTTGTCAAAGCAAAAAATTACCTTGAAAAGATATCATTACAAAAATTCAACTAATTAATATTCATGTTGCCATTATTTCTTACATGAATATTAAGCAGGGAAAAGGTGTCCAGCATCTACAGTATGTAGTACACTAACACTGTATCAAGTGTCATGCTTCAGCATTATAGTTGATCTAGTTCTACACTGTTTGCAACTGTCAGAGTACCCTGTCTCCCATGACATCAGTCATATAATGTTATGTGTACCATTTGTGCAATGCTTGCTATGTATTAGAGGTAAGGATCGAATTCTTGTCATGCTTAGCGCGACCTGAC
This sequence comes from Azorinus chamasolen, assembly GCA_963576725.1. Lineage (NCBI taxonomy): Eukaryota > Metazoa > Mollusca > Bivalvia > Cardiida > Solecurtidae > Azorinus > Azorinus chamasolen. The sequence continues at coordinate 2,551,805 of OY755245.1, read as the reverse complement.
TCACATTTACAAACTGCTTTAATCCAGACGAGACGCCAAGTAACTCTTCACCTCATCAGGATCCAAGCAGTTTGACACTCAGTCAACAGTTCCTCAAACGCTTGTATGGATCAGAAGTAAGTGAGAAATGCTACTGATCAGAGTTCTTGCAGTCATACTTTTTTTCAGCATAACTGTTGTAAGACGACCAAGATGAGTTGTTTATTTATATTTTTTATATTTTTTTTTACACATATGTCATGTTTTTACCCCACGTCTTAATCCTTTCCCTGTCCTATATTTATTCCAGTTTTCAATACCTGTTGAATATTCATGGACAAATTAGTTATAACGGAAACATGGAAGGTGGAGCATTGTAGCCATTTTAGAAAGTAAACAAACAGATCTATCAAATTCCATTAGCAAACAGAGCAGACCCTGGTCAGACGGCTCATACGGGAGCCGTCTGATCTGGGTCTGCTCTGTTTGCAAATGCGTGAAAACACGTTTTTATGAGGGAAGGGGTTAAAAGGGGTGGCATTTAGAGTTACCCTTGATTATCTGTTCATCAGTCCATCTCACTCTTTTTGTGTCATGTACAACTAAAAAATATTTCACCTCCAGTCATTAACCCGTTATCTGATATGAACGCTTTTTTCATTCCTTTGCAAACACAGTAGACCCAGATCAGATGGCTTCTGTAGAATGTCTGATTAGGGTCTGTTCGGTTTGCCTATGAAATTTATATATACATGTATACAAAAATTATGTATTATACATGTATTTGTTTCTACAGATTCTGCCAATACCGGTAATTTCTGTATTCATTTTATAAGAGTATTCAGCTAATAGATATTCATGGTGTCATTATGACTATTCACCTGGTAAAAGGGTTAAACTCTGTTGGATCGTTAATGATTATGTGATTTTGTGCACCTGTGGCACAATATTTATACAGTTAAACCTCCAAACAAGACGCTAAGTTTAATATATATATCGATATTGGAGACAGGTGGAGCTTTCTGCATGACTTTTCACCCTGCATTAAGCAGCCACCTGCCTAAAATATATAAATTCTTATCTACTTGTATTCCAGTTTAGAGAGGTGTTACTGCACATCTTTTGCCATGTCCATACAATGGCCACACAGTCTTATGAAAATGGGGGCATTGGTGTCTTATGGACACATTTCTTTTTATCTTTTTTAATCATGGTTAAACGTTTACCTCATGAATATTCATTGAAGAAATAGTGTGACCATGAAATTGAATATTAATGAGATGAGTTTTTATAATGGCATATGAAAACATGATTGGCAATTGAAGGAAATGTAGTATCGTATCTACATAATGTTTTGAGCAAACAGAGTAGACTCTGATCAGACAGCTCCTTCAGGAGCCATCTAATCTGGGTCTACTCAGTTTGTAATTATGTTTCCTTGAGGTAAAGGGTTAAGCTAAAGAAACAGTTTTGCTTTGCTCATAAGTGCAATAAGATTTCGAGGGCTTGGCTTGGAAGTGTTTTGTAATACATCATTTTTTGTTTCTAAAAAGATATGCAGAGAGTATCAAATAGTTTGGATCCTGATAAGTTGTCCAAGTAATTGGCACCTCGTCTGGATCTAAACTGCTTGCAATCGTTATGTTTGATAATCCCATAGAGTTACTTAAGCTTTAAAACCCATCACCATTTCCTTGCATGTATTATTATTTATTATTCTTTTTGTTAATTGTATTTTTCCCATTGTGGGCAAAAGGGCATTTAGTTGTACATATATTATTAAAGTAAATAAATATGAGCAATAAATAAATGAGTTGCTTTGTATTTTGTTTTCCAAAGCAATGGAATAATATTGTTGCCTGTCTTTGTAACCTATAGTCAACCCAGTATGAAAGACTTCAAACAGTGCAGACCCTGGTCAGAGGGCTCCTCTAGGATCCCTCTGATCTGGGTTTACACTGTTTGCAAATGATAGCGCATGCGTGTTCCGATCGTACTCAAATAGTTTGAAGATGTAAAAATGTTAGGCAATACTGTCCAATGACTGCTCTACCTGTTATTGGAACTTGGTTATACATGCAGTTTGCACATATTTCAATTAACCCTTAGGCTATTTTTAGATCCTTCCACTTTGAATAAATCTGCCGAAAAGGAGCGTTAACTAGAGAAAAGGAAAATTTTAGAACATTGTAGTTTGAAACCATTGTGATAAATAGAGCATTTGCTCCTATAGGAAAAGCAAAATGCTCTATTTATCACAAAGCATGTTCCGATCGCATTCAAATAGTTTAGAGTTGTCTCTCTTAGCTTACAGAAGTAAAATGTCAGGCAATACTGTCCAATGACTGCTCTACCTGTTATTGGAACTTGGTTATAGTTTGCACATATTTCAATTAACCCTTAGGCTATTTTTAGATCTATCCACTTTGAATAAATCTACCGAAAAGGAGCATTAGCTAGAGAAAAGGAAAATTTTAGAACATTGTAGTTTGAAACCATTGTGATAAATAGAGCATTTGCTATATAATTTGCCTATAGGGGCAAATGCTCTATTTATCACTGGTTTCAATAGGTGATTTTTACAGAGGCGTAGAAAGGCGTTTTATGGAGGAAATGGTTAAGTATATTAGTATACAAATCACGTGACCCTTTCCCTCATGAATATTCATGTATTTATAACGACGTCATGAATATTTATTGGCTGAAGTTTTATAATGGTATACGAACAGTCGAACACTGACTGATTTTTGCTTTGGCATAAACTGAAGAATCATATCTATATAAATGTTTTAAACAAACAGAGTAGACCCTGATCAGACGGCTCTTACAGAAATATGGGTATACCCTGCAAAATCCTGAAAAGGCGTATCTATCAGGGAAGCGGTTAACCCTGTACATGTACTCCATAAATACGCCTTTGCAAACAGAATAGATATAGTCAGGCGGCTGCTATAGGAGCCGTCTGATAAGGGTCTGCTCTATTTTTAGCTCACCAGAGCACAAAGTACTCAGAGTGAGCTTTTGTTATCGCCTGATGTCCGTCATGCGGAGTGCGTCGTCCGTCGTCCCGCGTCAACAATTTGAACCTTTAAAAATCTTCTCCTCTGAATATACAGGGTTCTAAGCTTTCATCATTGGCACATAGCATCATCTGTAGGTACTCTACAAAAGTTATATAAATTATGCCCCTGGGGTCAAAATTGGCCCCGCCCCAGGGGTGCCTTATTTTCTATAGAAATATATAGTAAAAGTTTGAAAATCTTCTCCTCTAAACTGGATGGTCCTCAACTTTCATATTTGACACATAGCATCATGTTCAGGTCCTTTACAAAAGTTATATAAATTATGCCCCTGGGATCAAAATTGGCCCTGCCCCAGGGGTGGTCAGTTTTCAATAGAAACATATAATGAAATCTTCTAAAATCTTCTCCTCTGAAACTGGAAGGTTCTCAGCTTTCATATTTGTCACATAGCATCATGTTCAGGTCCTCTACAAAAGTTATATAAATTATGCACCTGGGGTCAAAATTGGCCCCGCCCCATGGGTGGTCAGTTTCAATAGAAACATATAGTGAAAACTGAAAATCTTCGCCTCTGAAACTGGAATCAGTCACAAAACCATTGTGATAAATAGAGCATTTGCTATATAATTTGCCTATAGGGGCAAATGCTCTATTTATCACTGGTTTCAATAGGTGATTTTTACAGAGGCGTAGAAAGGCGTTTTTATGGAGGAAATGGTTAAGTATATTAGTATACAAATCACGTGACCCTTTCCCTCATGAATATTCATGTATTTATAACGACGTCATGAATATTTATAAGCTGAAGTTTTATAATGGTATACGAACAGTCGAACACCGACTGATTTTTGCTTTGGCATAAACTGAAGAATCATATCTATATAAATGTTTTAAGCAAACAGAGTAAATCCTGATCAGACGGCTCTTACAGAAATATGGGTATACCCTGCAAAATCCTGAAAAGGCGTATCTATCAGGGAAACGGTTAACCCTGTACATGTACTCCATAAATACGCCTTTGCAAACAGAGTAAAAGTTTGAAAATCTTCTTCTCTGAAACTGGAAGGTTCTCAGCTTTCATATTTGGCACATAGCATCATGTTCAGGTCCTTTACAAAAGTTTTATAAATTATGCCCCTGGGGTCAAAATTGGCCCCGGCCCAGGGGTGGTCAGTTTCAATAGAAACATATAGTGAAAACTTTGAAAATCTTCGCCTCTGAAACTGGAAGGTTCTCAGCTATTTTGCACATAGCATCATGTTCAGGTCCTCTACAAAAGTTATATAAATTATGCCCCTGGTGTCAAAATTGGCCCCGCCCCAGGGTTAGCCAGTTTTCAATAGAAACATACATGTATAGTGAAAACGTTGAAAATCTTCGCCTCTGAAACTGGAAGGTTCTCAGCTTTCATATTTTGCACATAGCATTATGTTCAGGTCCTCTACAAAAGTTATATAAATTATGCCCCTGGGGTCAAAATTGGCCCCGCCCCAGGGTTAGCCAGTTTTCAATAGAAACATATAATGAAAACTTTGAAAAGTTTCGCCTCTGAAACTGGAAGGTTCTCAGCGTTCATATTTGTCACATAGCATCATGTTCAGGTCCTCTACAGAAGTTATATAAATTATGCCCCTGGGGTCAAAATTGGCCCACCCCAGAGTTAGCCAGTTTCAATAGAAACATAATTATAGTGAAAACTTTGAAAATCTTCTCCTCTTAAACTTGAAAATTCTTAGCTTTCATATTTGGCACAGATCATCATGTTCAGGTCCTCTACTAAAGTTATATAAATTATGCCCCTGGGGTCAAAATTGGCCCCGCCCCAGGGATGGACAGTTTTCAATAGAAACATATTGTGAAAACTTTGAAAATCTTCTCGTCTGAAACTAGAAGGTGCTCAGCTTCCATATTTGGCACATAGCATAATGTTCAGGTCCTCTTCAAAAGTTATATAAATTATGTCCCTGGGGTCAAAATTGGCCCGGCCCAGGGGTAGCCAGTTTTCAAAAGAAGCATATAGTGTAAACTTTGAAAATCTTCTCCTCTGAATCTATAAGGTTCTCAACTTTCATATTTGGCATATAGCATCATGTTCAGGTCCTCTACAAAAGTTCTATAAATTGTGCCCTTTGGGTCAAAATTGGCCCCGCCCAGAGCCAGCTAATTTTCTATAGAAACATATAGTGAAAACTTTGAAAATCTTCTCCTCTGATTGTCTGGTGACCGCTTAAGGGCCATTCTGGCCCTCTTTTCTTATGATATAATGGGTAATATTCTACAGTTTCAGCCATAGCCGTAAATTCCCGTGTCCATGTGCTATTATAACAATCTAATGAATATCCATGATGTCTATTTCTTACATGAATATTCGTGGAGAAAAGGCTTAAGTCGTGTGTTCAAAAACAAATGTTATATTATCTCCGATCAGCTGCATGCAGGTGGAAATGCGTCATAACCTTTATACAGTAAAACCCCGCTAATATGACCACCTAAAATAGGTGGAATCCTGGGTGCTAGATGCAGGTGGTAGCTTAATGCAGGACAAATGCAATGCAAAAAGCACATAGAGGAGCTTTCTGCATTACTTTTGTCCTACATTAAGCAACCGCCGGCTTATAAAGACACCCATGTTTATTCATTAAGTGGTCACATTAGCGGGGTTTTACTGTAACTCTATATCTTATCAGGATCCAAACTGTATGACCCTCATATACTGTTTCTTATGAGAAGAAATGAATGAAGATGATTAAGAATTGTAGCAGACTGACAGCTTTTGTAGACTGAGTTATTTAGTGTTAAACGTAGAAAAGAACGTAAGAGATTTACTGAGCACTGATCTGGCTCCAAACTATTTTCAAATATCGTTATTCAGTAGAATAAGTCTTAAAAGGCCATAAAGGGGTCTTATTATTGGTCTGTAACGCAGGTGTTAGCTTAATGCAGTTTAAAAAGTGATACAGAAAGCTCCTACAGGCGCTCTCTGCATTACTTTAGCACCAGCTTTTTAAGACTCCTATGTTATTCTGTGTACCCAGAAACTAACCGTTTATCAGCTTAGACATTTTCTTTAAATGCCCTTAATATCCCAAGTATTTGGACAAACAAATAGTGCAGGCCCAAATCAAACGACCCCCAAAAGTTCAGGAACCGGTTGATCAGGCTCTTCACTATTTGCTACTGCATCAGTCCTAATTAGAATTTAAAACGCGATCCCACTGACATATTCAGCTGTATAAATATTGACGGTCCAAACGCCAGCACTATTTCATATTTTTGCTTTCCATAAATATAATGCATTTCATAGTCTTGGGTAATTCTAGCCATAATCAGCAAGGTAAGGGAACCATTTTTCAACCCCAGACCAAATTTAATTTCAAATTACATAACAACTGGAATATTGTGTCCAAAGGACACGGATGCCCCCTAGCGACATTGTCTCTAAAGCAAGCACTTTTCTCTATGTGTTTTGTACGGTGAAACTAAATCAAAGTACAATAACTCTGGTAAGGAATGGTAGGAGCAAACTTTCCATTCTTCACATCATGGTTGTTCATCTGTGAACGCTTGGAGAGACCCCCCCTGTAGTTCATGAGGAGTTGGACACACAATAATGTTTCACTATATGCTATATAGTGACGTCATTGGTGTATGAGGAGTTGGACACACAATAATGTTTCACTATAAGTATTATGTTATATAGTGACAAAATTGGTGTATAAGGAGTTGGACACACAATATTGTTTCACTATATGTTATATAGTTACAAAATTGGTGTATGAGGAGTTGGACACACAATAATGTTTCACTATATATTATATAGTGACGAAATTGGTGTATGAGGAGTTGGACATACTATATTGTTTCATTATATGTTAAATAGTGACGAAATTAGGATATGAGGAGTTGGACACACAAGATTGTTTCACTATATATTATATAGTGGAGAAATTTGTATATGAGGAGTTTGACACATAATATTGTTTCTCTATATGTTATATAGTAGAGAAATTGGTGTATGAGGAGTTGGACACACACGATGTGGACGTATGGACGGACAAGAGCAAGGGTGTATGCCACCTATCTTGTGTGTGTGTGTGTGGGGGGGATAAACACTGGTGGTTGAAAAGTAAAACCCAACATCAGTTTGCTTGCATATATGTAATGTACTCTTTCACTAAAGTTAACAAGTATTGCACAAATGTATCTCTATTATAAACATAACAACCTCCAAAATAACCAATAACCAATACACAAATGCATATGACCAGCGCTGAAATTAGAAAAAGGGAACACAGACAAACACTAGTGCAGTGCAGTTTTTACCCTTTACTCCATGAATATTCATATAAAAATAATTACATCATGAATATTAATCAGATGCATTTTTATAATGGCACACACAAAGTTTAGGCCGTGGCAGAAACTATAGAATCAGATTTATATTCCTTTATAAGCAACATACCTTGATCGGACGGTTCCTATAGGATCCATATGATCTGGATATACTCGTTTTGCAAAGAAATCTATGGAGTAAAGAATTAAACCAACCACAGAGTCGAAACTAGGTGCCTGACCAGGGTCTGCACTGCTTGTATTTCATCAGCATTACCAGCAGTTTTTGTCCACAGTCGCCACATTGTAGTTCCTAATTCTAAATACTCCGTTTTTACCCCATGTCTAGGACTACATTGTTTACACACACCAGAGTTCCTTTTCCAGCGATGTCGGTCAACATTTAGCTATTGTTTTCTGAACCTTTTACTCCATAAATATGCCCTTTTAATGCCTTTACAAACAGAGTAGACTCAGATTACACGGCTCGGCTCCTGTAGCCTATGTTTGCTTATGAAACAATAGTTTCTGTAATTGTTAAATGTTCCATTGTTCATATTGTCATAAAAAATCTGTTAACTAATATTCACAATGTATTATTTGTTTTCTATAAATGACCACGTAGTAAAGGATACATGCAGTAAAATATCTATACCACGGTGACTTGTAGAAGTGAAATTCTGGATCGTTTAGGTAGATGGTAGCTTAACTCTTTACTCCATAGCTATCTTTTAACGCAAACAGAGTAGATCCAGATCAGATACAGAAACTGTCTGAGCAGGGTCTGTTCTGTTTGCTTATAGAATGATATAGATCTGATTCTACAGTTACTGCTATGCCCAAAATCTTATGTTTTGATGCCAAATCAGTTAATCAATATTCACGATGTCTTAATTTGTTAACCCTTCGCTTGCTATTCACGTCAATATACCTACCTATAAATAGTGAAGACCCAGATGAGACAGCTCCTGCAGGAGCTGTCTCATCAGGGTCTGCACTATTTACAAGTTGATTGTGCAACATGTGCACTCCACAGCAGTAATTTCACAGCGAAATACTTGAACACATTGAAGATATATGTAATTATACAACAGGGCATGGGTAAAGAAGGAGAAATGTATTTTAAAATTCAGCAAGAGAAGGGTTAAGTGAATATTCATCAAGTAAATGGTTAATACAAAGCTAAAGTAATGCATAAAAACTAGGCCCGATATTATAACACTTTTTGCTTGAGTCTGGGATCATTCTCAAGCTTGCTCAAAATCTGACCAATCAGATACTCGAGAATGATCTGAAACTCAGAAGTTTTAAATCCTTGGACCCAGTTTCTACCTTACTTTCATTCTGCATTAACACTTGATCTGCTATAGACGCTTTTTAACGCATTTGCACGCAGAATAGACCAGATCAAGTTGTTCCTGTAGGGGCCGTCTGACCAGGGTTTATTCTGTTTGCTTTTGAAACCGTATAAAACTGATTCTAAAGTTTATGGCAATGCCAAACGTTTCGTGGTTAATGTAAAATTGTGAAAATACAGCCATTGAATATTCATGAAGTAATATATTCATGCATACTTATTCATGAGGTAAAGGGTTAAACAGACATTTGCTTTAACCCTTTGCCTGCTAAGCGCGACCTGACTGATATTTGCAAACAGTTAGGATCCTAATAAGATGCCGAGTAACTCGGTTTCGCATCAGGATCCAAACTGTTTGACACTTAGCCAATCATCTCTCAAACCTTTTAACAAATCTAAAGTAATCTAAGTTAAAACAGTACAGTAAAACCCCTCTAATGCGACCAGCAAAAAGGGGCATAATTCACAGTGGCAAAGGCAGGTGGTCGCTTAATGCAGGACCAAAGTTATGCAGAAAGCTCCTTTCTGCATAACTTTCGTCCTGCATTAAGCGACCATCTGCTTATAAAGACAGCCATGTTTATTCATTGAGTGGTCGCATTAGAGGGGTTTTACTGAATCAGGTCAGAGTTGGGGCAAACATTTTTTCCAGTAGGCCGAGAGTTAAAATACCCTTGCTTCTGTATAATGTTGCCGTTTTAGAGATAATTTACTGTACACAAATAGTGATACCAGAACCATCGACAGATAACATACACTTACAATGAAAAACAAGACCATAACAAAAAGCGAGGGATACATATATCTGTTTTCTGAATACTGAACAACATCATTTATCACATACTATTACCGCCATTAAACTGATTATTAACTTTTAAAACTCATTCGCTGCCAAGTGTTGCCTTCCACACAATTTGTCATCTGATACAATTTTCTTGACGTTTCATCTGGATCCAAACTGTTTGAAATGTAATCACAGATGTGACATTGGCAGCGAATGAGTTAACATCGTTAATAGATTCTGCGTCCATTTTAGAACGGGGTTACAAATGACGTCATTTGTTACGTCAATGCGTGACTTAAGTGTTGCTTAATGCTACACAATTGAAAAGGGTATGGCTATATTTGATGCATTTCCTATTTAATATGATATATTTAAACAGAAGTTAACAATCGTGCTTCTCTCTTATGAGGATGGTGTCTTATTATTCGTCGTATACATGTAACTCATTTAATAAAATTGAGAGAAACAAGCTATTACAATAAGATCTCTATTGTTGTATTGTTGCATAAATCCATTATTATAGCCAATACATCGTGCAGTGAATAGTTTATCGCCACTTAAAGCCGTGTACAGCCAAGTCGTTAGTATTTATGAAGATCCGTAGAATAAGACTCATCATCTTATGGGTACATATGCGCATATTAATATAGTGCGTTGTACAGCTATACACATATATGGGAAATGTTTTGCAATGAAACGGCTTGTGAACATTGTCCCTTAAACTGACCATACAATTTCTAGAATTCAACGGATTGCCATTTCAGGACTACATGTATGTTACTGTTATTCTGGTATTCACTTTAAAACCATGGTCAAATAATACAGTATTTTATTATCCAACCTTGAAATGGTTATCAACAATAAACATGCTCTATCATATGCTAGTAAAACGGGTGAAAAACGGGACAGGAATAACTTAGACACACCCTATAGCGGCAACCACAAATAAGTCTAATTCTCCGTTTTAAAGACGGGTGGTAGCTTAGTGCATGACGAACGTTATTTAGAAAGCTCCATAGGAGCGTTTTGCATTATTGTCACCCTGCATTAAGCATTCACCGGCTCTTTAAGACATGTGTCCATTGATTAGGTGGTCGATGGAGAGAGGTTCTACAGCATGTTTAAACATGCATAATTGCACATGTACAGTATTGTGTAACAAAATTGCATTAACTTCTTTTTTCCATAGACAAAAATAAAACAATAGTACAAAATATACATATTTACATATTTCCGTATCAACACAACACGACCACCACCATATATCCTAATCACAATGTAAATCTTCATTGACGTTTGTTTTTAACCCTTTCGGTGCCACCTTTCTAATTGTCGTCTGCAAACCACTTTTGTTAAATTATTTGGTAAAGTACGGAAATGGGGTAAATAAATGCAAAATTTAAAGGAATAAAGCACAGATATAAGAATAGAGTTTGAGACAAAAAGTGAAGTCCCTGATCAGACGCCGCCTTTTCAAGGCTGCACTATTTGTCGCGGTGCATTTTTGCGACAATGGCGGTGAAGGATTAAACCGTGTGTTCAGTATTGGGTACAGCATACAACCTTCTGTAGCCATAGCGACCATGTTATGAGTAAATACGGAGGTCAGTGAGCGCAAGTGGTTACATACTGCAGGACGAAAGTAACTACCATTCTGCAGTTAGTTACTACCTGTGTTAAAACACCAGAATTACACTTAGTGTAGATGGTCGCTGTTGACAGGTTTTACTGTACTTCCTTGAGAAACTATTGCTAGAAAGTCAGCCTGCATGGATTCTGAAGAGACGCAGAAATACTATTTGTAAATGCAAGTGAGGCTGCACTTCGAAGGACAATGTCGTATACTAGATATATTCTACAAAATAGTCTTGTTACTTCGACCACATACTTTATTAATACAAACATGCGTATAAACAGGCGGTTCCCTAATGACAGACATAATGCAGAAAGCTCCTATGGAAACTGTTGTCCTGCATTAAGCTACCACCTGTTTTAAAAGTTTTTAGAGTGGCCATTTTAGCAAGACTACACGTATAAGTATATGATGTACAAATGTATCGAAATGATCAGGGGTTTGCCCTACTAGAGAGCATTGCTTAATTCTTTACATCATACATATTCATGTTAGAATGTATCAATACATTTTTTTTAAAAAAACAAAAAGGCATACGAAAAAGGGGATGTTTGACCATGGCAACAACTGAACTATCAGATTAATATTATACCATAAACAAACAGAACAGGCCCTGATCAGACACCTCCTACAGGAGATGTCTGATACGAGTTTACTCTGTTTGCAAAGGCATCAAAAGGCATATCAATAATCTGTAAAAAAATTTTTAACCCTTTACTCCATGAATATTAATGTAAAATTAATGACACCATGATTGTTTATTAGATTAATTGTTAAATTAGTGCATGGATACAGGAATACTTGGCCATGGTAGAAACTGTAGAATCGTATTTATGGTATGTCATAAGCAAATAGAGCAGAGTCTGATAACATGGCTCCTTCAGCAGCCGTCTGATCTGGGTCTTCTCTGTTTGCAAAGTCATAGAAAGGCGAATTTTATGGAGTGAAGTGTTAAGGGTACTCGTTAAACGTTGTTTAGGACGAGACTTGTTAGTAATAAGGCGTTATGACAGTATTTCTCTGATCAGTTTTATCTAGATATTGCTGGCCTGATCATGTAACTCTCATGAGAACTGATTGCAGATTAGTCTTATCATTTAACATTAGATTCGAACAGGTGTCTGATTTAACCCATTCCCTCATATTGACGACTTTTGACGACTCTGTAAAGGTCACTTTGTGAAATCATTGTGATAAATAGAGCATTTGCTCCTAGAGGAGCAAATGCTCTATTTATCACAATGGTTTCAAACTACAAAATTCTAAAAGTTTCCTTTTTCTCTACTTAATGCTCCTTTCCGGTAGATTTATTCAAAGAAGTTGTATCTAAGAATAGCCTACTAGGTAATGGGTTAAAGCCACCTTGCTAACTGAACAAACTAATTCAAAGTCAAAATACATACATATAAATATCCTTATTTACACCATAATGCACAAAATGAGTTAATCCAGTCCGCTACGTTTAGCTCATTATTCGGGATAATTCATCTTAAAAGTTTCTATGACGTCATGCATATCTAACACACATCCACATATACTATAATTTCAGCACTTTTCTCTGCCTTCTATGCATAAGAGAATTTGTCTTCAAACTTTCCCCGTTACTCCGAAGAGCCCGGATATTCACATACTATACAAACTGCACATAAAGTACCAGCAATTAGTCAAAATCACCAGATAGATCGACATAAAACTGGAAATATAATTTCTATATATATATTATATACAGCAATATCAATATGTGCACTTTTTTATTATGTGTATCACTAGAACAGTCGTACGTTATTCCTGGAAAAATCCGTCCTCTTCGTCCGAAGCGGCGTTGCTCTTTGTCGTCTGGTTGTATGTAACGTATTGAACTGGACACTGGTCATTCATTATCAGTGACTGAAAATGGTACAAACATTTATCAAATTAAAGTGTCATTTAGACCATGTCTTGAATTCATAATACACAATGTGTTATTATTTTTAACGGCTTCAAACCAAACTCCCTGATGTGATGTCAATCAATTCATTATAATCATACGCTCATAGCATACAACACAATTCATATCATTCCAATCGCGTCGCAAAACCAGAAGCCCAGATAAGATGAGTAAAATTAAACATTTTTCTCCACCATATCCCATAAAAACTCGTTAGAATAGTCTCTGTTAAACAATTCTAAACACTGGTCAAAACATAGGGTTTGGAGGAGAAATGGTTGTTTTATTATTGGGTATTAATACGCGCCTTTAACCCCTTCCCTCATATTGACGACTTTTGACGACTATGTAAAAGTCACTTTGTGAAACCATTGTGGTAAATAGAGCATTTGAGCCTATAGGAGCAAATGCTCTATTTATCACAATGGTTTCAAACTACAAAATTCTAAAATTTTCCTTTTCTCGAGTTAATGCTCCTTTTCAGTTTATTTATTCAAAGAGGTTGGGTCTAAAATAGCCTATGAGGTAATGGGTTAACTATCTCAAAATATGGCGTTATTTTATAAACCGTCGTTATGAAAACTGAAGGCAGTAAACAGGAGTATATGTAAAGACAGTTTTTATGTGGCCCTCTTTTTCTTTTGTCCTTTTCCCTAATGAATATTCATGTAGGAAATGATTGTATCATGAATATTTATTAGGTGAATTTCTATAACGCCATATCAACACAGGATGTTTCAGTATTGACCAAGCTGTAGAATCTAAACTATAATTTTCCAAAAGCAGAGCATACACTGACCCTGATCTGACTGTTCCTACGTGCTCTTATTGGAACCATCGTCTGAACAGGGTATACAGTGTTTGCTATAGATGGAATATTATTGTCCAAATTATACAGTTTCTGCGACAGTTCAAATTCACTTGTGAATAATGCTGTTAATAAATTCATATTAACCCTTCGCTTGCTATTCACGTCAATATACCTACCTGTAAATAGTGAAGACCCAGATGAGACAGCTCCTGCAGGAGCTGTCTCATCAGGGTCTGCACTATTTACAAGTTGATTGTGTGCAGCCAGTGCACTCCACAGCAGTGATTGCACAGCGAAATACTTGTACACAGTGAATATATATATATGTAATTTTACAACAGGGCATGGGTAAAGAAGGAGAAATGTATTTTAAAATTTAGCAAGAGAAGGGTTAATTATATTCATACAGTCATCATTTCTTGCATTAATATTCATCAGGTAAAAGATAAATTGTCCGCCTAAACTCTGATATGCTTTATTTTCCCCTTACCTCCAATTACTTAATGCAATTATGATGTGATTCTCTGAGTGACAAACACCTAGGATCCTGATGAGACACCAAGTTACTCGGCGTCTCATCTGGATCCAAGCTGTTTGAAAATGTGACCGAGTCGTGTCTGACAGGATAAGGGTTAAATGTGTTTGTAAGTGGTTGTTGCAGAGAAGTTCAACTGTAATAACAGTACAGTAGAACCTGTCTTAAACTATCACTAACAAGAGGTCTAAATTTGGATTTTTAGAACAGGTGCTAGCTTAATGCAGGACAAAAGTGATACAGAAAAATCATGTAGGAGCTTTCTGTATCACCTTTTGCCCAGCATTAAGCAACCACCTGCTTTTTAAGCAGTCTCCTATGGTCAGTAAATGAATGGTCATTTAAGACATGTTCTACAGTATTGTTTCATGAGCTGAGCATTCGAATTTTACCATTTTTTCCTCCTTGCCAGGCGGATTTCTCAATATGGCGATCATCGGTGCATACAAAATACACACGATGGCGATCATCCACAACATCCTGAATAAAAAAAACAAGAATAAACAATAGTACAATTGCTCATGGAGCAAATGATAGTTGTACATGTATAATTTATAATATTGTAGTATCCTTCATATACGTTAATTTCGTGAACTAATATAATGGATGATCGGACATGCTTGAAATACTGTGGGTTATAAAACTTCATTATACGATGTCCATACTCTATATTTAGTCCAAATTTCAATACTTACTGAATAATCATGAACAAAATAGTTATAATGGAATGTGGAAGGTGGAACATCGTAGCCATTTTAGAAACTAAAGAAACAGATCTATCAAATTCCATAAGCAAATACAGCATACCATCTGATATGGGTCTACTCTGTTTGCAAATGCGTTAAAACACGTTTATATGAAGGAAAGGGTAAAACCCCTGTTACGATACCATTTTGAATAAAATCATATTTTGTAACTCTAAATTAATAAGGTATGAATCTTGACGATTCTTGTTTTTACGAAGGATGTACAGTAAATCCTCTCTATAACGGCCTCTAAATTGTGTTAATTAGTTGGTATTTGGGGCAGGTGGCTGCTTAAATCAAGGTGAAAGTAAAAGCAGAACGCTCCTATAGGAGCGTTCAGTTTAACTTTCACCTTGCTTTAAAAGCAGCCACCTGGCTTTTACACAAAATACTTGATATAATTAAGTGGCCGTTATAGAGAGGTTTTACTGTATAGGCCTTTTGTTAATCGCTTAATATTGGACGAAAATAATGAAGGAGTATGCTAAAGCACTTCAATCAGTATTAAACCTCTCAACGCGCAATTTTCAAATGGACTGTTCCAAAATTCAAACAGGTCAAGTTTAATGTAAATATTCAATAACGTTTTTAAAGACAAATGCAATATGATAAACAGTGCAGACCCCAATGAGCGAAACCCCCTCTCATGTGAGTCTACACTGTTTGAAAAAGGACACCAGTGACTGGTTTCACTCACTAAAAGGATGAAGCGGCAGACAGGTCTATGTTTATTCACTTAGTCACTCCTCTAGAGAGGTACCATTCCCCCATTCCCAAATATTGACGCCTTTTGACGCCTCTGTAAATGTGAAGCCATTATGATAAATACGGCATTTACTCCATAGGAGCAAATGCTGTCTTTGTCACAGTGGTTTAAAAAAACACAGTTCTGTAATTTTCCTTTTCTCCAGTATATGCTATTTTTTGATAGATTTATTCAAAGAGGTTTGGTATAAAAAAAACTATGCGAGAATGGTTTATACATGTATGCACACAGATTCTGTAAGTTGTTGATTGAACCCCTCTTAATGAATATTCATTACAATGTAAGACATAATGATATAATGAACGTATATGAAAATTCTGGTCATTATTTCTTATAATATTTACAGTCATTATTTCTTATAATATTCCTTAGATAAAGGGTTAGACTTTTTCCTGTCCAGTATTCTTGTAAGAAATAATGATGTCATGAATATATATTAGCTCAATTTTAAGGAACTTTGCTTTGAAAAACAAGTGTAAAATAAGATTTATATCATGACAGAGCAAACGGGACAGACCCTGATCAGATGGCTCCTATAGGAGCCAATCTGGTCTGGTTCTACTCTGTTCGAAAATGTGTGAAAAGGCGTTTGTTTATATGAAGGAAAGGGTTAAGATAAATATAATCAACTGTAATTTAGCTGCTACTCACCAGTGAAACCCTATCGCTTTTACAATACTTCCACTCAGCATAGGCCCTAAAATACAGACAACCTTGTAAAGCTTACATCAATAATATAACTTCATCGTGTTCGAGTTTAAGGGTGGTCTATCGCAAGAAAACAAATTTCAATTTGATGTATATCTACATGTGATTTGTACAGAAACAATGATTAAGTTTATGTTTTAAGACTGTTCGAGGCTTCATATTTAACTTAATTTCACATCGCTGATAGAATACAGTTCAGTACAGTAGAAACTCCCTAAAGCGACCCCATCTTTAAAGATATGTGATTGCTTAATGCAGAGCAAAAGTAATGCAGAAAGTTCCTTTAGGAGCTTTCTGAATAAACATTGTCCTGCATTAAGCTACCACCTATATCAAATGTCAAGAGTTGGACTCTTTTCGAGAGGTCGTATTAGAGGGTTCTATACAATATATATTTGATAACCCCTTCCTGAAAGGAATCATTAAAAGGAGATTGTTTGAGTTTGCTGCGCTGGACGTCAAACGTAAAGCGATGCATCACGTAAAACCTACTAAATGTTCGCAACATTTGTTCTTATAATCTGCTAGTCATTTGACTAGTGGTTTTAGAAGCAACTGCACAACTTACGACAATTTCTGTCGTACGATCTTTCTTGAAGTTTTTGAACCTGGGTCCCGTTTTACGAAATGTCGTTCGACCAAACTTACTGTAAGTATTAATTTACAAAAACTGTTACTATTCACAAAGCCGTTATTATCAACCATTCTAGCATGTGACAATGTAGGTTAACTTCATACGACAAACATTATCTTAACCCATTTGCTCCCACGATCCCATATATGGGCCGTAGGCAAACAGTGTAGACTCTGATCAGACGCCGCATAATGCGGCGTCTGATCAGAGTCTACACTGTTTGCTGGTAGGAAATTCAATATAAAACAAAACAAAAATGAAAAATTAGACCAGACATCCCTTAGATAAAAGATAGACTAATCCAATATATAAGCATGGAAGAATCCACTGGGAGCAAATGGGTTTAAGTTCTATCTTGATTGCGACCGTCGTGTGTTAAAAATAATTTCTGTCGTACAATCTTTCGTAAAACGGGTCTAAAATTCAGACCCAAATTGTTAGTGAATATGGACCAAGGATTGAGTTGGGACGTACCAATGGCGAACCCCATGGCAAAGGCGATGTCGGCGATGGCGTAGACGTTACCATAGACAGACACGTGCCTCAGGTCCACCAGGTAACCCATGTGGGGCATCATGGAAGAGTCCACCATACCTGACAGAATAAACAACGACCAGATGACAGTGTGTCTCTTGTCAATCAAATGATATAGTCATGTAATATAAGTAGAACCTTTATAAAGCGACCAGTGTACATTATGAATAAACATGAATGTCTTTAAACACATTCCCTCCTATTCATGCATTTTGGCGCCTCTGTAAAAGTCATCGTTTTGAAACCATTGTAATAAATAAAGCATTTGCTCCATAGGAACAAATGCTCTATCCATCAAATGGTTTAAAAGGTATACAGATCTGAATAAAAACATCTAGTAAATGTTGCAGTAGATTTACTCAAAGACGCTGTTTTTAAAAATAATGCAGGAGGGAATGGGTTTAAATTAAAGTAATTGCTTAACGTAGTACAAAAGTAATGTAATATGAGCTTTCTGCATTACTTTCATCCTGTCGTATGATATAAATAGACTTCTTGTCAGTGGCTGTAGTAACCGTTCGCCTGATATGAAAGATCTGAGCTGGATCCTCTCTGTATGCAAAGATGTTAAAAAAGCGTATCTATGTAGGTAACCCATTCCTTCATATTGGTGCATTTCGATGCCTCTGTAAAAGTCATCTTTTGAAATCAACGGATAAATACAGCATTTGCTGCATAGGAACTAAAGCTGTATTTTATCACAATTGATTCAAAACCACACAATGTTTTTTTTCTCTAGTATATGCTCCTTCACAGTAGATTTTATTCAAAGAGGTTGCGTCTAAAACAATCTACGAGGGAAACGGTGAACCCTTTCCTTCATATAAACGTCTTACACGCCTTTACGGGTCAGACGTCTCCTGCTTTGGTTTCTATGTACTTATATAGACCTGAGTCAAGATGCGTTCAGCATGGGAAAGGATAGATTTAGGTCGCTATAAAAACAATTAAGCCTTAAAACTGTTGTTGGACTGTGCATGTGGTGTTTACAACATGAATTAGTATATACAAACATTAGCACTATTAAAATAGTTAAATAATAGCTATTGCTCTGTCTTTACTTTGTTCTTACTTCTAGACCTTATTTGTTTTCTTCTTAACTTCTAAATATACCTTTCAAGTACGGTACACAAAGAGTGAATAAACAAAATAACAACACTGTGAGGTTTTACGTAAATATACATGTACTATTAAATATGGACCACTTCAGAGGAATTATACTCTGGCAATAATCATAGCAAAAAGTTTAGACACAGATTACTTGCACTGAGTCTTTTCAGGGTATACACTCTTTACCTGCTTCTACAAATAGGGACATTTTGTCTAGAGGGTATAGGTCCTCATTGCTGACAAAGTATAGATACCCTTTAGTTGGTCATGTGTATAGCTTAACCCTTACAATGCGGGGAACGAGTCACTAATTTCCTTTGCAAACAGTATAGACCCAGATGAAAGTGTTCCTAGAGGAGACCTCTCATCAGGGTCTGCACTGTTTGCCATATTACACTTTTCTTTAGAAAAATCCCTGAATGTTCACTGTAAGCTTTACCTGTTTGGATTTTGGAACCGCCAATTTGAAAATTCAGTGTTTTATCTGTTAATGTGTGAGCCTACAGGACGTATTTGTTTTAATGTGTTTTATTAAATATTCTGAAAAGGCAATAATATAATATTGTCTAATTGTCACTGGTGCTTACGTATGGGTGTAATAACTAAGTTTTCCAGAACATGAATTTGATAAAATGCTTGAGCCGTATACTTTTTTGTATTGCAAAAGGTGTAGATCTAGATCCGTTGCCGGGCTTTAAGTGGCATCTGCTGATTGAAAATCAAGGTGAATGTAAAACATTGAAAACCTTGACAATCGCCAATTGTCAAAATAAACTTCAACACAGCATCACCAATATTTTGAAGGTATCATTGCTTACAGGGCAGTTTTTTTTTATCAAAATGTCGCATGTCATATTTCTGATTATGTTTTAATTAAACTTCAAAGAAATATCTCACTACACGTATACGAACGTTAGTTGGAAGACTTGAAACTACTCGCAGGTACCAGAGGCAGAGTGTAACGCATATATAACTCTTTACTCCATAGAGACGCATTTTAGGACTTGCAAACAAGGCTGATCCAGATTGTTCCTATAGGAGCCGTTTGATCAGAGTCTGCTCTGTTTGCTTATGAAATAATATTCATATGGTTCTACGGTTTTGTCTCTGCTATTTCCAAAACATCCTGAGTCTATACACTATTATCAAAATCCAGTAAAGAACTAAATATGCACAATGTGATTACCTTTTTAAATGAATATCTCTGAAGTTAATGGTTACTGTTCATCTCAGTAATAATGCTATACGCATACATTCGGTCAGCAGTTAGGAAACCGAAAATATAATTTGCGTATTCACGGAATGCTAATACAAATACATGTATAATAATTGACAAATTGTGAAAGAGTCGTTTCAACAAAGAGTCATCATGGTTGATATGTGATATATCACTTACCAATTGAAAATCCTAATCCAAACATGGGAGCTATCAACAAGCCTACATTATAACAAAAAGGAATCTGAAATAGATGTTAAACAATGGTTATTATTTGCTGATGTGCTGGGTAGATATATTTGTTATTCTTATTCCATCCCAGTTTCCATATGCAAGGCACCGTCGTATATTCGATTTCTTTGCAATAATACAAGCCAGAATATCAATAAGTTTGTATTCTAATGAGATGCTGTGTTATGCGGAGTCTCATTTGGATGCAAACATTTTGCAGAGGCATATATCGTCATCATACTTTTCATATTCATGATATTAACCAACCTCATAATTATATTCATTCATTATTATCATTATCATCATATTCACCACCATTACTATCATCGTCACAAGAAACAAATCTTAAATACATATTTATTTTTTATATATTTATTATCAGCTTTTTATCAACAGTCACATTTTCCAACCATAATAATGGGTAACATTGAATAATAATCCATTTCCTGTTGAACATTCATAGTAGAAATAATTATATCTTTATAATTATATTTTTGTTATTGGTAGAAACTGTAGAGTCAGATCTATTATAATATCATAAGCAAAAAGGGCATACCCTGATCAGACGACTCCTACAGGAGCCATCTGATCTGGATCTACTCTGTTTGCAATGTTTGAAAAAGCGTTTATATGAGAGAAAGTATGAAACAAGCACTAACCACAAATAGACATATAGCGATGACAATCATTCCGATCATTGTGGACAACCATCGGCCAATCTTGGAAGCCACGGGTCCGAAAATGTTGGTACCCAGTAAATACGATATGCTGGCTGGTAGAAATGCTAAACCTGCAATGATAGGAGAATAAAATCGACATGAGCAGTATGGTTTACTACTAACACACCTGTCTTAAGCGACCAGCAAAATGAAGTTTTGCATGTTTTTGTTCATATGTACATGTAAAACCTCTCTATAACGACCACTAAATTGTGTTAATTAGTTGATATTTTGGACAGGTGGTTGCTTAAAGCAAGGTGAAAGTAAAACAGAACGCTCCTATAGTAGCGTTCTGTTTTACTTTCACCTTGCTTTAAGCATCCACCTGCCTTTAACACAAAATACTTGATGTAATTTAGTGGTCGTTATAGAGAAGTTTTACTGTATATATATATATTTCTGCATTAGTTCATTAACCCTTTACTTCATTATTAGGTCTTTGGAAACAGAGTAGACACAGATCAGGCCCCAGCAGGAGCCGTCTGATCAGGACCTGCTCTATTTGCTTATGAAATAATATAGATATGATTATACAGTTTCAACTATGGCCGAACAATCCCGTGTTCATGAGCCTATCTAAAACTGATCTATTCAATATGTATGATGTCATTAAGTCTTACATGGATATTCACTGCATAAATGGTTAACTATCAGTCAAGAGCTACAGATAACGGTGCGTACTTAGAAAACTAAACTCGTCATTTCTCCACCAAACCCTATGTTGTGACCACTCTTTAGAATCCTCTCTTCGAGACGATTCTAAAGAGTGGTCACATCATAGGGTTTGGTGGATAAATAAAGAAGTTATACTTGAAAATATTGTAATCTGGAGTTTTGTATCACATATGCCACCATCAAAATTCTTATCAAAAGCGTCGATGTTAAGCAAATATTTTCTATAAGAGCATTTATTAACCATAGTGACGCTTTCGCTGCCAATATCACATCTGTGATTACCTGTGCAAACAGTTTCGATCCAGGAGGACGAAACTGTTTGTTTCAGTGGAACTGTTTTTGAAAGAAAACGGGTGAAAATTAAATTAAGGAATATTGCAGCAGACGACAAATAATTTTACAGATGGTAACATTTTGCAGCGAGTTAATTGTAACACGGGATAAACAATGCGTTAACCCATTGCCTCATAGGCTATTTTAGAACTTTTACGTCATAGGGTATTTTTAGGCACAGGAGCATTAACTAGAAAAGGGGTTTTGAAACCAGTGTGATAAATAGAGCATTTCCTCCATCGGAGCAAATGCTCTATGTATCACAATGGTTTCAAATACTGACTTTTACGGAGGCGTCAAAAGGCTTCAATATGAGGGAATAGGGTTAAGATACTCGACACCAACCTTGTTTCCATTCCTCCGCATCCATAACCTTTGCCATCCAGATCGGCAGTGACGGCTCCATCATGGCTATACCCATGTTAGCAAATGTTATGGAACCTGAAACAAAATCAGGATATCTTCTTGACACAATACTTGCTTTCTACGTTTGAATGATAATTTACCCTTTGAACGTTGAATAGACAAAAAGGAATTGCCCACTAGTGTTTAACCCATTCCCTGTTACGGGTCCATGCTTATAACGCTTTTTAGTTGTGTCTGAGTTTGTTCTCAAGCTTTTGATTGGTCAGATTTGAGCCAAAGGCTCAAATCTGACCAATCAAAAACTTGAGAACGAACTTAGACTCAACTAAAAAGTTTTATAAGCATGGATACAGTATTCATGTAATAAATCATGCCAACGTTAATATTTATTAGCTTAATTTTTATAGTATAAACTTTTCAATACAATGTTTTGCTTTGACAAAAACTAAAGTGTAGACGAAAACGGAGCAGACACTGATCAGACGGCTCTGATCTGGGTCTACTCTGTTTGAAAATGCGCGAAAACACGTTTATATGAATGAAAGGATGAACTACAGTATCCATTCAATATGAAAGACTTAAATTTCCAGGGTTTTTTGGATGACAAACAGTACGGTTCCTGATCAATGACTCATATAGGAACCATCAAATCCTGGTCTACACTGGTTGCAATTGCCATTGCATTCTTTCTCGCATTCAAATGGTACATTGTTTCAGATTATTTTTAACATTCGTCGATGCAACAGATATCACTACGTAATAGTAATCAATACGGCTTTACTTCATATATGTCTTTTAATGCCATTACAAACAGAGTAGACCAAGATCAGACAACTCATGCAGGAGCTATCTGATGAAGGTCTCTCCTATTTGCTTATGAGATACAAGTTCTGATTCTACAGATTCTATTATGGCAAAACACCTTTCTGTATTCATATGCAATTATAAAACAGCCTATATCCATTGTGTAATTATTTCTTATGTGAATATTTATGAGGCAAATGTTTAATCCTAAACTTTAAATGATTTCCTTTCTAAATACTGACAACAAATTATATGTAAAATGAGGCAATGATACTGCTAAAGTTGCATTATTTGTGGTCCAGCGACTGAAACTATGAACAAACAGTTTGTGAATCAACACGTCACCGATGACGTTACTCACCAGCTGCTATTAGAATATATGGGTCTTTCAGCAGTTCAATGTAGCTGGTTCCCTGTTGGGACTCCGGCTGGACAGCGGGTTGTAGCACGAACAACTGAAGCGCTGTAAATAAGTACAGAGAAAGTATTACAGTGAAACCCATCTTCTAAAGAGCCGGTCACCAAAACAGGTATATTTCTTGATCTTAACGACATATGGAAGCTTGATCCTTTCCTCCATTAACATTTTCGTAAGAATTAATGACATCATGAATATCAGTTAGATTAGTTTTGAAAGAGACACATGTTGCACATGCAATGTTTACCATTGCAGAAACTAAATACTCCTATCTATATACTTGGTAACTCCATAAACAAACAGGACAGACACTGATCAGAGGGCTCCTATAGGAGCCATCCGATCTGGGTCTACTCTGTTTGCAAAATCATATGGAACCAATTGTTAAAATAGAGCGAAAGTTATGTCGTCATGCACTAAGCAGCCATCTGCTTTCAAAGACCATGACCTATTATGTTAATTCATTATGTGGTAACTTTAAAGAGATGTTACGGTTCATACAAATCTTGATATAACTTGAAGTTAAGGGATAATTATCCCCACTCATTATTGTAGTATTCTTTTTGCGAGGTCTTCAACACTTCAGTCCTAAGTCTTACCTCCGTCCAGGAGCGCCATTGCAGCAAGAATTAAGAACGGTGCTTCCTTGCCCGCAAACTGGTACATGACACCTCCGAACGGCGGTCCAACTGGAATAGAACAGGGATTGTATTTCTAGGATTCGTTCCTGCTTATGTGTCTTTCGTTATCAATAAATGTCCCATTATCTTGTCATAAATCAGAAATATGCTAGTGAAACATTAATGTCTGTTCAAATTTGTATTTGGTGTAATTGTAATACTTCAGATTCGATCAGCATTTTGAGAAACTATTGACAATGTGTAAAATAGCTTGGGAGAAACTATTGACAGTATGTTAAATAGCTTGGGAAAAACTATTGACAATGTGTTCAATAGCTTGGGAGAAACTATTGACAATGTGTTTAATAGCTTGGGAGAAACTGTTGACAATGTGTTCAATAGCTTAGGAGAAACTATTGACAATATGTTAAATAGCTTGGGAGAAAATGTTGACAATGTGTTCAATACATTGGGAGAAGCTATTGACAATGTGTTAAATAGCTTTGAGAAACTGTTGACAATGTGTTAAATAGGTTGTGAGAAACTATTGACAATGTGTTAAATAGGCTGGGAGAAATTATTGACAGACAGTGTGTTATATAGCTTGGGGGAAATTATTGACAGTGTATTGGAGAAACTATTGACAGTGTGTTAAATAGATTTGGAGAAATTATTGTCAGTGTGTTAAATAACTTGGATACAGATGATATATTTCTAGACACTGGTCAAACCAATTCGCTTGACTACAGGCCAAACAAATCAAAATATTTTCTTTTTCTAGATTAATTTTAAGAATACCACTTAAGCTTTGAGAACAATTTGTTGAGTTACGTAATATTTATTAAGTAAGATTTTTTATCCTCAGGGAATGCTGCTGGCATACAACCCCAGGTAGCTAATCAGTGTGGTAAGTTTCTGAGCAATTGTCTAACTAAATAAGACCTTACAAAAGATGCAATACATTTACTCATTTACTATCCAAACCTATATCGAAACATTATAGAGAGGGAAATATGAAGGGCGGTCATTATCTTGATGGGTTTTTGTTCAAATATTACACAAATTTCTTCTTGAAAAATTAGAAACGCTGGTTGTTAGTTTAAACGGCTTCAACATAATTTTAAAGAGTTTCAGCGCGTTTTAGTGGTGGTAGCGACGTTAGAAACGGGTCGTGATGGACCGTCCAATTTCCATAATGATCCCATAAATAATAAAACATATTGAATGATAAAACAAGAAAGATAGGCGAGTCACTTTGCTAGGGGTAGTTGATATGTTTGGTATCCTCAGCAGGATCGGTATATTTTGAAACAGAATAAAAAGCAATATTTAAAACTAATGTTCAATAACAAGACTTTGTACAAAAGTACACCAATATAATGACCACCCTCGTATAATTCAACGTAGCTGCTATTATCTACATTGTCTAGACGTAGACTTTCGTCTACATTTTATCTACAGATACTAATCTATGTAATTATTATATTATTAGTTATGTGAAGGGAAAGGAAGTATGCTTACTGAGTACACCCAGCGCTAGACCACCCAGGGCTATACCCATCGCCCGTCCTCTCTCCTCGTCATCCGGGTATCTCACGGCCAACATGCCCATGCCTGTGAAAGATAACAACATAGAAATACAACCTAATTATAATAAACTCCCTCTAAACCGAATGATTAGCGATAACGAATTGAGAAGGTAGCTGACTAATAGAGGTTCTGCGTTTAAACTGTTTGCAAAACGCGTTAAATTCGTATTTATGGAGTAAAGGTTTAATTCTGTGAATGCGGAAAATGGGTTATTCTATATTTGTAAATAGTGCAGACCCAGATCAAAGGTCTCATAGACACTGTCATCACAGAGACTGTCCTCATAGAGACTGTCCTCTCGCAAATTAAACTCGTTCATACTGAATGGACTCTATTGTTAAGCAAAAATGAACTATCTCACTTTGAAAATGAGGCATATCAAAGGGTTAATATTTTACAATACGTTTATCAGTTTTTA
The DNA here is from genome assembly GCA_963576725.1 of Azorinus chamasolen. Lineage (NCBI taxonomy): Eukaryota > Metazoa > Mollusca > Bivalvia > Cardiida > Solecurtidae > Azorinus > Azorinus chamasolen. Next base: position 2,525,536 of record OY755245.1, on the reverse strand, counting down.
TTTTACAATACGTTTAAATACTACTACTACTAAAAATAATAACAATACGTTGTAATAATAATAATCATAGTAATAATGATATAATAATAGTACAACTAATAATAATAATAATAATAATAAGGCACCACGTCTTGTCAAAGACATACTTTTAGATAAACTGTTCCATAGTTTTACATTCCTCTAAGTGCATTATCTGAGCTCGTAGTTTCAACCGACTTTGTTGAATAGGAAATTATCTATAATTCACTGTAATGATATCTTTCCCGTAATGGTACAATCTTCAAAACTGGACAATGTTTTATTCAACTTTAACCCTATACTGTACGAGTATGCTTGGGTTCTATAATAGCACAAGAAAACATTTTGGCCGTGGTAGAAACTGTATAATCAAATTTGTATTATTTCATAAGCAAACAGAACAGACCCATGCAAAGGCGTTGAAAAGAGTATCTTTGGAATAAAGGATTAACAACCCATTCCCCCCTACTGATGCATTGAGACGCCTCTATAAAAGTTGTTTTCAAACCGTTGGTTTAATATGTATCACACTGGTTTCAAAACTGTAGAATTAAAAATAACAAGAAATGTCGACATGACATCAAACCGGGGTTTCCTGCACTATTAACTAATGATTTCTAAGTTCAAAAGGACATAACTCTAAGAAAAAATGCAGAAGGAAAAATCCCGACAATATGCACATTTACATATGGTGTCCTTGCTACATGCAAGGTTTTATGAAAATCTGTTGAGCGCAGTTTCAGAGGAGTTGCACTAACAAGATTGGCAGCCGCCCGTCTGCCCTCCATACCGTCCGCCCGCCGTTCATCACCATTTCAATAACTGGATTAACCCGGTTAATCATTTCTAGAAAATGCTCCTTTTCAGCAGATTTATTCAAGGAGTTTGGGTCTAAAATAAGCCTAATAGGGAATGAATTAAAGTATACAGTGAAACTCACTTATAACGAACTTGGATATAACGAAATACTGCTTATAACAAAATAGAATTTATTCCCCCTCTCTGATTACATATAGTAAAACGGACCTGATATAACGAAATTTGGATATAACGAAAGAAATCAGAGGGTCCCGAGGACTTCGTTATAAGTGAGCTTCACTGTATACTAAACAGTATTCAGTAGATGTTTGTCAGCATAGTCTTGCTTACTACTAGCAAATCTCTGGAAAACAACAACAATATTTTGCATAGTCATGTTTTTTTCAGCAATGATAAACAAACATGTGGAATAATACCAGTCTTACCTGCAACACTTGAACATGCCGACCCAATTCCTTGGAAAGCTCTGGCAACAAACAACACCGTATAGGTCTCCCCAAAGGCAAAAACTGGAGAAATACGAGACATAGAAAATAGTTTCTTGTTTACGATATACAGTGGTACCTAATCATCTCGAACACTGATAACGTGAAATTCACGACATTTGGTTCTTCTAAAATTTACAATACAGAAATGTTTTATAGCAAATATGTAGCAAATAAATGTACAGTAAAACCTCTCTACAACGGCCACTAAAATGTGTTAATTAGTTGGTATTTATGGCAGGTGGCTGCTTAAAGCAAGGTGAAAGAAAAACAGAACGCTCCTATAGGAGCGTTCTGTTTTACTTTCACCTTGCTTTAAGCAGCCACCTGCCTTCAACATAAAATACTTGATGTAAGTTAGTGGCCGTTATAGAGGGGTTTTACTGTACACATACCGGTATCTAGAAACACATGTAGCAGCTTAATGCAGGTCGAAAGTAATGCTGAAAGCTCCCACAGGAGCATTCAACATTACTTTAGACCTGTATTAAGCTTTGAGCTTAAGAAATTGTCTTGGGTCCATGCTTATAAAACTTTTAGATGAGTCTGGATTCGTTCTCAAGTTTTTGATTGGTCATATTTGTATTTGAGCCTTTGGCTCAAATCTGACCAATCAAAAGCTTGAGAACACAAATCTGACCAATCAAAAGCTTGAGAACGAACTCAGACTCAACTAAAAAGCTTTATAAGCATGGACCTAGATTAGAAATTGGATGACTCATACTTTTGTTATCTCGAAGTAATGTGTATTGTCCCTTGAAGTAATGTGTATTGTCCCTAGAAGCTCGAGATATTGCAGTTCAACTGTATTAGAAAAACAAAACATTGTGGACAAGTGCTGCCTGGTCATTTAGTAGGCGTGTCATACTGACTTTACGCACGATGTTGTTTTATGTCAAATATCGGTGAATATGTTATGTATAAATTGAACTCTTATTTCAATATATCGACGCATTCAAATCACAGACATGTTAACTGTAATGTGAAACGATTGAGTATTCTTGTCGAATTTTATTCATTGAAGCCCCGGTAGTGTCAAAATAGAAGCGTTAGTGCTAACTTTGTTAAATGATTTATCAACTTCTATTAATAAAATATGTTTACTCAGTGAAATGCTATAGCAATAAAAACCGAATGTCAATAACAGAATGTAGATACGTCGTATATGTCTTTAATAGCTGTCTTGTCATGTATATATATACAGCAAAAAACAAAAACCCTCTAAACCGGAAATCTAGTAGATAATAAAATAGATACGTTTAAGCAGGTGGCTGCTCTAATGCAGGGTGAAAGTGATACAGAAAGCCCCCTTCTCCCTGCATTAAGCTGCCACCTGTTCCCAGGACCGATATTTATAATAAAATTAACGTCCGGTTTAGAGGGGTTTTACTGTATACAAACCATAGTTAAAATACTAAATTAAAGCATAGTCCAATGTGAAAATCCGTATCTGCTGAATTCATGACTACTTCCGATTCGGCATGCCCTTCATACAGTTAAACAGTTTGGATTCTGATGAGACGCCAAGTAACTCGGCATCTCATCTACATCCAAGTTACTTTCAAAAACACGCAAGGACGCGAGTAGGACGTGTCAGGAGACAGGAATGACGTGTCAGACGTGTCAAGATGCGGGAAGGACGTGCCAGCACGTGTCAAGACGTTTCAAGAGGCGGGAAGGACATGTCAGGACGTGTCAGGACGTGCCAATACGTGGATAGTGTGGTAGGTGTAAAGTGTAAGTATTTCATAAATGACAATTTAAAAAATCTTCACTTATTTTATAACCTCGGTACACAGGATCAGTCTTTCTAAAGATAGTACGACATACGATGATCGCAACTGCAAGTTGCAATAGTAGAACATGTCTTAAGCGGCAATTGCAAAATAACTCTAAATCTGGATTTCTAAAACAGACTGTAGCTTAGTGCAGGACAAAAGTGATACAGAATGCTCCTATAGGAGCTTTCTGTATCACATTTACTTTGCATTAAGCAAGCACTTGCTTTTTATGACTCCTATATCCAATAAATAAATAAATTACCGCTTAAAACAAGTTCTACGCCATATAAGAACTTAGGATAAATCATTCCCTCCTAGACTATTTTTAGAATTTACTTTAACGGGGACGTCAACATGCGTCAGCAGGAGGGAATAGGTTAATTCGTCCAAAGTTAGCCGTATTGCTGCACGCTAGAGTATGCGATGATTACCCCGGTAGTAGCGTGTGCCGTACATAAGGACTTACGATCATTTTGATCGTACACTCTTTAGTAAGACGGACTCCTGGCTATTTGTCATAGTGAAGAAAATATTTCCCGAACAAGACATTCAAAATGCATATCGGTTTAACAGTTTATGTTCAAATAAGAAATGCCTGTTAACCCTTGTGGGGAGGTAGCGAACAAGGTATGAGCTCGTACAAACGGGTCCTCATTATTTATCAGATCGCATTTCACGCTATCCATGATCTGATTCGCATTAACAAACATATAGGATCCAGATGAGACACCGAGTAACTCGGCGTTTCATTAGCATCCAAGCTGTTTGATACTCGGTCATTTGTTTCAATGAAAATCTGTAACGAATCGGAAGTAGTCAAACTTACAACATACATGTATTTAAATTAATTGTTTTGTTTTACAGCAGGATATAGATTAATATTAGTTGATACCAAACTTACTTGATACCACTTTTACATGTATTTGATACCAAAAGCTTTATCATATAGAAATAACACATTTCACAACCTTTATATTTAAATCTATGATATCGAAACGTGAAATGTGAAATGTTTTAAAATTTACCAAACTGAAAGATTTGAATAACATCAATGTAAATTTATAAAAAAAGAAAATAGATAAGAAACTTATAACATCAATGTAAAGTTATACAAAAATAAATCGATAAAACAATAAATAACATCAATGAAATTTCATAAAAAAGAAACAGATAAACAAAAAGTCGTGCAAAAATATATTAAAACCGTGTCATAAAATATAGCAGGGCTCATATGAACAAATACGGTAGATGTGGTGTACAGTAAAACCTCTCTATAACGGCCATTAAATTGTGCTAATTAGTTGGTATTTAGGGCAGGTGACTGCTTACAGCAACGTGAAAGTAAAACAGAACGCTCCTGTTTTACTTTCACCTTGCTTTAAGCAGCCACCTGCATTTAACACAAAATACTTAATGTAATTCAGTGGCCGTTGTAGAGAGGTTTTACTGTAGTTTACGGGCAAATATGTGACCATTGCAAACAGTTTGGATCCACAAGAGATGCCGAGTAGCTCCGCATCTCATCTTGATCGAAACTGTTTGACAGACTGTGTGAAAACACAATGTGTTTTAAATTGTAACATACTAAATAATTAAAACTGGCTCCTCCCTTTTTGAACATTACTTATACAAAAATCATCACTGCAAAACAATTGTGACACATAGAGCAAATCCTAATTAAAGAGTTCCCTCGACAGCCCGTTGATCTGGGTCTACTCTGTTTGCAAATGTCTTGATATACTCGGATCACGCACTTTAAGGGTTAAAAGTACACATCGAAGTTTGCATTTATATATTACGATCACAAAGCACATAAACATGCTAAAAGAGTATTATTACCGCCTGTAAACGTTAAGGTTTTATTGTTATGTACATATCCATTGTTGGCTGTTATACTTGAGTCTTGGCCATTATTAAAGCAATGAACAAATATGGCGCTAAACTCGCAGTTCATGATATCATGATATAGGACTTTTGCTTTTTCGAAGCCCTTAAGTTTTGGCAAAGCAAAATTAAAATATCAATATTGGCATACAGATAATTATAATAATCAAATTAATTAATATTTTAGCATGCCTATACGTTTCGTGAAAATGAATTATTGAGTAATGCTTTTTTACAACAATAAACTTCGATGTTTGCATTTAAATGCGACACAGGTAACGTTTTAAGCGAGTGAAAATAACATTTACTCAACAGGCGGCTAAATATTTGACAGACAAGCAATCTGATAAAAATACAGAATAGTTTGACTTCAGTACTAACAAAGGCTATTAAGTGTGTAGATATTACTTACTTACTGTTGACGTCGTCATTATAACAAAACCAGTGAACATGGGTATTGTATAACCAATCCTGAAAGAAAATACAGAAAAAAAACATCAGAAACCAGTGAACATGGGTATTGTATAACCAATCCTGAAAGAAAATACAGAAAAAAACCCATCAGAAACCAGTGAACAAGGGTATTGAATAACCCAAACCTGATAGATATGACAGGAAACCAACATCAGAATACATCAACTGCCCTAAAACTAAAACCACAGTTAAACTGTTCTATAATCACATCGCAGAAGATTCGAATTCTCGGTTGTTAACCCTTTCCTTGTTGAATATTCATGTAAGAAATGCTGACATCATGAATATTTATTAGCTGCATTTTTAACCATGTATTCCATAAATACGCATTGCTACGCATTTGCAAACAGAGTGGACCAAGTTCAGATGACTCCTATATGAGCCGTCTGATCAGGCTCTGCTCCGTTTGCTTATGATATAATATAGATATGATTATTCAGTGTCTGCCATTACCAACCAAACATTCTGTGTCAATGTGCTATTAAAACAAATTAATTTATTCAATATTCATTATGTCATTATTTCTTACATGAATATCCATGGAGTAAAGGGTTTGATGACACATGTACACATTAAAACAGACCTAGTATGCTTTCATGAGCACACAGATAGACTTTGATCAGACAGGTCCTAAAAAAATCGTCTAATCGGGATCTACTCTGTTTGCAAAAGCATTTTATGCAAGAAAGGGATAAGACAGGTGGTAGTTTAATGCACGACAAAGGTTATGCAGAAAGCTCAGCTAGATATGCAATTTCTGCATTACTTTCGTCCTGCATTAGATAGCGACTACTCTTTCAGGCATATGCTTTTATTAAGTAGTTGATATAGTGAGTTTAAACTTCATTTGTAGTTGCACAAGATAATTTTGTAAACACATTAGCATCTCCAATTCAAAACTCGAAATAGTACAAGAATGGAACTTGCATTTCGTTCATTCTTTTATTAAGTGAAGGGTAAACATACATTCAGCAGCAGCTATCATTTACTTTGTTCAATCATTATGTCAACGCAAATGTCACACCAAAATCATAACCCTTTCAATGCTGATCTTTCAAATCCGGGATTAAGTATAGCGTCCATTAAGCTTGAAATGCTGGTGGGAGATATAGAATGACAAACAATGCTGACGTTGGTCCAAGAGCTCCTCTAAGGGGCCTCTGATCTGGATTTACATTGTTTTCAATGCCAGTACACTCGTTTTCCGCATAACGATAACCCCAATTTTAATTTCCGTCAGTAGAAACACTGTTTTCTAATTCAGAATTAAAGCAGATAATCTTCCATTTATCTTCAAAGACATAATTAGAGTGCCAAACGATTTGGCAATCCTCATGAGTTACCCGGTGTCTCATCTGGATCCAAACTGTTTGCAAAATGAATCGTGGATTCGTATGTAGTGTACTCAAGTTTAATCAAGAGATGAAAATAATACTCACTGATATCACACTTTAGAAGTACAAAGAAGCCACGTTGCTTTTTGAGACCATGAACGGTTTTTAGAATATTCTCTGAGTGCAGTATTTATGCTAGTCGTTTTCTGGTTATATTGTCATCTATATTCAGAAATAGTAATCGCTAAAATTGCTAGATAAAAATAAACTTACGTACGAGAAGGAAAGCTCGTGCGGCATGTTTTAACCCGTTCGGCGCCAAATTTCTAATTGTCGTTTCCAATCCTATTTTTGTTAAATCATTCGGTACAATAAGGAAATGAGATAAATAAATGCAAATTTCAAAGGAATAAAGCACATACATGTATATATAAATAGAGATTGAGACAAAAAGCGAATTCCCCTATCAGACGCCGCCCTGAAAAGGCGGCGTCTGATCTGGGACTGCACCATTTGTCGTGGTGCATTTATGCGACATCAGCGGTGAAAGGGTTAAAACAAACTTACAAACTTACATAAGTGAAAAGAAAAGTTCGACATGTCTGTTTTAAAAGAAAGTTAGTTAGGCATGTTCTAATGAACTTTTGCACACGTCACGTGGGTTCGTTCTTAGAAACAGAGACATCCCATATAAAAGGAAAGTTAGGGTTTGTATATACATGTATACATACATCAAGTTACAACAACTGTCTGAAAGGGTTATAGTCACTGATCATTTCATTTAGACATTCCTGTTCATGTATTGTTTGTATTTATTCACTGTTAATTTAATGGGGGTCATTTCTTACATCAATTTTAATAGCATTAACCCGTTACTCTGTGAATATTCATTGCAGACTCAATGCATTATGAACTATTGCATTAACTAATTGTCTCAATGCATTATGAACTATTGCATTAACTAATTGTTTTATAGTATTATATAAAACGAGTGACTGCATAAAACAAGTTCCATAATTGCGTATCAATGATAAAAGGTCAAAGCATGCGCGCATTAATTACTTAATTTGACATTACTAGGGAAGGTAATGGGTGTAGCTGATGATTATTAATCGCGATGACTGTTGCCTTGGCCACGGAGTGGTGGATCTTGACGGTAGGGATAGCCCAATCTCTTTTGAAACCACTCGGATTGCGACTCGGGCCAGCATTGTGTGTCTCATTCAGTATCAGTTGATGTCTGAAAAACGGGTTTCTTTGGCATATTTTACTAAGGAATTATTAGGGAAATTAAGAGAACGTAGCTAATAATTATCAATCATGATGACTGTTGCCTTGGCCACGGGACATTTTCGAATCCCTCCCATATCGAGCATTTTGTTACTTGCAAATTATTGGTCAGGGGATATCCTGTCAGTTGTTTGGATGGGCACTGTTTGTAGGCACTTGATGTTTGTGTCGCTTTGTGCTGGCTGGTGAATCTTGATGGTAGGGATAGCCCAATCTCTTTGAAACCACCTGCGTCACGGCTTGGCACGGCATTGTTTGTCTCGTTCAGTGTCGGTTGGATTGATATTACGATACTCCTTTGCCAATTTTGCACACGGGGTGTATATATTGGTGATTTGTTTGTAATTGCATTGTGTTTGTTTATATGCATTAGCTACAAAATTGACCTATTCTGTTAACCCATTGTCCTACATGTGTAAAGCAATATCTTATTTATAGTGTTGTATGTCATACATAAACCCGATCCAGATGTTTCTGGGTCGTAACTGTATGAGGTACTGACATTGTACATATAATACTTCATTTGAGTTTGGTAACATAAGTGGGCGGACACAATATACCGGTAGTCACGGTGTGCGTCTGTTTCCCTTGAATTGCGGACATAAAATGTACAGAAAAGGGTGATTTTGTTTTTATCTATAGCTCTTAAATTAATTCAATTTTCGATAGTTTTATTGATATCTCTATCTTAAATTTCATTTGTTTTAAATATTCTATATGCATAATATATACTCAATTCTGTACATGCAATTTAATCATGTGAAGCGCTTTTGAACGCACACATCCTGTGTGAAAAGAGCGCTATATAAATGTGGTATAATAATAATAATAATACCTGTTTGTTATTGGCCCAACGAACGGATTGAATAACATCTGAACAAGCGCCTTTGAACCAAAGAGTAGCCCTGCTTTAACGTTAGCGTCTCCGTATTCTTCTATCTCCTCATCTTCTTTCTTCTTTTTCAAAATCTCCTCGGCCGTTTTGTTTTCCACAGTAATATCCTGACACTCTTTCGGCGGATTTGTGATCGCCTCATACAGGGGACCTTTCCACGCTGTGCCAAGGGTCAAGTTAGTTTTAGACATCAGTGGGTGCACTTGTACTGGCTGTCGACCTGCCATTCTGTCTGTATACTCATCTCCTAATATAGTTCTATTTTGGCAAGATTTCTTAATTTCCTTTGTGGACGGCGTAGGTTCCGCAGCTTTGGTCGCTTCTTCCAGTTTGAGAATAAAGTTTGGAACAATAGGCACTGTAATAAGAAAAGAAAACTTGCTCATTTGTCTATCTAACCTTAAACTGAAAGAAATACCCTTTTACACCTTTTCAATCAGAGTAGACCAAGATCAAATGACTCCTGTAGGAACCGTCTGGTCCTGGACTACTCTGTTTTCTTATGCAATAATTTAGATATAATGCTAAAGAAGCAAAACAATCACGTTTTAATATACATGTATTATAATAAAATCAGCGAACAAGTAACAATTGTTATAACCACAAACATGTAAGTAGAGGTCTTGAGATATGTACACGTACATGTAACAACGTGCATTGTGTTGATAATGATGGAAATAGAAGCCCACGCTCGTTTTCGAGTCTTCTTGGATTTACTGAACTTGCTTCTCTCTGGAAATGATTGTACAGTAAAACCTCTCTATAACGGCCACTAAATTACATCAAGTATTTTGTGTTATAGGCAGGGGATGCTTAAAGCAAGGTGGAAGTAAAACAGAACGCTCCTATAGGAGCGTTCTGTTTTACTTTCACATTGCTTTAAGCAGCCACCTGCCCTAAATACCAACTAATTAACACAATATAGTGGCCGTTATAGAGAGGGTTTACTGTAGTCTCTAATCCTTCCCCTAACGAACATTTATGAGTTAATTGGCCACTTCATGAATATTTCTTAACTTAAGTTTTATTATGTATTTTTAAGGAAATGTTTTGCTTGAACAAACCCTGTAAGATCAATTGTATATAAGCGAACAGAGCATGCCTAATCAGACGGCACCTTAACCCATTCCCCCATGTTGACGCCTTTTGACGCCTCTGTAAAAGTCCCTTTCTGAAACCATTGTGATAAATAGAGCATTTGCTCCTATAGGAGCAAATGCTCTATTTATCACAATGGTTTTATACTACAAATTTCTAATTTTTTCCTTTTCTCTAGTTAAGGCTCCTTTTCGGTAGATATATTCAAAGAGGTTGGATCTAAAAATAGCATATGAGGTAATGGGTTAAGAGCCGTCTTATCTGGGTCTACTCAATTAACAAAGGCATGAAAAGGCGTCAAGAAAATAATTTGATAGATAATTCTGGTTTCTGTGAACATGTTTGGTCGGCAAATATATTACTTTTAATACGGAGTATGATTAGTTTCGATCAAGAACTTTCAATTAATCAGAACAAACCTTGAATTGATGAAGTTAAGTACTGATGAAACTGTCTGTTTACTACATTTCAAGAGTGTTTGTACCAGAGTATTAATGTAATATCACAGTATCTTAATGCATTTTGATGACAAGTGCAGACAATTTCATTTTAATCATTTTAAATGCGGGAAACTAGGATACCGGCATTTACAAACAGTGTACACCCAGATCAGAGGGATCCTAGAGGAGTTCTCTTTTCAGGGTATGATACTGTTTGTCATTTAAATGAACTACAAATGATGATTTTATACTAAATGCAATGAATAGTTAAACACTGACAAACTAATTCCTCTTAAGCCTCACCCCCACCCACCCCTATTCGCGATGTGATCCATGTTGAAAACAGCGTCTCATCTGGACCCAAACTGTTTGACACTCGGTCAATAGTTTCTTCAAAGCTTGATCGAATCGTAGGTAGTCAAACTTTCCCAATATCTAAATTTAAGTAGACATGATGTTTTCAAAGTCGGATAAGAGTTAACCCATTTGCTCCCACGATCCCGTATATGGGACATAGGCAAACAGTGTAGACTCTGATCAGACGCCGCATAATGCGGCGTCTGATGAGAGTCTGCACTGTTTGCTGATAGGAAATTCAATATAAAACAAAACAAAAATTAAAATTTAGATCAGACATACCTTAGACTAATCTAAGACTAAGATAGACTAATCCAATATATAAGCATGGAAGAATCCACTGGGAGCAAATGGGTTAAAATATCCAGCTTTCAAAGATTTAATATTGCTTGATCGATATTGTGTGTGGTCATTTCAAGCGATAGGTTGTTGCCGAGGCTGGTTGTGCTTGTGCGTTTGCTTACATGTTACCTTTTTAACCATTTCCCTATTTAAATATTCATGTTAGAAACAATGACGTCATGAATATTAATTAGATTATCTTTTATAATGGTATATGACCACGGGATATTTTAGTTCAGGCAGAAACTGAAGAATCATATCTCTAATATACATGTACCATAAGCAAACAGAGCAGACCCTAATCAGACGGCTCTTATATATGCCGTCTGATCTGGATTATTTCTGTTTGCAAATGCGTGAACAAATCGAATCAAATTCGGGATTCTCTTCCGAAAGTTTTCGTTTGGAGCAGACAACAACTCGTGAAATTGTGTCAGGAAAGAAAATGAGACTTTAAGCTTTCAAACGGTGAAAGCGACCTTTTTTATTACTTTCAACTACTTGTTGACTTCCAGCAAAGCCATTATGTGACACGCAGTTGCCGTCATTAGAAAGCATTGCGCTTCCCACTCCATATGCACTTCCGCTTCCTTTTTAAACTCTTTTTCCATTAGCCGGCAAATTTAACCCTTTACTCCATAAAATCGCCTTTCTACGCCTTGGCAAACAAAGTAGACCCAGATCAGACGGCTCCTATAGGATCCGTCTGATCAGGATCTTCTATGTTTGCTTATGATGTAATCTAGATATAATTGTACAGTTTCTGACAGTGCAAAAATGTTCTGTGCCCATATGCTATAATTACAATTTTATCTAATTAATATTCATAGCGTCAATATGAGGGAATGGGTTAAGACAGGTGATAGCTGAATTAAAAGGTGGAGTCATACAGAAAATTCCTCTGCCACCTGCCTCAACAGTTCTCAGTTAGTCCTTTAACGAAGATTCAAATTCACGGGGTTTTACTGTACTTTATTTAGTAGATCTACTGTATACTATTTCAGAGTCCATGTTTGCCCAAATATTGTTATATACAATATAGCCTCACAACTCTGAATACTTAGTAAAGAAGAAATGAATTTGCTTAGGTAGGAGCTTTCTGAATGACTTTCACCCTCCGTTAAGTTGACACCTTTCTTAAAGACCGATAATGATTATCTATTCCATTGTTCGGATTTGCCAGGGTTTACTGCACGTTGTTTTTAAGAAAATGCCTATCCTACTTTGCAAGAAGCCAGGTTATGTGCATAATAAGGGAAACATATTACGTTTGAAATGCAATAAACAATTAACCCTTAGATCTACCCTACAGAGGAAACATAATATCTGCTCGACAGTGGAACTGATGCCGTTCTGACCGCTTCAAATTCGATCAATCGATCAAACTTTTGTGGAACTATGTTCAGGTGTCGAACAACTTGAATCCAAATGAGACTCCCAGTTACTCCGCGTCTCATCCGTATCCAAGCTGTTTTACAAACGCCGGTTTGCATATAGCTGGAGGAATGTTAAGGTTTTAATGGCATTGCATAAAACCACTGCAGAGTTAAATGAAAGGTAAATCGCCATTGTGTTCTATATTAAACATCACATTAGCGGTAATATGTTTACGATATGGAATCGAGGTTTGTAAAGGAGAGTCAAGCAAATAATACAATAACATTTCTCAAAACCGAACTCCTTCCCCTATAAACCGGACGTTTACCCCTATAAACCGGACTCTCAAGCAAACAGTATAGATATCTGTTTTAAACAGGCGACTGCTAAATGACTTTTATCCCTAAACCGGACGTTTACCCATATAAACCGGACTCTCAAGCAAACAGTATAGATATCTGTTTTAAACAGGCGACTGCTAAATGCAGAATGAATGCCATCAGAAAGTTTTAAGCATTAAGCTGCCACATATATTAAATATTGGCATTGGTACTAATTTGACAGTTCTGTATAGAGATGTGTTACTTTGCAAGTTCGTAACCCCATTGCAGATAAAGAATGTTGGTCCAGATTAGTCGCCTCGTCAATAATGACCCTTATCTACTTCTTGTTAAGACTATATTCCTATTTAGTAAGATAGTCTAGATCCAGACCAGTCGCCACACAAGAAGCACATACGGCTGAGAGAGCATGACAGGTCTCCTCTCATTTTTAAACAAGCAAGGTTTTACGCAATCGTAAACTGGCTGCTTAACATGTCTTTAAGCAGGATAAAAGAAAAATGGGGAGCAATATTGTTTAGTACTTTAATTAGCAGATACATTGGGAAAACATGACTGAACTGTATAAATTAATAGCAGAAACGGGGGAATGTTTTAATGAGCCATGATGCATAATACCTGTGTATGACACAAATAATACACATTACGTCACATATCAATGTTATTCATTTGCTGAAACACACTGACAGAAACCATTAACACATTAAGTGATGTTCACAATGCATACTAACTCCTATAGTTACAGTCTACATGAAATTATTCGAATAGGTCGACTCAATGCCCATTAACTTTTTCACTTATATTGTCCCCAAATTAAGAACAGGTTAGTATAAGATATACATTTAAATGGAAGCAAATTCATGCACAATGGTGAAATATGCAAAATGGTCAACAAAACCACGAGTAAAAGGTCTCAGCTAAATAACTTTACCCAAGCCAAAATGCAAACAAATGACATATGTTTTATGTACAAAATGGTTTTAAACCAAAAGCACGTAAAGTAAGGGTGCTAAGAAAAAATGAGAGAACACAAAATAATAAGTTCTAAGTATTGATTTCGTTCTGCTTTAAACAACCACCTACTTAAGAAAGGCATCGATATTCAAACCATAAGTGCTTGCTCTCAAAAAACTAAAAGGACAACGTTAAAATATCGGTTCGCATATACATTGTAGATGTTTGACATTTGACAACGACATGCGAAGCAATGCTATAAAATGTTCTTGGTTAAGCCTGTGCTCATTCTCAAATATCTGAGTGGTCAGATATGGAGTGAAACTCAAAATATGACCAATTACATATAGTAAACCCTCTCAATAACGGCCACTTAATTACATCAGGTAGTTTGTGTTAAAGGCAGGTGGCTGCTTAAAGCAAAGTGAAAGTAAATAGAACGCTCCTATCGGAGCGTTCTGTTTTACTTTCACCTAGCTTTAAGCAGTAACCTGTCCTACATACCAGCTAATTAACACAATTTAGTGGCCGTTATAGAGAGGTTTTACTGTATTTGAGAATGAGCACACGTTTCATAACCCAGAGTCTGTATAGTAGGCAAAAGTCACTTCCTAGTCACATACAAGTGCGGCAATCCCTGTCTGTCACATTGTCTAAAAAGAAGTACAATTCTGTGGCTTTCAGAAATGTGATACACGTACATATACTTTAATGCAGGACAAAACTTATGGAGAGTGCTCCCTTAGGAGCTTTATGATTTACTTTCATGATGCAAGTATCAGTCGCTTGCTGTAATAGAGCTCAGACTTTGGTATGCTAACTCGTTGTACAATAACACCGAATTGGTTAGATTCTGTGTAAACAGTTTATATCCAGATTAGACGCCGAATCGAAACTGTTTAACCCTTCCCTGTTCAATAGTCATGCAAGAAATGATGACACATTCATGTAAGAAATGAAGACGTTAAGAACATCTATTAGAACGTCTGATCTGGGTCTTCTCTGTTTGCAAATGCGTGAATAATACGCGTTTATATGAGAAAAGGGTTTAACACTCTGTCAGGATTGCTGTCGATAAATAAAGACAATGTATCCTTAAGAGTTGCAGTAAACGACGCTTTACATGGCGTGCAATAAATTAAACTGAATTTGTACAAAGTATAAATGAACCGCACCACAAGAAAACGTGTAAGTCACTGCCTACTAGATTCTTATTGAAAGTCAGTCTCTACTAGATTCTTATTTAACCCATTCCCTCATATTGACGACTTTTGACGACTCTGTAAAAATCCCTTTGTGAAACCATTGTGATAAATAGAGCATTTGCTCCTATAGGAGCAAATGCTCTATTTATCACAATGGTTTCAAACTACAAAATTCTATTTTTTCCCTTTTCTTTAGTTAATGCTCCTTTTCGGTAGATTTATTCAAAGACGTTGTATCTAAAAAAAAACTTATGAGGTAATGGGTTAAAGTCAGTGTCCCTTTAAAGTCAGTGTCCCTTTATCATATACATGATTTTAGCCCAATCTGTCCAAACCAGATATATGTATTGAACATGGGAGTGTTAAAAAAGCAGACAGTCGCGTAATACAGGTCAAAAGTAATGCAAAAAGCGTCTATATGAGCTACCACCTGCCATGCAGACCCATAATAAAGACCCTTTGTCGATAGCTCTTAAAACAGGTTCTACTGTATATACCAAAGTATGAGCTGTCTCATCTGGGTCTTCACTGTTTACAGGTAGGTATAGTGACGTGAATAGCAAGCGAAGGGCTAACCCTTTCAATCATATGCAGTAAAGCCCCGCTAATGCGACTACCTAAAATAGGTATAATTCTGGGTGTTAGATGCAGGTTGTAACTCAATGCAGGACAAAAGCAATGCAGAAAGCTCCTATAGGAGCTTTCTGCATTACTTTTGCCCTGCATTAAGCAACCACCTGCTTATAAAGACACCCATGTAGATTCATTAACTGGTCGCATTAGAGGGGTTCTACTGTAAACGCACTTTCGCGCCTTGGCAAAAGAGCAGACCTAGACCAAACTATCCCGTGTTCATATACCAATATAAACAATAATCTATCTTATAGTCATGGTGTCATTGCCTTTTATATGAATATGCAACAGGGATAGGGTCAAGACCAATAACTTGACCTCTTCTTGGTGGTGGCTACAGAGGGGGGGGGGGGGGGGGTATGCAATAAGAAAATGGTTAAGACCAATAACCTGACATATGTTTGGTGGTGGCTATAGAGGGGGAAGGGAGGGGTATGCAACAGGGAAAGGGTCAAGACCAATAACTTGACCTCTTGTTGGTGGTGGCTATAGAGGGGGTTTATATATATTGTATACGCATATGTGGAACTACTCGAAATGATGTTTGATTTTATAAAAACAATTCAAAATACCGCAGGTAACTTTCTCTAATTATTTGTTCGTAGTCTATTGTGTAATATATGTTTTCAATATGATTCAACTCTTCACAAATGCTGTATGTGTTACATACGTTATAGTATTACAATAATGTATGTGTTACACATGTTATATATGTTACATTTATAGTATTACTGATGTTGTATGTGTTACATGTACACATATGTTTTATCTGATGTGTGTGCTATATACTTTATAGTGTTACAAATGTTGCGAACGAGATACATCTGTCGCATTTCATATTCAAAACTTTTTACATTATGTTTCCTGTTGTAACAAATACTGTCAGTTGTTACATCTACTATCGTTGTTGCATGTGTTGTCCTAACAGACGTCTCTTGAATTAACCCATATATAGATATACAATAAAATCTCGATAATTCGAACGCTAAAAACGTATTATTATAGATCTTTAAGAAGGTGGCAGCTTAATGCATGGCGAAATTCGTGCAGAAAGCTCCTGTAGGACCTTTCTGCATGACTGTCACCATACATTAAGTAGCCACCTGCCTTAAAGGGTCTAAAATATTCTATACAGAAAATTCGAATATTCGCGATTTTACTGTATTTAATTTCTAAAAGGCATTTTAAATTCCTGTGAATATGAGCACATTGTTAGGATAACTAGACAAGTTGGGAAGCTAACATGGAAAATGCATTTACTTGTGAATAAAGATAGTATCTTTACATCTTTTACATCTGCACACTGTGACTGTCTCTTAATACTTATTTTTACCAAACATAGGCCATCATTATAATTCGTGACGCAGTGTACACGACTCAAAGTCGTCCTGTTTTACACTGGTACATTATGCCCTCTGATTAGTCAAGATACATATACGTTTATCTCTTTCGGTGCCAAATAAGTTTCGCCTGCAAACATTGTCGTCTGCTTTAAGTTTCAAAGAGGACTTCAATATCTTCTCTGTTTAAAACGTAAGTGGTGTGTCAAACAGTTTCATTATTGACGAGAAGCCGAGTTACTCAACGCCTCATCTGGGTCCAATAGAGTTTGCATAGGTACATGTAATCACAGATACAATAAAACTTCTCCTAACCGGAATTTGGTAGAGAAGAATTTAGATAGCTGCTAAATGCAGGATGAAAGTCATGCAGAAAGCTCTTAGGAGCTTTCTGTGTGACTTTCGTCCTGCATTAAGCTGCCATAATTATGTTAACAACTTAACAAGGCTGATATTGATACTAAATTAAACGTACGGTTTGGAGGGGCTTTACTTTACACCTGTTGCGGCAAGCGTGTGTGTCCCATTCCGCCGACTTCGGTTGTGAAAGGGTTAAATGCTTCCCTCGTGAATATTCATGTAACGAGTAAATATTCATTAAATGGTTCTATGTAATGCCACGTTAACGTTTGTTCCTGACGGAAGCTAGAATGAATACTAATTATCTTATCTTATTATATTAAAACAAGTGAATACAATTGATATGACAAATAGTAAAGAAATCTGATTTAAGATACATGTATTAGTATACAAAGCAGACCTTGATCAGAAGATTCCGTCTGGAGCCTTCTTGTCGAGGTCGACTATGTTTGCAAAGTCATTAAAACACATAAACACTTTCCCTTCTAGTGACGCATTTCGGCGCCTCTGTAAACAAAATCACATTTTGAAAATCATTGTGATAAATAGAGCATTTGCTCCATTGGAGCAAATGCTCTATTTATCACAATGGCTTCAAAACTAGACAATTCTAAAATGTTCTTTTTTCTCTAGTAAGTGTTGCTTTTTGGTAGAGTTAGTCAAGGAGGTTGGGTCTAAATATACTCTAGGAGGAAATGGTTAAAATGCGGCTCTATCTGATAGCGTACAAGCGTTTATTTCTCCATCCTATTGAAACAAATCCGTCTAGATCCGGATGAGGCGTCCATTTATTCACCCCCTGATCTGGAGCCAAACAGTTTAGGTTATCTCAAAATCATCCGTAGTCTTCTACATGAGCCGTCTGATCTGGGTCTACTCTGATGGCAAATGCATGGAACAACGTCTATATCATTTAACCCTTTCGGCGCCAAATTTCTAATTGTCGTCTGCAAACCAATTTTGTTAAAACATTCGGTAAAATAAGGAAATGGGATAAATAAATGCAAATTTAAAAGAAATAAAGCACATATATAGAAATAGAGTTTGAGACAAAAAGTGAAGTCCCAGATGGTGGGACTGCACCATTTGTCATTGTGCATTTTTGCGACAATGGCGGTGGAGGGGTTAAAGAGTTGAGCCTTTACTCCGAAAATGTGCATTTCACAGAGTATGCCCTGATCATACAGCTCCTGTAGGAGCCGTGCTCTGTTTGCTTATACAGTAAAACCTCGATTATTCGAATTTTCGTTATAAACGAATTTAGACCTTTTTAGGCAGATGGCTGCTTAATGCATGATGAAAGTCATGCAGAAAGCTCCTAGAGGAGCTTTCTGCATGACTTTCACCATGCATTAAGCTGCCACCTGTCTTAAAGATCGATAATAATACGTATTTTAGTGTTCGGATAATCGAGGTTTTACTGTAATATGTCATAATGATATCGACATGATTCTACAGTTTTTGCTATGGCCAAAACTTCCTTTGTCCATATGGTATTATAGCAATTAATCTAATTAATATTCATGATTTCATTAGTTCACGGAGCTAGGAGTAAAAGGCAATATTTGCAAGTGACGTGCATACTTGATATCATAGCTTGATTGATTCATTCAAAGCACTGAATAACAGTTATCAAAGTTCTAATAAAAGTCTATTAGCACTGAGGAACATATTGTATCAATGAGAACATTATTGGATTCCGAAGATCTTTAGCGTGTTTGGGGAAAAATTCATTACAACAACATCTGCTGGAGAACAGCGTGGGTTCAGGCGAACGTCGAGCGACGAAGCATCTCACTAGGGTCCGAACTGTTTTGAGATTCTGTGAACGTTTAAGAAAATTTATGCCGAAGAGTCTTTCTTCGGATAAAGCAGAGTTTGCTTTAAACAGACGCTCGTTTGCTCAGAGGCTGGATTTATGGGATGGTTTTCAGCTCTTTGCACGCCATGTTATTGTACTCGCCGAACACAATGTCACCTGTTACTATTCTCAAATATATCGATCTCTCATATTTCTCTTCAAAGGTATAATCAGAGTGTTATACAGTTTGTACCCAGATGAGACGTGAGTTGGCTCCCATGCCCATCCAAGCTATACCCATGGATTATCACGGATTTGCCGCTAGCGTGTTAACAATGAATGAATGGGCAATAAGGACCACTCCATTTGTGAAAGGGATCGTCTCGTTTTCTTCACACTCTTGAAACACATGAAACGAGTTTGATAACAAAGGAAAGGTTGTGAAAAACATTGATGTCAGATATCCGTTCAAAACCACCATGAAATAATGACACCATGAATATTAATTAGATGATGTGTTTCAAAATGGGACATGACCTCGGGAAGCTATAACCATGGCAATAACTGCACAAATCAGATCTATATTATATAATAAGCAAAAAAGAACCAGATCCTGGAGAAGCCATTGAATCTGTAAAGGCATTAAAGGGCGTTTCTATGGAGTAAATGATTTAACCCTTTCCCTCATATAAACGTGTTTTTCACACATTTGCAAACAGAGTAGACCCAGATCAGACGGCTCCTAGAGGAGCCCTCTGATCAGGGTCTACTCTGTTTGCTAATCGAATTTCATTTTAACTATTTTGTTAATGAACATTCAGTAGGTATTGAAATTTGAAATAAACATAGAACAGGGAAAGGGTTAACAATACAAACAGCATTCTGTATCGTAAAATAGATCACAGTCCTTCATAAATACGCCTGTCTACGCCTTTGCAAACATAGTAGAGCAAGCTCAGACGGCTCATATAGAAGTAATCTCACCAGGGTCTGCTGTGTTTGCTTATGATATAATATAGCTATGATTCTACAGGTTTTTCTATGGCCAAATATTCCTGAGTCCATGGGCCATTATAACAATTAATCTAATTACAGGTAATATTTATGATGTCATGTTTTCTTACATGAATATTCATGGGGTAAAGGGTTAAGTCAATACATCTAAATATACAAGCTTTTTCGTTTAAATAAGAAAAGAATGGCGTGTTTGTCATTAGCAATTTACTCCTTAGAAGGCATAGATACGGCTTCTGACAACTTAATCCTTCGCTTACTATTCACGTCAATAAACCTACCTGTAAATAGTGCAGATCCAGATGAGACAGCTCCTGCAGGAGCTGTCTCATCAGGGTCTGCACTATTTACAAGTTGATTGTGCAACCAGTTCACCCAACAGCAGTGATTGCACAGCGAAATGCTTGTACACAGTGAAGATATATGTATTTATACAACAGGGCATGGGTAAATATGGAGAAATGTATTATTAAAATTCAGCAAGCGAATTGTTAACATTCAGCATACGCCATTCATACGCCATCAGAGCTACAGATAAATGTGTGTACTGAAGTACTAAAATGGTCATTTCTCCACCAAACACTATGTTGTGACCACTCTTTAGAATCGCCTCGAAGAGACGATTCTAAGTAGTGGTCACAGCATAGGGTTGTTATTCTTGAAAATGTATTATTTTACGCATCTTATTTGGACCTCTGACCATTATAAAAATCATCTAATTAATATACATGGTATCATTTTTTCTTACATGAACATGGCAACTAGAGTGATTTGTTACTGTTATAAACAATACAGACGCAATATCATTGTTACCCTTTCGACAGATTGATATGTAACTTTTTATTTCAATATCGGCAACAAGACAATGGTTAACAACACATACCTATTTTAAAATTATAACAATATAAATAATAATAATAGTGTTATATATGTGTTATGAAATATGTCAGTCGCCTCAATATCAAGGATGACACAAAAACGAGAAAATATGCATCTTATTTCCATTGCGGTCCTTTAACTCATGAATATTCATATAAGAAATAATGACATCATGAATATAAATTAGCTGAAATTTCATAATGATACATGAACGAATGAATTTTGTCTCACGACTGACGCTGTAGAAGCATATTTATATCATTTTATAAGAAAACAGATTAGACCCTGATCAAACGACTCCTATGGGAACCAATTGATTTGGGTCTATAGGGTGGTGTGTATAAAAAAAGGGGGGGGGGCTCATATGTAACATTCCACTCAATGGTCGCCATAAAAGAATATACAATTGTGACAGACGACACAATTTACAGACGACAATGCGTTGTCCTGAAAGAGTGAAACCCTTTCGTTAATATTGGTGAAGATAGTAACTAATATGGCGTCTCTTTAAAATTTAAATTGATTTACTTTCAAACATTATTTTCAGAGACGAATTGGAATTGGATAATATAGTTTAGATCTGGAGCATACGGAAGTTGTTGTGTTATTCCTATCCTTAACCCTTTCGCTGCCAATGCCAGATCTGTGATTACCTATGCAAACAGGTTGGATCCAGATGAGACGCCGAGTAACTCGGCGTCTCATCAGGATCCAAACTGTTTGTTACTGTTACTATGTTTTGAAACAAAAATGAATAAAATCAAAAGAATGAAAATTTGTAGCAGACGACAAAGTTAGCAGACGACAGAGTTTGGCAGCGAAAGGGTTAATGAATACCATATAAGAAATCATAACCGTATGGTGCTACTCCTTAGCCAGTTATGGAAATGATGTCTGCTTTAGCTCTGATCTGTTGCAAGTGTCACTTACTTCTGATGCGTTCAAGCTTTTGAGATACTATTGACAGAGTGTCAAACAGCTTGGATCCTGACGAGACGCCAAGTTACGCCCAGTTAGCTCGCGCTTAATATTAGTAGGCTAAGGGTCAATAAGATAAATGCTGATAATTGTATTTTGTAAGAGGATTGTTTGGGATGGTACAAAATCTAGAACCAGGTATTTTATTATTTCATAAGCAAATGGAGTAGATCCTGATCAGACGGCTCCTAGATGATACATCTGATCAGGTTCTAGTCTATTTACAAATTCCTTAAAAAGGCGTATCTATGTGTTAAAATGGATAAAACAAAACATACTTGACAGCAGCTATAGCTGTCCCTGGATGTCATTCTAATAACATGACGAGCTCTCTAAGGCAGTTGATAGTGCAACACATAGTGCAAGTTATCCTGTGAATGCTCATTAACTCACCCATTACCTCATAGGCTATTTTTAGATACAACCTCTTTGAATAAATCTACCCAAAAGGAGCATTAACTAGAGAAAAGGAAAACTTTAGAATTTTGTATTTTGAAACCATTGTGATAAATAGAGCATTTGCTCCTATAGGAGCAATGCTCTATTTATCACAATGGTTTCACAAAGAGACTTTTACAGAGTCGTCAAAAGTCGTCAATTTGAGGGAATGGATTAAACTATAGGAACCGTCTGATAAGGGAGAGTCCTTTTTGCTTATGAAGATATGTTAGAACTGATCCTATAATTTCCACTAATACCAAACATTCTGTGCACATATACCATTGTAAATATTAAGCTAATAAATATTCATGATGTCATTATTTTCTACATTAATATTGTACAGACAACCAGTCTAAAAACGAAAATAGTATTAGAACTAATTGGAGCGAGCGTTCGTTGTATACATGTTTTACTGTAGCTGCAAATTCGCAATGGCCTTACAGGTAGATTTAAGTAAGTTGATATTCTTTATTAGTTCAGAAGATGAAAGCTACAACAGTATACATGAATACTATAATAGAACCCCTAAAATATGGCAACTGTGCCCAGTACACTGTAAAGATGACATAGGCAATCAGTGAAGAAGCCCTTTGATCAGGGTCTGCACCGTTTGCTGAACCTATCAATGTCAATGGTTTATTACAGCAAATACTTTGTATGCTGCGGCCCCTTCACATGAAACATAGGTTTCAAAGTAAGATCCGGAAGAGTTTTCTTTAAATAATATGGAAATAAATGGGTTAAAAGCAGGTGTCTGCTTAATGCAGGATCTGCGGTTATAAACATATTTTAGGTCTGAGTTTGGGTCTGAGTTCATTATCATGTATCAGATTGGCCAGAGTTTGAGTTTAAATAAAAATTTGACAGTTGAGTTATATGAGAAAGAACTCAGACTCAAGCGAAATGTTTAATGAAATCGATACCAGAATTAAATTAATGCAGAAGCCTCTTATCACATTCTCTCCTAGTAACGCATTTTGGCGCCTCTGTAAAAGTCACATTTAGAAACCATTGTGATAAATAGAGCATTTGTTCCATAGAAGCAAATGCTCTATTTATCTCAACGGTTTCAAAACTACGCACTTCTAATGTTTTCCCTTTCTCTAGTTAACGCCCCTGTATAGATTTAATGTATAGATAATTAATAATGTATAGTCTTTGCAATGGCCAATAAATCACGTGTTCATATATCATTATAAAAATTCATCCACTTTAAAATTCGTGATGTCATTCTTTCATATATGAATACTCATGAGGTAAAGGGTTAAGAAAATTCCTGCTTTTATAGTATGGAAAAAATAGTCAAACAGGGAGAGCCACATACGAAAAGACACCGCACCAAACACCATCAAACAAGAAACGGCATAGCGACAAGACAAAACACAACAGGGCGCATATCAAGACGGAAAACATTAAACAGTAAGCATATTAAATAACAAAGCTGACCATAGGCTGAAAGCAGGAGTACCGCCTTGGCTACTGAGGGGGGGGGGGGGGGGGGGGGGGGCTTAAACCTGACTTACAACACACCTGGTTATTAAGTTATTTTACTGTATTAAATAAAATCTACATCTTTAAAAATACTTCGTCATAACGAAACAGTCGTGTCAAGCGACGTCGTCTTATTGAGCGTGAACTGTATTCATGATTTTTTTTATTGAGGAATGGAAAGTAGATACATGTTTTTACCATTAATTAGAAACGTTAGCATTCACCGTTTGTCAATACACGTGCATGTAAAACTCACATTGAATCGCCACCTACTCTTTGTTATCATGTTCATATTCCCAAAAGACTTGATATCAGTGACAAGTACATGTATCGAGCGCTTACTGCAAACGTAGTGTAACGATGACCTGTGAGTGTAGTCGTAATAAGTTTGACAAACAAATTGTATCCATGCTTCAGGATCTAGAGGGTTGGTGGAGAATCTGATCATGGTTTTAGACATGGAAATTAAGAACGTAAAACGTCAGAAATAGGACAAGAAAAAACCGATCGCATATTAAGGTTAAAATGACAAAATAATAGTTATCTGTCAAACTGTCTGTAGTGTGCTTCCGTGTTTTTGTTCCGGCTGACGGAAATGAACATAACATGAGTTACAGAAGAACATGCCTTAAGCCAGTACTTACAGATTGAACATAGGAGTCTTAAAAAACAGGGCGATGCCCAATGCAGGCCAAAAAGAATGCA
This sequence comes from Azorinus chamasolen, assembly GCA_963576725.1. NCBI lineage: Eukaryota > Metazoa > Mollusca > Bivalvia > Cardiida > Solecurtidae > Azorinus > Azorinus chamasolen. The sequence goes on along the minus strand of OY755245.1, from coordinate 2,500,800 downwards.
GAAAGCTTCCACATTAGTTTACTGCATTAGTATATATCGATATTTCAAAATCAGAATCGATATCGTATCGACTGAAACATATCGATGATACGTCAATATCGTTTCTAACGAAGCCATCTCCCGCTGAATCTTGTTCAGTAAAGATATCTTATACAGGGAAGATACATGTATCTGAAAATCAACACAACCCGTCGTCTAAACTCTAGAGAATAGAGCACTTTAATATCATCGTTGTAATGAGACTTCCAGCCAGGTTATGCGCTGTTTGAAGTGACAATAGGTATAAAATACAGCAGAACACATGTTTACCCTCTTCTTGTTCAATATTTATATGTAACTAATAATGACATAATACATATCTATTAACCGAAATTTAAAACGTAAATGTTTCAAAGGAAACGTTTGCATTGACCAAGGATATATATCTGAGTCTACGGCTTTTGTCAACACAAAGAAATTCATTGAATTGTACATGTATACATGTACATGTACATCATAAAACTTTAGCTAATAAATGCTCATGATGTCACCATTTCTTGCATGAATATTGGAAATTGAAAAGTGAAAGGGTTAAACAATACAGTCAGAATGTCGAACAGTTTGGATCCTGATGAGCCGCAGCGTTATTCGGCGGTGTCGCTGTGTGGATCAAAGCTGTTGACAACTTCGCCGCTAGCGTGCACAGAGTTATGGATACGATATAAGGGGCAATTATCGCATGTGACCAAAAGGTCTTTTATTTATAGTAAAACGTCTGTCATACATAAATAATACATTAACCATTATTCTACCGTGAAAAATAACGATTGCTCATATATGGAGCTGGGGCAACTTTCCGAGTACATGTAGTTCAATCTGTCAACCCTTTGTTCCATAAATACGCCTTTGCAAACAGAGAAGACCCTGATCAGACGGTTCATATAGGACCCATTTGATCAGGGTCGGCTCTGTTTGCTTATGACATAATATAGATATGATTCTATAGTTTCTCCATGTCGAAAATTTCCCGTGTCCATGTGCTAGTATAATAATTCAATCTAATTAATATTCATGAAGTTATTATTTCTTACTTGAATATTCATGGAGTAGATGGTTAAAAGGCTATTTACCGAATAGTAACCCTTCGCTTGCTATTCACGTCAATATACCTACCTGTAAATAGTGAAGACCCAGATGAGACAGCTCCTGCAGGAGCTGTCTCATCAGGGTCTGCACTATTTACAAGTTGATTGTGCAACCAGTGCACTCCACAGCAGCGATTGCACAGCGAAATACTTGTACACAGTGAAGATATATATATAATTATAAACAGGGCTTGGTTATAGATGGAGAAATGTATTTTAAAATTCTGCAAGAGAAGGGTTAAACAACCTGAATATTGTTTAGATTATTTTGTATTTGGGAACATGGAACTTTGGCGTTAGCACAAACTGTAGGATCGTGTCCATATTATTCCATAAGCAAACAGAGCAGACACAGATCAGGTGGTGTCTGCATGAGCTGTCCGATATGGGCCTAGTCTGTTTGCAAAGGCGTTTAACGGCGTGTGTATGATGTAAAGATTTATTGATTACGCATGGATACCTTTAAATATATGTGGTAGACAGAAATGCAAAACTATTCAATGATAGTTTGATTAATTTCAGTTTGTATATATCTTATAAACAAGGTTACTCCTGTTTACTGTACCACCATCTTAACTGTGATTTTATAGTACAGTAAAACCTCTCTATAACGACCACTAAATTACACCAAGTATTTTGTGTTAAAGGCAGGTGGCTGCTTAAAGCAAGGTGAAAGTAAAACAGATCACTCCTACAGGAGCGTTCTGTTTTACTTTCACCTTGCTTTAAGCAGCCACCTGCCCTAAATACCAACTAATTAGCACAATTTAGTGGCCGTTATAGAGAGGTTTTACTGTAGTATTATCACAGGTAGCAGCTCAATACAAAATGGAATTTCTGCATGAGTTTCACCCTGCATTAAGTAGCCATCAGCCTAAATTGATCTAAATTCTTCTTTATTAAAATGCCGGTTTAGAGGACCTTCATTGTACATGTACATGCATTTCATTTGCCAATGCAGAATCTCGAACTGATATACTGTTGGGTACATTGATAAATACTGCTGGATAAATAAAGAATGTATACTCGCACTCGTATATATACAGTAAAACTCTTCTAAACCCGACGTTCATTTAAGTATAAATATCGGTCTTGGAGACAGGTTGCAGCTTAATGCAGTGTGAATGTCAGGCAGAAAGCTCCTCTAGGAACTTTCTGCCTAACTTTCATCTTGCATTAAGCAGCAACCTGCATAAAGGTATCTAAATCCTCCTCTACTAGAGTTCCGGTTTAGAGGAGTTTTACTGTACATTTATTTGTCTTCTCTAATCAGGTACTGTTTTAGTACATGGCAAATGTTTAAATGCAAATTGGTTGTACAACACTTTTTATATCTTGATTTGTGACTGTGAGGCCAATGTCGATAACGCATGATTTATTACGATTTTAAGTCAACGAATCAGCTTCAATTTCTGTTTTATTGGCACATCTTCAACAAAACTCTTATTAGCTTAGAAAACAGCACTGAACCATAGCTACATACTGACAATACAGATGGCAGTAAAAGATACACTCCATTATATATATGTGAGTATGGAGGTATGATTAAAATATTGACTACGGAATTTTGAAAGTGGAATGGTCCCTCGCTGTTTAACGATATAATCCATTAAGGTAGAAATATACACCATCAACCCATTCCCTCTTAGGCTATGTTTAGATCCAACCACTTTGAATAAATCTACCGAAAAGGAGCATTAACAAGAGGAAAGGAAAATTCTAGAATATTTTTGTTTGAAACCATTGTGATAGGAGCAAATGCTCTATTTATTACAATGGTTTCAATAGGTGATTTTTACAGAGGCATAGAAATGCGTATTTATGGAGTAAAGGGTGAAGTGGGAAATGGTAGACTTGATGACATTTGTTTGATAAACAGTACACTCTGATCAGAGGGTTCCTCTATGAGCGTTCTGATCTGGGTCTGCACTGTTTGAAAATGCAAGAGCATTGGTTTCCCAACAGAGATCCAGATAAGATGCGTAAACTTCGATATTTTCTAGAATATCTCCTTTATTTATCCACCAAATCCTATACTGTGACCACTCTTTAGAATCGTCTCAAGGAGACAATTCTAAAGAGTGGCCATAGTATAGGGTTTGGTGGAGAAATGGCGATTTTAGTATTTGGGTACGCACATTTATCTGTAGCTCTATAGCTCCATAAATTCCCATATTCAAACAGCTAACAAAAATACAGAGAAATACTTACCGACTGTTGTTAAAAGCATGTTGTCCAGGAATATAGCTATGAACACAATGAGTAATATGAGTCTCCTGGAACCCCTACAGTTCACCACCGTCTGTTTCACCTTCCGTATCCCCCCTGCTGTTACGTCCATGAAAGTCATGTTCTCTCGTTGTTATCTATATTACAAATCCAAAGAGCACGAGTCAGTGTTCGAATCGCCACAATGGAGTTCTCTTAACCTGACCACCTTTAAAACGCTGAACAAGGAGCACTTGCAAAAATCTGAAAAGAGAATAAATTTAATCTAATAATATGTTAACCTTTTACTTCATGCATAGTCATATAAGAAATAATGACATAATTTCGTGCAGGAACTGTCTGTTCTGGGTCTATTATGTTTGTACAGTCATGAAATGGCGTACATCTATTGTGGCAAACGAGTCACTAATGGGTCACAGTGTAGATCCAGATCAGAGGGCTTCTAGAGGAGCCACTTCATTAGGACCAGCGTTGAAAGGGTTAACTATATGGAATAAACAGTTACTATAAAACACGTGATTTTGTTAACCTTTAATACATTGTAACAACTGCATGACTGAATACATTTATCACAGAACAAGATTCAATGTAATTAATGTAACTATCTACCTGGACAATGAAATACAAATGTACATGTATCTATTTTTTGTTTAATAATAATAATAATAATATTATTATTATTATTATTATACCATATTTATATAGCGCTCTTTTCACACAGGATATGTGCGTTCAAAAGCGCTTCACATAGATACATTTTATATACAAAACAGGGTATATCCAATGTGTAATTATAGAACATTTAAAATAAAATATATTTAATACTTATATATAGATAAGAATAATAATAATAAACAAAGAATTTATTTAGAACATAGGTAAAACAATTTCATCCCTTCCGTAAGTTTATCTGTCTGTGTCATATTATGCTCTATTATATTGTGTCAGCGCACTCACATCATAAAAAACAAAATTTGAATGTAACATTCTATGCACAGTGCCAGTATGTCACACACTTTTGACCCAGACCCAACAGAACTGGGTACAGTTTTTGGCATACAACACTACACGTAAAATATTGCTGGAAAATTGGGTAACAGAACAGATCAATTTGAAGTTCATGCATATAAACTAAGCAATACAAATAAACAACTGTAATATACGCGCAATATGCAACCCCCAGTCAAACACTATTCGACCCGCCATGGCAATGGGAGCACACAAGGGATAATCCGTATTTTAACGGAGTTGTAATAGGGTATATCCGAAACTTAATTACAGAGTAAAATGTCCTATTATGGGAACCCGAAAAGCCCAGCCAAAGTAAAACTAAAGAGGGTATCCTGTATACTGTTCCTACAACATATCCCACCGGCTGCAATGGAACGGATTCATATCAAATTAATATACACATCAAAAATGTATTAATGCATGTACAAACACCCCATCTTAGTAGAGATCGTGCGACTGAAATTATCTTAAGTTATACGATATACGATGGTTGCAACTGGAAGCTGCGATCGTTTTTGTTAGAAATTACGATTATTTCTGTCATAAGAAGTAATTCTTAAATGCTGCACACTAAAATCTGCGATAAGTTCGGCTATCCGTGTAGAAACGACTGTTGTAAATTAGAAATTAGTACAGTTTAGTCGTACTTTCGCCAAGAAAGACGAGCCCCAGGGTTATTGCCTTTCTCTAAAATGTTAGACAGTTATGGTGTCTCATCAAGATGCATACCCTATGCCTTTGTCACTAACTTCACTCGAAACTTGCATGTACGAGGTGCGGGGTAGGCATTCTCTGAACGGTTGGTTCAAAGTATTATCTCGCAAATCGCGACCTGAGTAGTATTCCAAACGGCTTGGATGCAGATGAGAGGCTGAGTAACTCGGCGTCTCATCAGCATCAAAGCCGTTTGACATGGGGTCGATAGTTCTCGAAAGCTTTTGTCATGACAATTGGTCAATTGTTTCTCATAACATAACATGATATTAACCCATTACCTCATACGCTATTTTTAGACCCAACCACTTTGAATTATCTACCGAAAAGGGGCATTAACTAGCAAGAAAGAAAATTTCGGAATTATGTAGTGTTGAAACCATTGTGATAAATAGAGCATTTGCTCATATGGAGCAAACTTAATGCTCTATTTATCACAGTGGTTTCAAAAAGTGAATTTTAAAGAGACGTCAAAAGCCGTCATTATGAGGAAATGGGTTAAATAACATATATTTCATTTGACATTAAACTATACAGCACATATATAGCGTACGTGTGAAGTATATGTTCAGGTATACTTACAAGCATACCGAGAAATAAATGTTGATCGTCAAATTGTACCAGCTCCAATATTGAGAAAACAGTTTGTTTGTCTCATGTTAAAGTTAATACGTCTAGTATTGTCACTGATACGCGTATTACGTCTGCAGTTGAATTGAATACAATTACTATTACTACTACCGCAACTACTATTACTACTACTACTACTACTACTACTACTACTACTACTACTACTACTACTAGTAGTAGTAGTAGTAGTAGTAGTAGTAGTAGTAGTAGTAGTAGTAGTAGTAGTAGTAGTAGCAGTAGTAGTAGTAGCAGTAGTAGTAGTAGTTTAGTTTAAAATATTTTATTTCAATAAATATTGAAAGGGGTTGGGCCACAAGTTCTTCCAACATTAGTTACGACCATTCCCCTACAATTTTAACATTGCAATTGAGTATTTAGCAATATGACTATATAAATACACTATAACATACACAAAAAAAAGACAGGAGGAAAAAGTAGAAGAAGCAGAAGATGATGATTAAAGAAGAAGGAGAATATGACTAAATGTTAACAACATATCAAGAAGAAAAGACAAATAATATGTATGAAGGTCTAATAGTACTAGGTACTGTAAACTGAAGTTTGGCAATTAAGTGGTCAGGCTAAAGTGACTGCTGCTTTAAGGTGTAGCTTTCTGTGACGCTTCAGATCTAGTCATTACTACACTCAGACATTAAGAATCCTTAAAATGTAGCAATTAAAACACCAGTAAAAATAAATAGCAGAAAAAAGTTTGGTAGTTAGTAGTAGTAGTAGTAGCAGCACTATCAGCAGTAGTAGTAGTAGTATTAGTAGTGGTAATAGTAGTATTAGTAGTAGTAGTAGTAGTAGTAGTAGTAGTAGTAGTAGTAGTAGTAGTAGTAGTAGTAGTGGTAATAGTAGTAGTAGTAGTAGTAGTAGTAGTAGTAGCAGTATTAGTAGTGGTAGCAACAACAGCAGCAACAGCAGCAGCAGCAACAACAACAGCAGCAACATCAGTAGCAGTAGTAGTAGAAGTAGTAGAAGTAGAAGTAATAGTAGTAGTAGTAGTGGTAGTAGTAGTAGTAGTAGTAGTAGTAGTAGTAGTAGTAGTAGTAGTAGTAGTAGTAGTAGTGGTAGTGGTAGTAGTAGTAGTAGTAATAGTAGTAGTAGTAGTAGTAGTAGTAGTAGTAGTAGTAGTAGTAGTAGTAGTAGTAGTAGTAGTAGTAGTAGTAGTAGTAGAAGTAGTAGTAGTAGTAGTAGTAGTAGTAGTAGTAGTAGTAGTAGTAGTAGTAGTAGTAGTAGTAGTAGTAGTAGTGTAGTAGTAGTAGTAGTAGTAGTAGTAATAGTAGTAGTAGTAGTAGTAGTAGTAGTAGTAGTAATAGTAGTAGTAGTAGTAGTAGTAGTAGTAGTAGTAGTAGTAGTAGTAGTAGTAGTAGTAGTAGTAGTAGTAGTAGTAGAAGTAGTAGTAGTAGTAGTAGTAGTAGTAGTAGTAGTAGTAGAGTAGTAGTAGTAGTAGTAGTAGTAGTAGTAGTAGAAGTAGTAGTAGTAGTAGTAGTAGTAGTAGTAGTAGTAGTAGTAGTAGTAGTAGTAGTAGTAGTAGTAGTAGTAGTAGTAGTAGTAGTAGTAGTAGTTGTAGTAGTAGTAGTGTAGTAGTAGTAGTAGTAGTAGTAGTAGTAGTAGTAGTAGTAGTAGTAGTAGTAGTAGTAGTAGTAATAGTAGTAGTAGTAGTAGTAGTAGTAGTAGTAGTAGTAGTAGTAGTAGTAGTAGTAGAAGTAGTAGTAGTAGTAGTAGTTAGTAATCATATTGCTTAACAACTTTAATTACTTCTTTAATAACACTACAACTAATGATTTTACTTACTATAAGAATAAATGGCCAAATAGTAACTAAATGTATACCTCTGTGTTTGTATCCAAAATGTTCCCCACTAAACAGAATTGATAACACTTTTGTTTCCAACTGGTTATTTTTAAAAAAAAAACAAGTGTAGTTATTAATTAGACAAGCAAATTGTTCATGTTCGAATTCGGTGTATTTTCAATATACAGGTATGTAGTTAACGAGGAATATTTTCAGAATGTCCCCTTGTTGTTGTAACACTCTTGTACACACAGATCTCGGTTTCCTACCATACACGTTAGTGTCTTGATATCACATATAAAGAAATCAAACAGCAGCCATATGGGTCCACTACTGACGAGTAGGCAGTGTTTACTGAATTGCGATCTCTTACCCGATATATAGTGCAGTCTGTTTGCTTTCCGGGGATGGTTATAGGAAACTTTCCACAAAAGTTATTCACCGATAACGACCAAGGCTGGCGTGGATGTTTAAATGTGCGAAAATATTTGACTACTTGACAAAGGATGACATTTTGTTTTGTGTGTGGGAATAATGCATTTGTTACGTTCATTAGTCCTTTGCCCGCTACGCACCACCTGAATCGCATTTGCAAACAGTTTAGATCCAGATGAGAAATCGAGCAATTCATTAGGATCCAAGCTAAAGACACTAATTCAATATTTTCTCAAAAATCTAGAACGAATCGAAAGTAGGTAAAACTTGTTACAGATCGGAGATTAAGTAGACATCATTTTTATAGCAGGCAAAGGATTAACGGGCCACACTTCTCACCTTCCTCGTGATTTATGACACCCGATGCAATACCGAGCAATTCCACGCCAATTTGACATTTCATTTCCCGCCTTTGCAACCATAGTAGACCCAGATCAGACGAATCCTGTAGGAGCCATCTGATCAAGGTCTGCTCTGTTTGTTTATGAAATGATATATATATTTGCTTCTACAGCTTCTGCCATGAAACATTCCCTTGTCAATGATGCCATTATAAAGACCATACAATTGATATCCATACATTCATTATGTATTACACGCGTTTTCATAAGGGAAAGAGTAAAACAAAACGAAGTCTGCTAAAAGTTTTATCTTTTGCATCTTTTACTTGATTTCAATTCATTCAATATTTTCAGAGACTATTATCTGAACGTCAATCAGTTTGGATCCTGATGAGACATCGAGTTACTCGGCGTCTCATCGGGATTCAAGCTGTTTGCAAATGTAAGTCAGACCGCGCTAAGGGCAAAGGGTCAATACTCATTACTGATCTGTTGCTCATTAAACAAATTATCTGCGTTATATTTACTATGCGTCTTATTTATTATGCGCTTTATTTACTGTGCGCTTTATTTACTATGCGTTTTATTTACTAGGCGCTTTGTGCATTTCATGTACTTTGCATTTTTATTAACACAGTCTAAACCCACCACCAAACAGGAGGTCTAGTTCTGGATCTTAAAGACAGGTAATAGCTTAATGCATTAACCAATTACCTCATAGGCTAGTTTTTTTTAGATACAACCTCTTTGAATAAATTCATCGAAAAGGAGCATTAACTAGAAAAAGGAAAATTTTAGAAGTTTTATAGTTTGAAACCATTGTGATAAATAGAGCATTTGCTCCTATAGGAGCAAATGTTCTGTTTATCAAAATGGTTTCACAAAGTGACTTTTACAGAACCGTCAACAGTCGTCAATATGAGGGAATGGTTTAAGCAATTACTTGCCTTTAAAGACCCATACAGTTATCTATATGTATATACAAGACTGTCAAATTCTATCTTCGAAATTACATATGGAACGGATATTTTAAATTATTATTCTTAAATCTATAAATCCATGGATAGTCCTGGTAGATTCCACTCATTATGAACAGTAATTAGTTCACATGATGAATATTAATTAGATTAATTTATAGAGTAGCACAACATGGACATGGGAATATGACGGAGACTGTAGCATTAACTCTATAAATTACATTCTAAGTAAACAGAGACGATCCTAATCAGACGGCTCCTATAGAAGTTGTCTGGTCTGGGTATAATATGTGTGCATAGGGATAGAAATGCGTACTTATAGAGTAAATGGTTAACTAACAACTGATCACATTATCCCATATTGACGCATTTTTGCGCATCTATAGAAATCACTTTATGAAACCATTGTGATAAATAGAGCATTTGCTCCTATAGGAGCAAATGCTCTATTTATCACAATGGTTTCAAACTACAAAATTCTAAATTTTTCCTTTCCTCTAGTTAATGCTCCTTTTCGGTAGATACATTCAAAGAGGTTGGATCTAAAAATAGCCTAGGCGAGAATGAGTTAATACTTCTCTATGCAAAATACGAGTTTTACTGAATCAGATTTAAGATATTCTATCCATAAAAAAAGAAAAGACGAGTCGAGCTGAGCCGTCTGATCTGGATTTAACGCAACCGATGGAAAATTGATATATCTCAGTGTAAATATGATTTTTCTGTTAACCCATTTCCTCATAGGTTATTTTAGTTATAACCTCTTTTAATTAATCTACCGAAAAGGAGCATTACTTAGAGAAAAGGAAAATTGTACAATTTTGTAGTTTGAAACCATTGTGATAAATAGAGCATTTGCTCCTACTGGAGCAAATGCTCTATTTATCACAATGGTTCCACAAAGTGACTTTTACGGAGTCATCAAGAATTGTCAATATGAGGGAATGGGTTAATCTATGAACGCATTTGCAAACATAGGAGACCCAGATCAGACGGCTCCCGTATGTCATCCGATAAGCGTCTGCTGTTTGCTTCTGGAATGATGTAAATCTGATTCTTTCTCGTCCAATCATTGTCTTGTGTCCATTTACCATTATAAAACTTTCAACACATTACTATTCAAGATCTCTATATTTCTCATCCGAGTATTCATAGAGTAAAGGGTTAACCCTTTACTTGTTCTCTATTAAGTCCAAATTTCAGTACCTACTGAATTTTCATGGACAAAATATTTATAATAAACGTTGGAAGGCGGAGCATTGTAGCCATTTCTGAAACTAAAGAAACAGATCTATCAACGTCAATAAGCAACCAGAACAGACCCTAATCAGGCGGCTCCTATAGGAGCGGTCTGATCTGGGTCTTCTCTGTTTGCAATTGCATGAAAATGCGTTCATATGAAGGAAAGGGTTAAAATCGAAATGGTCAATGCACTTTATTTCACATGCGATGCAGACAAGATAACGACTCTGCATTAACTCTGTCGCTGCAAATGTTCCATCTGCGATTACCTATGTAATCAGTTTGGATCCAGGTGTGACGTCGTCTCATCAAGATCCAAACTGTTTCTTGAGGTGGTATGTTTTACGAAAATTGGAGAAAACTAAACAAACGAAAATTGCAGAGACGATACAATTTGCAGACGACAATAGTTATCAGCAAAAGGGTTGATGCGAGGAGGCATTGTTCCATTAGTTACATAATACCCTTGTCTCCCCATGTATTTACAAAGTCATCCCAGTCACTCTGCGAGTTGTGAACGGTAGTCTAACACCGTCATCGATTGTACAAACAAGCTTTAATTGCAGTATTGACACGGGAGTTGAACTTGCTGCAGTAGCCACTCATGTTGTCCCAATAAATGGAACTTTCAATCCTTTTCTAAACAAGTCTGTAATATTCGACTCTTGTCCGTATTCGGGTAACATTGTACAGTAAAACGTGTCTTAAGCATTAATTTCACAGATGCGCCTTTTAACGAATTTACAGAGTCCAGATAATCAGAATCTATTATGTTTGCTTAACCCTTTCCTCCATAAATACGCATTTCTACGCCTCTGTAAAAGTCGCCTATTGAAACCAAATAAAATAAACGAGCAAATGCTCTATTTATCACAAAGGTTTCAAACTACAAACTTCTAAAATGTTCCTTTTCTCTAGTTAATGCTCCGTTTGGGTAGATTTATGTGGCTGGATCTAAAAATAGCCTATGGGGTAATGGGTTAAAAATTATGCAATAATACAGATATGATTTTACAGTGGATTTTCCTGTGTTAAAATACTCTAATTGACATTCAATCAGTCACTATTTATCACATGGATATTAATGGAGTAAATTGTTAGGTAACTCTGAAAAAGAATATTGAAAACTGGTGGTAGCTTAATGCAGAATGTAAGAAATGTAGAAAGCTCCTAAGCTTTATGTATTACCCTTGATCTGTATTAAACAACCATCAACGCTTTGTAACGCTCCAGTGTTTTCTCAGTGTACGTCGCTTAGACAGGTTTTACTCTCTGCGTATAATGAAAAGGTTATTATCAATTATTTTATACGAAGACCCGAATTTACCTCATTATTTCCAATGCAATAAATAATGACATCATGAATATTAATTAGCTGATTTCTTTATAATGGCATATGAACACATGCTATATTTTCTGCATTTGCAGAAACTGTATACAGTAAAACCTCTACTTAACAGGAATTCTAGTAGAGAAGATTTTAGATACTTAAGTCAGGTGACTGCTTAATGCAGGGTGAAAGTCATGCAGAAAGCTCCACTGTGAGCTTTCTGCATGACTTTCACCCTTCATTAAGCTGTCACCTGTCTCCAATACCGATATTTATACTAAATTTAACGTCCGGTTAAGAGAGGTTTTACTGTAATCAGATTTAATACATGTTATTCCATTAGCAAACAGAGGATACCCTGATCAGATGGCTTAAACAGGTGTCGTCTTATCTGGACATACACTATTTAACCATTTTCTTTTTATAAACGCCTTTTCACACCTTTAAAAACAGAGAAGACCCAGGGTCTGCTCTTTTTGCTAATGAAATTTGATAGAATAGATCTACCAATGAAAGGGTTAACAATTTGCCGGTGGCATTTGGTCCAAGAAAAAGGATATTGGCCTTCCGAAAAGTACAGACTGTACGTAATCTTTTGTAATTTCTAAGAAAACGTCTGTACTTTTTTTAACAGTAATAAACACGCGCTTGTTCGTAGACTTCAGCAAGATATGGACGAATTTGTGATAACAAAGCAAATACTTTGGATCCGAAACGCCGGGTAGCTTGGAGTCTCAACAGGATCCTATCTGTTTGACACTTTGGTCGGGCTGTTTAAAACGTAATGCCAAACGTGATACCTATAGAAGACTGCATATTTTACTATAGAAAATCGTTTAGAAAGTTAAGAGTTAAGTTCAGTGTTAAAATTCTACATACGTAAAAGCGGCACAGACCTTTAACCCTTTACCTGATATACTTGTACATGTAGATGCTTTTTAACACTATTGCAAACAAAGCAGACCCAGATCAGACTACTCCCATAGTGGGGGGGGGACGTCTTATTTAGATCTCCTGTGTTTGTCAATGGAATTTCTATACCATTTGTCATTGCATTGTTTTCACTTGTTTATTTAGCAATACGAGAACATTAACTAACTAATATTCATAAAAGGTGGAGTCTGCCAAGAACATTAATCAGGTATAGAGTTAGATGATTCTCTGTTGGACCTGAAGTTTTCAAGATCAGATTCCTCTTACCTTAGAGATTTGTGATCACAGTTTTCTCAGCTGAGAAAATTCTAATCGAATTCTTCTCACAAACCATTTATCAGATTCTGACAAGAATATCATCGATGCCGGTTTTCATGTGAAATGAAATCAAATTCTTCACAGGCCGGCGATTTGTTAGAAGAATATGATCACAAATTCTTAGAAAATAAAATTCTTAGAAAAATGAGTTCATACACTGCTTTGTTATGCAGTTGAACTTCGATATATCTAACTCGGATAACTCGACTTCGGGATAACTCAAACAAAACGCTTACAATACAGAATTGCTCTAAACTTTATCGCGACAGATACATGTATCTATAAACACGTGTGACAGCTCAATACAGATATAAAGTAATGCTGAAAGCTCCTCCTACAGGTGGAGCTTTCAGCATTAGCTTAGATCTGTTTTAAGCTACATGTATGGCCTTGAGAAATTGTTCAGATTTGAAATCGGATGACTCGTACTCCTGATATCTCGAACTAATATGTATTGTCCCTTGAAGATCGAGTTATCGAATTTCAACTGTCTGTGAAAACTAAGGCCTGTTTTTGTACAGCAGTACTAGAGTTTCGCTATAGCGACCACGTGATTTGTTAGCATAAGAGACTGTAAAAACAGAAGAATGTTCGGATAAGCGAGGGATTACAGTAAAACATCTCTATAACGGCCACTAAACTGTGTTAATTAGTTGGTATTTAGGGCAGGTTTGTTGCTTAAAGCAAGGTGAAAGTAAAACAGAACGCTCCTATAGGAGCGTTTTGTTTTACTTCACCTGCTTTAAGCAGCCACCTGTCTTTAACACAAACTACTTGATGTAATTAAATGGCCGTTATAGAAAGGGTTTACTGTACTGTATCTCCGTTTTGTCTTGAAATTGATATATGTTAATCAGCTCATTTGTAATTCAAATACAGCGACAACTGATGTCTATTTGCACTGGGAACATCTATTTTGCAATGTTTGTGTTTGATCTCTTTTTTGATTGTTTTTATTATTGGACTGTCATTGGAAAATTTATGACTTTAACCAAGAGAATGATGACAGTATGTGGACTTTGTTTCTCTCAGTGTAGTATATTTATTTCTAAAGAGTGTATTTTAGAGAATATCATTTTATGTTTTTCAAATTAACCCTTTCGCTGCCAATGCCGGATCTGTGATTACCTATGCAAACAGTTTGGATCCAGATGAGATACCGAGTAACTCGGCGTCTCATCAGGATGCAAACTGTTTGTTACTGTTACTATGTTTTTGAAACAAAAATAAAGAAAATCAAAAGAATGAAAATTTGTAGCAGACGGCCAAGTTAGCAGACGACAGAGTTTGGCAGCGAAAGGGTTAAGCGCATTAAACACGAAGCTCACGACACAATGTTGTTTGCACGTGAAATCTATTTTAACCATTTGTCTTATGGGTAGTCTTGTCAGAAATAATGACATCATTGATATTAATTAGATGCACTTTTATAATCGCATATGAATACAGAAATATTTGACCATTGCAGAAACTTTAAAACCAGACAAGGAAACAGAACAGACCTTGACCAGACGGCCCCTACAGGTACCAAAATGCATCTCTATGGAGTAAAGTGTTTCAAACAAACATTTGTGTTGTGATCACTTTTTACAATCGCCTCGATGACTTAAATCTTTATTTCTGCGCTAAAGCCTAAGTTGTGATCACTCTTTAGAATCACCTCGAAAAGACGATGCTAAAAGTAGTCACAGAACAGGGCATATTGGAGGACTGACGAATTTAGTATCTATGGGTATTAAGATATAGTTTACACAGAGTAAATAATTCAAACGTAAATGAGTAGATGCATAAAATAATTCATTTATTCTTAAAATATGAAATAAATGAAAATAAAAGCAAAAAATGCACTAACTCGTTATATCTCCATCAAACGTTTGTGACCTCAGTTTATAATTGTCGCGAAGTTATTTTTGGGGAGAAATAACTATTTTAATATTTTGAAATACATGTATGCCCTTTATCTATGGGTTTGTTAAGACAAAAAGAAAGTCGTTCAAGTATATATTCAGATTACTCGATTATCGCATCCATTTTGTATTGCTGGTTTAACTTTTATAATACAAAAATCGTTCTTTTCGTTCCTAGATGATATAATAAAACTTTTGCCTTGACCAATCAATTACTTGAGAATGATCTCAGACTCAGAAGTTTTATAACCTTGGACCACTGTTTCGTACTTTCGAAGCTACATCCGAGACGAATAAAACATCTATATTGGCGTTCATTTATCGTCATTGTTTAAAGATAGGTCTTTCATCCAATGACAGTAATGCATACGGTACGATCCTGGTTTAGACAACTTTGCCAATATGTCGCCTTGAAAGTATTTCAGTATTTTGTAAATGACCATATTATGCATACAGAATCACACAGGAAGCTTGTCTTACATACTCCAAACTCAGAGATTTGCTATCACTTAGATCAAATTGGCAAACAACTATCGCTTTGAATGGATCAGGCTGTTCATTTACAATTATATTGCTAAAGAACCCTATTTCCAGACATGGCATGCGCACTATACAGCACAGTTAAACCTGTCTAAAGCGACCACATATTGAATAGAATGCAGAGCTCCAGATAAGTGCGTAAATTCTCTATTTCTTTACCAAACCCCATGTTGTGACCACTCTCTAGAATTGTCTCGAAGTTCGTCTCGTCGGGGCGGTTCTAAAGACTGGCCATAACATAGGGTTTGGTGGAGAAATGGCGATTTTAGTATTTGAGTACGCACCGTTATCTGTAGCTCTGAATATAAGAGTCTATAAGAGCAGGTCGTTGCTTCATGCAGGACGAAAGCAATACAGAATGCTCAAAGAGGAGCATTAAGCAATGAGGAACTTTCTTAATAACTTACGTCCTGCTACCACCTGTCTTAAACCCTAGAATTAGATTTATTTTAGACGTCCGTTGTAGACCGGTGTTACTGTTTGTTGGCAAAGAATCCCGTTTCTAGACACATCATGCACACTTTACAGTACTGACATAAAAGGTTCTAGACGGTTTCGTCTCATATGCTCAAGGATTTTATCAACGCATGATTGATGTGTCAACACCCCATCTGCAAGTATGTTCTAAACGCGCAATTCAAATCCTTTTTTGTCGTGTCTATCTTTCAATTACACATTATTGATAGGCATCAAGAAATACACTGATTTCCTTGCGTTAGGTAAAAACCCCCACAAAAATACCGTTGCAAATGTTACTGCGACAGTATGGTGTTGATTTAATGCCTGATGAATATTCATGTGAAAATAATGACTTCATGAATATTACATGTAATTAAGTAGGTGATTTTGGGCACACATAATGTTTGGCCATGGCAGAAACTGTAGAATCACATCCTGTATAGTTTTGTGAGTAAACAGAACAGTCCCTGACATAACGGCTCCTGCCGGAGCTGTTTGATACGGATCTACTCTGTTTCTGGGTCTCTTCGAGACGATTCTAACGAGTGATCTAGAGTTTGGTGGAGAAATCAAGGAGTTACTCTTGAAAATGTTTAAATATACGCATCTTATGTGGACCTCTGATGATATACATTAAAACCTCTCTAAAACGATCTCCTTCAAGAAGAAGAATTCTTGGAATTAAAGCCATGTGGTAGGCGAAAGATATGCAGAAAGCTCCTAAAGGAGCCTTTTATATTACGTTCGACTTGCATTAATCATCCATCCACTGGCTTTAAGACAATAATTTCGTTTCTTTAAGAGGTTGATTTAGAGTAGTTATACGATACATGATGATAGGTGTTAAATCTTCTGAAAATATTGAGTTAATTCACAAATTTGCGCTTTACTTTGATATATAGTTTTTGCAACATCGACCATGCTCTATTAACCCATCACCCCCATATTGACACCTTTTAATGCCTCTGTAAAAGTCATTTATTGAAACCATTGTGATAAAAAGAGCATTTGCTCTTATGGAGCAAATGCTCTATTTATCACAATGGTTTCAAAACTACTCAATTCTAAACATTTTCATTTCTGTAGTAAATGCTCCTCTTCGGTACATTTATTCAAAGAGGTTGGATCTAAAAATAGCCTATGAAGAAATGGGTTAAGACTGAAACAATACATACTTAAAGCGATAGTCCCTACAGTAAGCATTTATTTGGTATTTGTTCTGTTCAACCATTATTATGATAATTGTCAAGTTGAACATATATCGACAAATGCACATGTGATGCAAAATAATCCGAATTCGTTGATACATATAGTATATGTTGCGCAACAAAATATCATCGGACTATGTTGAACAGTAACGAAACTAAAACGCAACCCGAATAAGTAATAATACATTGGCGAATAACATCGGGGGTATTCTATATCAAACACATAAAAGTTTTGTTTTCTTCAGCGTTTATTCTTTTAATTTTCAGGATTGTTTTAAAACGGGCTACACGCAGTGCCTATCACTTTTTATAAGTATATTCGTTGAAATTTGAATGTTCTGTATACCATTTGAAAATAATAGGCTACCCTTTCCCCACATAGGCTATTTTTAGACCCAACCTCTTTGAATGAATCTACCGAAAAGGAGCATTTACTAGAGAAAAGGATACTGTTAGAATTGTGTAGCATTGAAACCATTGTGATAAATGGAGCATTTGCTATTTATCACAATGGTTTCAAGAAGTTACTATTACAGAGGCGTAGAAAGGCGTATTTATGGATAAAAGGATTAAACAATGAGTCATACAAAGAATGACACATACACTTTATGTAAAGTGTTCATTCATACAGAAATAGAAATATGTTTCGTAAGGATTGTCTCATTTGAATTGCATGCGTGTATAGGTATTCAGTATTTGTTTAGCGCCCGTGATTGAGATAGGAAAAATACATCTCTCAACAAAGGTGTACTGACCGAGAAAATGATTTATGTAAAAATATGAGTAATATGCATGAATCAGCTGGTTTATTATGATACATTGTAATACCGTACTAACGCATACGGAGTGAACTAAGTGGTAATAGTATTGTATAAAAAAGGTTGACGAAGGGGTTAAATAATAACGTATAGTAAAACCTGTCTTAAGCGGCCATTCAATTATTGAGCATAGGGGTGTTAAGAAGAAGGTTGTTGCGTCATACAAGACCATAATCATGGCTCTTTTTGATGATCGCTTAAGACGGGTTCTACTGCAGTTTAAACCAAATCAAGGATGCGAAACTAGATTAAAGATATGTATTTACTCTTTACTTTACATAAACGACTTTTGGCGCCTTTACAAACAGCGCAGAAACAGATCAAATGGCTGCTACAGGAGCCGTCTGATTAGGGTCTGCTCGGTTTGTTTATGGAATTTTATAGAACATACTTGTATTCTAAAGATTCCGTTACAGCCAAAGGTTTCTTTAGTCTTGTACAATTATAAAATACAGTCAATAAATGTTCGTGAAGTGATAGATTCTTATGATAATTTTTTTTAACTCTTTCGCTACCAAGGTTGCATCTATAGTTACTTTTGAAAACAGTGACGCTCCAGAATTCAAAGTGCTTGTTACTGTGGTAATGTATTGAACGAAAAGGTGACGAAAACGAAAAAGTTTGCAGACGACACTATTTGGTAGCGAAAGAATTAACCCTTTATTCCATGAACATTCACGTTATGAATAATAACATCATGAATATCAATACTATTTTGATTGTTATAATATCACATGGACACATGAATTGTTGGCCATGGCAGAAACTGTAGAATCATATCTATTTTATATCAAAAACAAACAAGAGCAGGCCCTGATCGGACGGCTCCTACAGGAGCCGTGTGATCTGGACCTACTCTATTTACAAAGGTATAGGAAGGCGTATTTATATAGTAAAAGAGTTAATGCACTATCATTGTGATTATCCACCAGTAAAAGTTAAAACTGGATTATAACATTCCATGTACAATATGTAATGATTCATAGTATCTTCATGTAGCACTTCGCTAACATATTCATGTAAGAAATAATGACATCATTAATATCACTCAGATTTATTGTTATAGCAGCACATGGGACACAGGCAGTCTTGGCCATGACAGAAACTGTAGAATCGTATCTATATTGTATCACAAGCAAACAGAGCAGACCCTGATAAGACGGCTCCTCTAGGGGCCGTCTGATCTGAGTCTACTCTATTTGCAAATGCGTAGAAAAGCGAATTTATTATGTAAAGGGTTAAGCGCATTATGGTTATGCAGATGTAATATATCAGAACTTAATGACTGTAAATGTGACATGATTCGCATTTGCAAATAACATGGAGCCAAATGAGACGCCGAGTAACACGGTATCTCTCTAGGTTTGACACTCGGTCAATAGTTTCTCAAAAGCTTGATCGAATCGGCAGATGTCAAATTTGCACTAGAATAAAATTTGAGCAGAAATTGTTTTTTTTTCTTATCGCCGCGTAAGAGCTACATTTTGACTTAAACTGCATGAAATGCAAGTCCAGTGATGATTGCAAGTAACAGTGGTCAGGGGATTTTGTAATGGTTCGTGAGATTTTATTGAAAATCGATAAATACCTCTGTCTACACGCTTAACCCAGTACCTGATAGAGACGCCTTTTGACGGCTTTGCAAACAGAGTTGACTCAGATTGGACGGATCCTGTAGGAGTTGTCTGGTCAGGATCTACTCTGTTTGTTTATGAAATTATAATAGATCTGATTACACAGTTTACATTATGGTCAACATATAATATGTCCATATGCCATTATAAAACATCTGGTCAGCTGATGAATATTCATGATGTCATTATTTCTTACATGAATGTGCATGAGGTAAAAATGGTTATATAAGATCACTATAACTCTGACAATGCATTGAAGTAGCGAGTATGTTTACAAAGGCATTGAAAGTCCCTCTCTAGTGGTAGAACGAGAGAGGCATCTAAAATCTCATGTCAATACTGTAATCAAACCCTATTTGCACGATCGATGGTAAAATTAGCCCCGTGGCGCATGACTCGGAAACGTCCTTAGAATGCAATGCACGGTACATTTACTATACTCACATAACTGACGCATTACTTACTTATTTATAATAAAAAATATAGTACCCTTAAGCGGCCGCCTAAAAGAAATCTGATTATGGGTCTGTAATTATGGATGGTAGCTTAATGCTGGGCACAATTAATTCAGAAAGCTTCCATAGGAGCTTTCTGTATTACTTTTGTCCTGCATAAGAAAACACCTGCTTTTTAATACTCATATGATTTATTCTAAGCGGCCACCTAAAAGGGGTCTAATAATGGGTCTGTAAGTCAGGTGTAGCTTAATGTAATTGTGTGATAACAAATTGTGTGATATGTGTCAAATTATATGATATATGCCAATTCGTATGATTATGTTAAATGGTGTATGATTTGTTTTACGATTTGTCTCAAATTGTGTTGTTTATGTCAAAATGTATGCTCTGTGCCAAATCGTATGATTTATATTAAATTGAGTCAAATTTTGTCATTTTTAACCATTTGTGTCAGATTATGTTTATGTGAGGCAAATTGTATGAATTGTGGCAACTTGTTTCGTCAAGATGTAAGATTTGAGTTTTGTTACTATATACTATGCTCTGAAAATACTTGTTCATTCATAACGCACGTCTTGTTCATTCATAACATACTTCATATTGATAAAAATACAATGAACAAATCATTTTATATGAAACATGGTTAGCGATAAATATAAACACCCGTCTGTTTGTGATGTCGGATATATATCAAGCTAATCTCTACGTTAACATTTTACAATAGTATTAGCACTGACAAAAAGAACACAGGGGAGCTATTATTTACATGATGAATGACATGCTGGTGAGTTTCCTAATTTAACCCGTTCCTTCATATAAACGCCTTTTTACACATTTGCAAACGGAGTACATCCAGATCAGCTGTCTGATCAGGGTCTGCACTGTTTGCTTTTGCTATTATAAAGTTCTGATTCTACAGTTTTTGTCTGCTTATATTTTGGTCAGATGCAACGTGAATACCTCTGGTTCGTTCAAGTTTATGAGAAGCCATAACAAAGGCTTTCAGAAACTTTTTACCAGGGTCCATGCTTATATAAAGCTTTTTAGTTGAGTCTGAGTTTGTTATCAAGCTTTTGATTGGTCAGATTTGAGCTAAAGGCTCGTGCTGCGGATAGCGACAAAAGGATTTAAAATGAAAGACCCTACAATAAACGCATATATTCAATAACATCACAAAACGTGGTACATGTATTTGTTGATTAATAATTTTATCATGAAGATTGTCAATTTGAACGTATATCGAAAGCTAACCATGTGATACCAAAAAGAACGTTTTCATCGATGCTTATATATTTTTTCTGCAACAAAACAGCATCGGCCTGTCGCTAAACTAAAACGCAACCGGAATACAATGTAAACACTAATACATTGCCGAATAACATCATGACATCGATATCAAACACGTGAAAGTTTTGTCATCTTCGGCGTTTATTCGATTGGTTTTCTTGCGATATACTTCTTTTCAGCATATAAACAAACACTTTTTGTTTAGGTATTTGTAAAACAGTTTAACACCGGTTTAAAATGCATTGCATTTCACATTGTGTACGTAGTACTTACTGCAATGTTTTGTAATTGTCTGTTACTTATTCAGTGGCCCTGTCTGCAGACAACGATGAAGACTCATGAATATCACACCGACAAATTACCAAAACCAATAAAACAGATTTTTATACAGGCCATTACGGTGGAATCCACAGTAAATAGCGCGGTTTGTCTGATCAACGGCTCATTTATTGCACGCCACTCTAAATAACAACATGGCTGGCCATTACCCCTGCAGCTAATGCTATTATAGTTTTCAGTTTCAGTATCTCCAGTAAATGTCTCTTGCGAAAGTGCTGCGATTTTTACGTGCTATTTATATCTTGACCCTTTAATGCGCTGAATAATTAAAACCGGCTCCTCCCTGTCTGAATATTGACTAAAAACTGTATCAGAATTTATTACTGACGGAAAACAGTTTTTATACAAACAGTGCAGACCCTGATCAAAAGTTCACTGTGGAACCCTTTGATCTGGGTCTACTCTGTTTGCAGATTCTTATATTCAACTTCCCCGTACTCAACGAGTTAACGACGGACAAGTTTCATGTGGAAACCTCCTTTATCCATGTTCTTTTAAATACACACAGCTTTAATGAATAAACTTTATACTGTAGGTCGTAATTTGATCGCAATTTGCAAACAATTTGGATCCGGACGAGACACAGAGTAACTCATCGTATCATCAAGATCTAAGGAGTTTGATACCAGGGTCCAAGGTTATAAAACTTTTGAGTCTGAGTCTGAGATCGTTCTCAAGTAGTAGTAGTAATATAGTAAATTGTTTATTATAGTAACATGTG
This sequence comes from Azorinus chamasolen, assembly GCA_963576725.1. Taxonomy (NCBI): domain Eukaryota; kingdom Metazoa; phylum Mollusca; class Bivalvia; order Cardiida; family Solecurtidae; genus Azorinus; species Azorinus chamasolen. The sequence goes on along the minus strand of OY755245.1, from coordinate 2,478,345 downwards.
TTACATCATATTCTTATATGTACAAACATATATACAAATACATAAGCACCCGGCCCCATGGGCCTATATGTCACCTACCAAAAACTGTAACTTTAAACATATTCACATAGATATATCATAGCTTATATGAAAAGATCAAATATTATGGATGTCATTGATATGCAAATAGATACTGTTAGTGGCGTCATCCATGTTACGTGGCATAGATAAATCTGCGCCTAAGAAGAAATGCCTTTACAAGAAACTTGGCAGTCTTTCTTGTCTGATCATTTAAAAGAAAGTTTATTTTTTCTAGACACGCTTTGGCTGTGAACACATTGTCAGTAAACAGACCATGAAAAATGTCTTAGCGCATGACGTCGTACCTATTACAAACTAACAGAAAATGAGTTTCAGTCTCAATATCATTTGAGTTGCACAAAGTGCAAATTCTATCAGTCACTGGTTCGTTAATGTACCTGCCGGTCTCTATACGTAGAGGTAAAATGCCACACCTGAACTGTGCCATTACAGACCGTTTACTTTTGTTTAGGTTTAGTGTCACATAGTGTTCTTCTTTGAAGTCACTTTTAAATTGTGTGTAAGTTCTTAATTTGGGCGAACTTTGAACTTTTGTAACCCATTCATTTTTATAATGATTCATAAGTCTTTCTCTGGTCAACTGTAAATCTACTATGGCTTTATTATCGAAATTGTCCCTTATACATAACTGTTTTCATCTCACTGCTCCAATTACTATTGGAGTATCTGAGCAAGCTCAGAATCTGACCAATCAGGTGCTTGAGAATGATCTTAGACTCAATCAAAAAGTTTTATAACATTTGGGCCTTGGCAATATCTTCTTAATAGCTTGAACGAATCGGACGAAAGATAACAGTACGACAGGTGAGGGTTTTAGAAACCATATCAATGTTAAATGATCTTTATAGAGTTGATCTACTCGCCGGCAACTCACTGAGAGTTGTAAATTCAAACATTTTCACTATGGTAAGAAATCGATTCTGTCGCAACATCGAGAGCTAATTGTTAATTACGCGATCAACATATATCAACCCTTTTTTTTAATGAATATGTATGCTAGAACCTCCCTCAATGCATATTAACCCTTCTCTTGCTGAATTTTAAAATACATATCTCCTTCTTTATCCATGCCCTGTTGTATAATTACATATATCTTCACTGTGTACAAGTATTTCGCTATGCAATCACTATACTGTGGAGTGCACTGGATGCACAATCAACTTGTATATAGTGCAGACCCTGATGAGACAGCTCCTGCAGGAGCTGTCTCATCTGGGTCTTCACTATTTACAGGTGGGTATATTGACGTGAATAGCAAGCGAATGGTTAATTATTTCTTGTGTTTAAATATAAAGTAAGGAACTTGATTCGCATTACAGACAGCAGACTATAAGATTTGGCATGTATAAGCACACAGAGCTGATCCTAACCAAGCGGATCCTACACGGACTGTCTGATATGGGTCTACTCTGCTTGCACAGGCATAAACAGACAAAATGGGATTATCAAGTAACGTCTTAAAAACCTCCAACTTTGTTACTCAATAATTCAGACAATGCTTCCATATCGTTGGCATTAGTACAAGAAGAAGAGGGCAAACGTGTGTTTGCATTTTTGCTACTGGGAATCTCATTTCAATGGTATTGTCGGCCACGCGTGTGTGTATAGACAAATCTCTTGTCAATATCGCAATTAAAGCTTGTTTATATAATTGATGGAGGGACCAGCGTTGTGCCATATGAATCACAGAGTGAATGAAAGTCCATGTAATTGCTATTTGACCTGGGGATGCCATCCTGCAAATGAATACATATCTGTACCATGTAGGCATCGTGAAACCTCATTTTTCCAAGATCATATTATTCTCAGGTGTAAGAATGTGTGACCTGAGAAGAATGTGACTTTAAGTCACGTGAAAAGTCGATTACAATAAACCCCCTCTAAACCGGAGATTCTAGTAGGGAAGACTTTAGATACTCTGGGCAGGCAGCTGATTAATACTGGGTGGAAATCACACAGAAAGCTCCTTCTGCATGACCTTCACTCTGCATTAAGCTGTCACCTGTCCCAAAGGCCGATATTTATACCAAATTTAATGTCCGGTTTAGAGGGTTATATTGTTCACAGAATCTGAGAAATTTGTGATTGACTTGTAACTATGAATTATGAAAAATGAGATCGTGAATTTCTCAGGTGATAAGAATATGATCTTGGAAAAATGAGGTCGGACAAGGCATTTTGTTATGTAGTCGTACACGAACGAAGCGCTATATCGTATAACTTTGAATCTGAATCTTTCGCTGTCAACTTTTATCGCCTGCAAACTTTGTCGTCAACAACAACAACAACAACTTTTCAGTTTTATTCCATAAAACACAGTCACAATGTTACTCGACATCTCATCTGGAGCCGAACGTTTTGCATTATAAACATACAAGCGACATTGTGCTGTTAAGATACGCTTTTATAGTGTTTTACTTAAATTGGTAATCAAACAGCATATGCTCTATACATGTATCTCATAGATGATAATATTGATGCACTGTATTCACAACGTACATATATTTAAAGACACAATCTGAAGCTTACAGAATAACTAGATCTATTCATGCAGCTAGGTTGAACGATATCACTTTATTTTCGGAACTTGGGATACAGAAAGGTACTTGTTACACCAATTATGCACTACAAAAATCTCCCTTTCATTGAAACGTTATTTCTAAACCTATCGTCTTTCATAATACTACTAGCAGAAACACATTGGTCCAAGAAAATATAATTCTAGTAGAAAATAATTTAGATATTCTTAGGCAGAAGGCTGCTTAATGCAAGGTGAAAGTTCCTGCAGGAGCTTTTTACATGACTTTCACCCTGTATTATCAGCTGTCATTTTCTCCAAGACTTTCTCCAAGACAAAACCTCTCTATAACGACCACTGAATTGTGTTAACTAGTTGGTATTTAGGACAGATGGCTGCTTTAAGCAAGATGTAAGTAAAACAGAACGCTCCTATAGGAGCGTTCTGTTTTTACTTTCACCTTGCTTTAAGCAGCCCCCTGCCTTTAACACAAAATATTTGATGTAATTTAGTGGTCGTTATAGAGAGGTTTTACTGTAAATTTAACGACCGGTTTAGACGGTTTTACTGTACAGTATAGTCATTTATCCATAACTTCAATCTTTTAACTCTTTACTCTAACTCTACTGTAAGAAATAATGACATCATGCGTATTTATTACCTGAAGCTTAATAATAGAGCATGAGCACGTGCGTTTTTGACCTTGGTAGAAACTGTAGAGTGTCGTTTATATAATTCCATAAGCAAACAGACTAGACCCTGTTCAGACGACTGCTACTCTGTTTGCAAAGGCGGCATGGAAATGCGTGTAATATACTGACAGGTGTCAATCTCTAATGCTTTAGTCTATACAGTAAAATGTCTCTAACCAACCACTTAATGAACAAACATGGGTGTCTTTAAAAAGAAGGAGTTTGCTTAATGCTCATGTAGGAGCTTTCTGCATAACATACGTCTTGCATTAAGTCACCGCATGTTTTTAAAACATAGAATTATTTAGGGAGGTTTACAGTAGTACAAAGTTTTGAACTACAGTAAAACCTCTCTATAACGACCACTTAATTACATCAAGTATTTTGTGTTAAAGGCAGGTGGATGTTTAAAGAAAGGTAAAAGTAAAACAGAACGCTCCTGTAGGAGCGTTCTGTTTTACTTTCACCTTGCTTTAAGCAGCCACCTGCCCAAATTATCAACTAAATAACACAATTTAGTGGTCGTTATAGAGATGTTTAACTGTAGTTAACCTAATACCACCCCACTGTACAAGTGCAGCAGAATCAGTACTTCAAATCAAATAACGGTTTTAACTATCTCACAAAGCTGGACCAATTTCCCCCAACTGCATTCATTAGGAAACACAGTGTCTCCATTTGAATCTCTACTCAGAAGTAGTGCTGCTATCAACCCAGACATTATGTGACATAAATTGTTTGCATAAATATCGTATTTCATCAGCAGTAGTCTTCAACGAAATTAATATGCCACTGTGTAGAATATTCATTCAAGTAGCACCACAACAATATACAGATCCTATGCTAGCGCAATGAATGAGCGAAATGACCGAACCTTTTCATTATTAGGCAAAGAGCAAGTAATGATGGTCGTTACTATCTCTGGGGATTAATAATCTGTGTCACTATCATAACGATATGCATCTGTTAGTTGGAAAATATGTGATGATATTTTGTCGATGGTAGCCTTTTGTGTGTTGTCACATTTTATACAAATCACCTACAAAACACATTCTGAGACAAATGTACAGTAAAACCTCTGTATAACGGTCACCTAATTCTGTTAATTAATTGGTATAAGGGCAGGTGGTTGCTTAAAGCAAGGTGAAAGTAAAACAAGTTAAATGCTCTATTTATTACAACGGTTTCAAACTACAACATTCTAAAATCTTCATTTTCACTTGTTAATGCTCCTTTTCGGCAGATTTATTCAAATAGGTTGTATCTAAAAATAGCCTATGAGGTAATGGGTTAAACATCTCTTATCTCGCAGTGTGTAAAGTAAACTCCTGCACTGTCCTTCAATATACTTTGCCTTTGTTTAAACTTTTGATCAAGATCAGAACTTTCTCAAAACAGCCAATTTTAGTCTGGGATAATTGTATGCATTTTAGTCGTATTCATGATATTTTCCTGATTGACCCTTTTAATGCAGGTCAAATGTAATGCAGAAAGCTTCTATAGGAGCTTTTTGCATTACTTTTGCTTGCATTAAGCAACCATCTGCTTTTAAGACTCCTATGCTCAATAAAGAAACGACCACTTAGGACAGGTTCTGTCGTATTTACTAAAGCACATAGAAGACATTTCTACAATAGCCGGTAACTTATGCAAAATTGTTGCTAATGTATTACGTTTTGTTTGTGTCTAGCAGAACTGCCTTTGTTGAGGTAGGGCCAAATATAATTATCATGGAAATGGCAGAGAGGATGTTATCCATCTTGGGATTGTGTTGTAATACAACAATAGTGTGATAACGCAGAATTCTCTGCCTATGACTACCAGCATCGTCCAATACAATTTAAACTGTTTTCTACCTCAACATGTTTCGCATCTTCCACAGTCTGCTCTTGAAATAAATCAATACATGTATTATGTATCACATTTTATTACCTCTTATCAAGTAATGCAAACTATTAACTCTGTACAAATGTTGATATGGGTGCCAACTTTCGAGAAAGTACTGACCAAGTATCAAACAACTTGGATCCAGATTAACGCCGAGTTACTCGGCGTCTCAACTGGATCCAAGCTGTTTACAAGTGCCAGTCAGGTCACGTTTTGGCGGATTAAGAGTTATGTAGTAGTTGAGTACAATGCCGTGTTAATATTAATATGGCATGAACATGACATAATAAAAACCATGAAACCAGAAGTCATTGCACAAGTTAAAACATATTTTAGAATAGCTTCTTTATTTCTCCACCAAACCCTATGTTGTAACTACTCTTTAGACGATTCTAAAGAGTAGTCACAGCATATGGTTTGGTGGAGAAATGACGATTTCAGTATTAGAGTACGCATCCTTATCTGTTGCTCTGTCGTACCTAATTATTTACAAAATCAAATGCATATATACGCTAAATATAATGTCTCCTCCAATTTGAACCTTGTGCAATATGCACTACGTCAGATTTAAGCAAGTTTTCAAGAAATTGTTGATCGGGTATCAAACAGCTTGGATCTTGGTGAGGGCACCGAGTTACTCGGCCTTTCCTCAGGATTAAAGCTATTTGTAAATATGAGTCAGGTCGTGGGTTAATACTAGAACAAACTACAAACAGAAGCAAAAAGGCCAGGCCTTCACCGCTTATCATTACACTCCGACAAACTTCTGTTCGGGGATAAATTTCTTGTCAGTACAACAATTAATACTTGTTTGAACAATTGATAGCGAACGCATACGGCAATACAACTCTCTACCAGTTACTGAATGACAGTGTAATTGCCATTTGACCGAAGCATTGCTGTGGGCGTATTGGGAAAAATGGGAAAATGTTCATGACTGTTTCCATGTGACATTCTACAGATTTCCGTGTTTGGAACTCGAATGCACATGATCAGTTTTAAACAAATCTGACCAGTTTAACCCTTTACCTAATGCATATTCATGTAAGACATATATAGGATCTTACATGCGTGTCCATTACAAACTGGTTTTATGAAACGAGTTCACTATACTAATATGACACGAGCTTTAGTTCTTACTCTTTTAGGGTTAGTTTTATCACAAAACCCTCAAAAGTGCCATAGAAAGTGAAATAGACTATATCTGACGGCTGTTTCGGTTATTGTTTACAGTGTAGTGCAGCTGGATTCAAACTGCTCATTTGCATAAAAATGCACTATTTCGTTTCCACGATTAATGACACTCTGTTTTGGCACTCCCACACGGCAAATTATGTGATAAATCGGCATTATGGATATTGATAACGCGAATTGGTTTGTAATTTGCATATGGACGGAACCCACGAAATGGCTAAGCCAGAATCTCTATTATTACAAAGGCAAACAGAAAATACCCTGTTCATAGGTTCCTACATGGGCGATCTGATCTGGATTTATTCTGTTTGAAAGGCGTTAAAGGCGTAAAGGATAATAGCGTATAGTCTCTCTAATATAGTATTCGCTACAGAAATACAGGTGCCGGCTCTTCTTTTAAAGTATTATTTAAACGAATAAAGCTATATATAAACACATATTAAGTTGTGTAGTTTGTTGATACTTGAATAGTTTTGTTGAGATGTCAATTTAGTTTTTAGGGTGACGCAGAAGAGTCAGTAGAGTGGTCGGCTAGATACTCAGGTGTTGTGAATTCGATCCCCACTTCCGATGGGTATTTTAAAAGGACATTCTATCACGGAACGGTAATATTTTAATTACATGGCTCTTTAGTCCTTTACATGATAGAAATTCACGTTGATGCCTTACGCAAACAGAGTCGATCCAGATCAGAATCTGCTATGTTTGCTCATCAAGTAATATAGATATGATTTTACCATTTCTGTTATAGTTATAAATCCTATGTTCATATGCCATTGTAAAAAATAGCTAATTAATATTAACGATGCCATTATTTTGTACATTAATAATTACAAGGAAGATAAGGCTGTATGTTAACATACACTATTGTCTCCTAATCCTAGGAGCGAACCAACCAGACACGGCACTACCTTTATTCGGAGTACTTATTTAGGACACCTTTGGTACTTACTCTCTCAGGTATGACTTGGCCGGATATTGAACCCACAACTCACCAGTTCGAAAGCGAATGCTCTCCAACTGAGTTGACGCGGTTGTATGTACAGTGTAACTAAATGTAAAATCTTTCACTGTTAAATATTGTCGTCTGCAAACTTTCTCGTCTGCTACAATTTTAGTTTGATCAATTCTCCATTTTCTTTCAAAAACATTGCTACAATAATGCAGAGTTCGGATCCTGGTGAGACACCGAGTTACTCGGCGTTACATCTGGGTCCAGGCTTATAAAACGTTTAGTTGAGTCTGAGTTCGTTCTCAAGTTTTTGATTGGTCAGATTTGAGCCTTTGGCTCAAATCTGACCAATCAAAAGCTTGAGAACTCAAATATGACCAATAAAAAGCTTGAGAACGAACTCAGACTCAACTAAAAAGCTTTATAAGCATGGACCCTGGACCCAAAGTGTTTATACATGTAATCGTTAACGCGACATTAGCGCCAAAAGCGTTAATGAATAATTCAGCCACTAACAATGTATTGTGTAAGGCATGGAGCTCAAATTTTAGTTTCCATATCTAAGCAAAATTATAAGCTGCTTTGCGTCATACCTCCTGACTGTTTCTGGTACCAATAAAGCATTTAGATGAGCGTTCATCTATCGCATTCATTTCAAGCAGAAACCTTTATGCGCTGACAGTAATATATTCAGTGATAGCCTGTTTTAGTCACCTATGCCGATATGTCGCATAGAAAGTATTCCAATGTTTGTAAATGACTGTATAAATGCATACAGAAACACTCAAATGGCTTGTTTTACATTCCTGTAGCGATTAGATTTTCTACCACTTGAACCTAATTGGCAAATGCGTCTCACGCTAGACCAGTAGAACGATTCTTTGCCGTCATCAATTTACAATTATATTGATAAAGAATTCCGATTCTGGTAAAAGATTGAATATGCATTGAATTAATGTTGCAGGCATTTGATTGTTCATGAGTTAAAACTTAACTCCATGTACAATGTATATTCATCTAAGAAATAATGGCATTGTGAATATTAATTAGAATATTTGTTATAATAAAACATGGACAATAGAATTTTAGCCATTGCATATCGAGGGCTTTATGCAAAACTATTCTAACTCCTTCACTTTGTGAAGGAGTTAGAATAGTTTTGCACCATGCCCTCGGTATGCAATGTGGAATCATATTATATTATAAGCAGGCAGAGCAGACCCAGATCAGACGGCTGATAGGAATTGTCTGATATGGGTCAACTCTGTTTGCAAAGGCATAGAAAGGCGTAAAAGGTCTAGTTGAATGCCTGGTTGAAGGCCATTAAGGCTTCCATGAGGCTGCATGCAGCCTTAATGTTTTTTAAGCGATCTTTCACTGCATGTTAAAAAGCAGATGGTTTGTTAATGCCGAACAAAAGTATTGCAGAGATTTCTACAGAACGTTCTTCCTACTGTAGAGAATTTCGACTTTATTTACTTTTGTAATCCTTTACCTTATAGAAAGACGTGCTGACATTTTTACAAACACGGGAGACCAAACCAGACGGCTGTTAGATGATCAGGGTCTGTACTGTTTACTAAAAGAATATCTTAGGTATGATTTCATACTATTTAATATCATTATAGCAATGTATTCATTTACCTCATGAATATTCATGTAGTAAATAACGATACATGTATCATGAATATGAAATAGATGCTTTGTTTAATGGAATATGAACACAGAATGTGACCTATAATAAATAATTAGCAAACAAATCAGATCCTGATCAAACGACTCAAACAGGAGCCGTCTTTCCTAGGTCTATTCTGTTAGCGAAGGCGTTAAAAGGCATATCTATGGAGTAAAGGGTTATGTGGTTTTATTGATACCATGGCAACTGGTTATATACACACATATATATAATTATGTAAATATATATACATCTATGTGAATATAAGAATATGTAACTGTCATTATCTAATATAGATGAAATCGTTCGTTGAAACATGAGTCACTCGAATTCACACATGCACATGAGTCACGCATGCACATAATGTCAACAGTATTCTTCTGATGTGTTAACTCTTCGCTTGCTAATCGCGTCAATATACGTACCTGTAAATAGTGAAGACCCAGATGAGACAGCTCCTGCAGGAGCTGTTTCATCAGGGTCTGCACTATTTACAAGTTGATTGTGCAACCAGTGTACTCAACAACAGTGATTGAACAGCGAAATACTTGTACACGGTGAAGATATATGTAATTATACAACAGGGCATTGGTAAAGAACGAGAAATGTATTTTAAAATTCAGCAAGCGATGTGTTAAGTGTACAGTCACGTTTTCTGATGTGTTAAGTGTACAGTCACGTTTTCTGATGTGTTAAGTGTACAGTCACGTTTTCTGATGTGTTAAGTGTACAGTCACGTTTTCTGATGTGTTAAGTGTACAGTCACGTTTTCTGATGTGTTAAGTGTACAGTCACGTTTTCGTGTTGCTGTAATTCCCATCCCGCTATTCGCGACCTTACCCGTATTTGTAAACATCTTGGATTCAGATGAGATGCCAAGTAATTCGGCATTTCATCAGGATCCAAGCTACTTGACACTAACAACCTTAATCGAATTGAAATAAGTTAAAGTTGAACAAGATCAAAATTGAAGGAGATATCATTTATTTTCACAGCTGGGAAATGGTTAAGTTAAACTAAAAATGTATTAATCATCGCATACGATAATAAAGAGAACATCTCCAACTTACATGTTTCATGAAACAAAATGTCTACCACTTTTTAATGTCTTTGAAAAGAATTGGAAGACAGTCTCTAGATGAAACTTTGCTAAGCCTTCTTAAGACCAGTGATAGTAATACGTGGACAATTTACCCCTTTCCCTGTTCTATGTTTATTCCACATTACAATACCTACAGAATATTCATGGACCAAATAGTTAAAATGAAATATGGAAGGTGGGACATTGTACCAAATTTACAAAGTAATGAAACAGGTCTATCAAATTCCAATAGCAAACAGAGCACACACTGATCAGGGGCTTCACTTTTTGTCTCAAACTCTATTTCTATATCTTTGCTTTATTCCTTTGAAAGTTGCATTTATTTATCTCATTTCCTTATTTTATCAATGATTTAACAAAATTGGCGTGCAGACGACAATTAGAAATTTGGCGCCGAAAGGGTTAAAGCGACACACACTCGTATACAAACAAAACAAAATTAATACATAATATAAAACAAATGTTGTCAGGATCCTGACTAGCACGGTTGCCGTGCGGATGAACTCAGAATTTTTAACCTTTCGTTGCTTAATACTCATGGATAGAATAATATTGTCATGATTATTAATTAGCCGAATACTTTTAAAGCATTACTAACAAAGGAATTATTGACTGTAGAATCAGTTACATATAATTCCATTTATATGCAAACAGAGCAGACCCTGATAAGACGGCTCCTACAGGAACTATCTGATCTGGGTCTATACTCTGTTTTAAAAAGCGTGAAAAATGCGCTTATATGAAGGAAATGGTAAAGCGTCTATGGTGAATGAGTAAAAACACCTGCCAGCATTACAATCAAACCGTACCCCGTTGTGAAAACACTAATTAATTTTGATCTGGTGCAATTTTGAATACATTTGATTCGAACAAATAATTGAGCAGCTATTGGTCGAGTGGCAAACAATCTGGACCCAGATGAGACGCCGAGTTACTCGGTATATTGCCTAGATTAAAGACGGCTGTTTGCACGTGTGAGTTAGCTCGCTGATAGCGGAAACAGGGTTAATGCCTATTTTCATGATCGATTGTAGAATTAGCTTCTTGTAAGGACTCCCAGGGGCCATCGACAACGCACATGTGACAGTTTGCAGTACCACTATGTGAAAGTGAACCCAGGTTACACAAACATACAGGAGAACCTGTCTAATTATTGGTCTGCAAGTAATTGGTAGTTTAATGTAGGTTAAACGTAATACAGAAAACTTAGTCAGGAGCTTTCTGCATTACTTTGACCTGCATTAATCAGCCGTCTGCTTTAAGACTCGTGTGTTCAATAAATGAATGACCGCTTGAGGCATGTTCTAATGTGTATTTATTTGGAAAATTGTACATCAGAAAATAATTTATAATTATAAGAATGAAACCATTGGAAAATGCTTCTTAACCAAATCTGATGAATATTTATATAAGGAATAACGACATCGTGCATTACATCAATTAGAGAAACTATTATAATGGTACATGAACACATGACTTTGGTCATGGCACAAGTTGTAGCGTCAGATCTGTACATTTTCGTAAGCACACAGAATAGACTCTGCTCGGAAGGCTCCTCTGCTCGGAAGGCTCCTATATGAGTGTTCTGATCTGAGTGTACCTCTTCTCGACTGACACATGCATTCAAACATGTCTGGGGGTAAATGATTATAGTCAGGAACCAATTTATTTGATAGATATTGTAAATTCTATATTAGACCTAGTTAGCCATGCTACCAATGGATGTACTTCTAATATCAACTCTTATTATATACCGCTATAAAAAACTAATGTTTGCTGAAATTTGCACACGTTGCAATTTGACTATTTCCGATTGGATTAAGCTTTTTTGGAACTATTAACTAGGTATTAACCCTTCGCTTGCTATTCGCGTCAATATACCTACCTGTAAATAGTGAAGACCCAGATGAGACAGCCCCTGCAGGAGCTGTCTCATCAGGGTCTGCACTATTTACAAGTTGATTGTGCAACCAGTGCACTCCACAGCAGTGATTACACAGCGAAATACTTGTACACAGTGAAGATTTATGTAATTATACAACAGGGCATGGGTAAAGAAGGAGAAATGTATTTTAAAATTCAGCAAGCGAAGGGTTAAAAAGATTGGTTCCTGATGAGACGTCGAGCTAAACCGTGTCTCAACTGGATCCTTGCAAATGCGAGTCATGTCGCGGATACAATGTTTATTAACTTAATCCAAATGCCATACATATGCAATCTTCTTTACATTAATTTTTATCCAACCTGGACCAATTGTTTTAAATATTCTGCTTAGGAGTCTGAATTCATTCTAAGTATATCATTGGTAAGATTTTGAGTTAACAATTACTCCATAAATACGCTTTTCTATGCCTTTGTAAACATAGTAGATCAAGATCAGAAAGATCGTCTAGGAGTCGTCTTTTTAAAGTTAGCTTTTTCTGCTTGTGAAATATTTTAGATATTATTCTACTGTTTCTGTCATTGCCAAAGGTTCCCTGGTTAATTGTCCCTGTATAAAAACAATATTATAATATATTCATGATGTCATTATATCTTCCATGAATATTCATGTGAGTAAAGCGTTAAACTCACATGTGATGCACGAGAACGAACCCAGACCAAGTAAAAACGTTTATAACCACGGATATTGTTAGCCATCAGAAGTAAAACACAGTTATTCAGATACACTGGCTTAGCTGAAGAACCAGATGGGAAGTTTAACCCTTGTATGGCAGACAATATAGACCAAGGTCAATGAGTTCCTGTAGGAGCACTCTGATCATGCTCTACACTTTTGTCATTCAAAATTCTCTCACAAACCATACCCTTTCATACTGAATGGACCCTGTCGTTAAACATTGATGGATCAAGCCACTTTAAAAATCAAACATTCATATGGTTAATGTATGCGTCATGCAAGAGAGCATTGACAAGCTTTCTTCATTACAGGATTTGTTTCATACTGAGTCGCATGCAATGAATACAACCTTTACAACGTACGTATTCTATAGGTACCAGGCGTTGAAAGTCATCTATAAAGTCCAATATCGCTCTCCGATGAAACTTTGTGTCCGATTGCATTCCGTCTAGATTTTTCAGTATTTTACTCCTCGGACAATTTCATTTTAGTAACAACATGGAATAGTATGTCTGATATATATATATTTCATGTATTAGTTCATATTTGTCTTTTCTATGACAGTTATTTATGTAGAAAACTCCGTTACAGGGTGTCCCCATACGAATCAGAATATTGATATAAATGAGCAAAATCAGGCAATATCTGAATATCGAACAAGCATAGACAATCACCGGATTTCCAAATTAAGCAACCCTTTTGAAACACCTGCTCGGGGTACTCACCACCAACCAATGGTCAGTAAACTCAACTAATATCTAAATGCTGCCAGTCAGAGGTCAACACAACGTTATCATGGCAACCAACTACACCTACGATTGAGTTTGTGATAGCAACATGCCCCAACATACCAAAAACCGAACCATAGCAAAACCATGTTAAAACTATTATCTTTAAAATGTATTTGAACTATACCACTGCGTTAAAACTATTTTTACTACTGTGTTAATGTATTTCTTTGTTTTCACGTACAATGTATTATCATTGTTGACCATGAGAGGATATTCATGGAGACATAATAAAATCATGAATATTTATTAGCTGAAGTTTTATAATGACATTTGACCACACAATGTCTTGGCCAATGCAGGAACAGTAGAATCAAGGTCCATGCTTATGAAGCTTTTTAGTTGCGTCTGGGTTCGTTCTCAAGCTTTTGGTTGGTTAGATTTGAGCCAAAGGCTCTGATCTGACCAATCAAAAACTTGAGAACGAGCTCAGACTCAACTAAAAAGTTTTATAAGCATGGGTACTGATCTATATAATTCTATGAGTATAGCGCACCCTTATCAAACGGCTCAAGTGGGCGCACTCTGAAATGGTTCTTCATTTGTAAATGTGTCAAAATATGCGTAACTGTCAGATAAAGGGTAAACATCAATGTTCTTTAAAGTATATTCAGGTTCTATAGAGACAATATCAATGTCATGTTATGTATGATAAAAAAAAGCAACTGACATCGTTCACCTTTTGATAACTACTTACCATATTTGTGTAAACCTTTACTCCATGAATATCCGTGTAAGTAATAATGCCATTATGAATATTAATTAGATTAATTGTTATAATAGCACATTGACACAGAGACATTTGGCCATTACAGAAACTGTAGAATCATAATCTATATTATATGCAAACAGAGAAGGCCCTAATCAGATGGCTCCTACAGGAGCCGTGTGATCTGATCCTTTGATTTGCAAACGCTTAGAAACGTGTATCTATGGAGTAAAGGGTTAACGAAATAGTCCCTACAACAAACTAATATTTTCAATAAAATATGATGTTAGCCTTGTTCAAATATCGATATGAAGATGGTAAATTTGGATTTATATTTAAAGATGCCTCTGTGGTACTAAAAATCGTTATCGTCAGTACATGCGTGTACCAGATTTGGTTTTACAACAAAATATTACAGGCCAATTTTGAACAGTTGCGAAAACTAAAACGCAACCCGAATATACACTAATACACACACGAATGACATTTAGATCTTCGATATCCTTGTCATTATTCGATCGAATTTCTAGCGATATACTTCTTTTAATCTTATAAACAAACGATTTATGTAATTTTGAGGTAATTTTGACATGCGTTATAAGTAGATACTACATGTATCACTTTGATTAATCTCCCTTGAGGGAAATAATATCACTTTAACTTAACTATGAATGGCATCATTTCATAGAAAAACATTTATAGGTTTTTAAAACAGTTACGCACGCATTAATTTACTTAGTGAGTTTAAGTCACAATGGAAACTTAAAACCATTGACAAGACATAACGTTGACTGAATTTTCAAAACTTCAGAATAGGATTTCTTTATATTACACCTTTCTGAAACAAACTACAATTCACATCTCTGAAACCTTCGGTTCCATTTCTGGGTCAAATAAAGATTTTATATTGAGGTTGATTTATTGCCATGTTTTCACGCGGTGGCCTTTAGTTCACTGCTGGTAATGTATTCAACAATACCCTGTTTCAGTCACCTTTCCCGATATGTCGCATTGAAAGTATTCCAATGTTTGTAAATGATCGTATAAATGCATACACAATCACCAATAAGACTTGTTTTACATTCATCGGGCTGTTTAGAGTTTCTGGTGCCTGAATCATATAGGCATATATCTCTGGCTCTTAGCAACTGCAACTATTCAACCTTATCACCATCTTACACATCCCATTTAACCATTTCCCTCCTAGACTAATTTTAGAAACAACTTCTTTGAAAATCTACTGAAAATGAGCATTTACTAGAAAAAACAATTATTTTTTAATCGTACACTTTTGAAACCAATATGATAAATGGAGCATTTGCTCCTATGGCTCTATTTATCACAATGGCTAACACAAAACTTGCAGGAGCGTTAAAAGGCACAAGTAGGAGGGAATGGGTTAACCATTTCAGTGACAGCATTGTCGTATGTTGGGGATATTTTTGTCTGGTTCAAGTTGGGAGGGGCGTTTCTTTAATTGCTTTATAAAAATATAAACAAGATGTCAAACAGTTTTAATTCTGATTAGGCACCGAGTTAGTCAGCGTCTCATCCGGATCAAAATCGTTTGCATATGATATCACAGACCCGGATTAATGGTGGTAAATGAGTGGTTAAAATGCATGCATTTATACGGATTTAAAGCTGATACTAATATATAGGAATACGTGGGTACCAGCCAGACAGTCATATATCGAGTTGACAGCTAATCTGCAAGTCGTATATAAGGTCAGAAATGCCAAATCAGCATTTCATTGTATATCATGTATGCAAATAAGAAGCATTAAATTCTTTGTATCGGTGTTTTACGTCGTCACTTTAACAATATTTTCAGTCACATCGCGACATAATTGCAATGTTCGTGCACAGAGGGTAGAACTGCCGACCTACCGCAAGCCATCTGAAAGGCTTCCTCACTTGAAACATCCGAATCGCCAAAGGTAGGATTCGAACCACAACAGTGATTGTCAGTCGAATACTATCCCTTCGCTTGCTGAATTTTAAAAAAAACACATCTCCTTCTTTACCCATGCCCTGTTGTATAATTACATATATCTTCACTGTGTACAAGTATTTCTCTGTGCAATCACTGCTGTGGAATGCACTGGTTGCACAATCAACTTGTAAATAGTGCAGACCCTGATGAGACAGCTCCTACAGGAGCTGTCTCATCATGGTCTTCACTATTTACAGGTAGGTATATTGACGTGAATAGTAAGCGAAGGGCTACTTTTACTCGACTACGGGGGATCCCGATGTGAGATTATACAAAACTAGTTTATTTTCTTTATATTTATCCTACAATCTGTGTTCAACTCGTTAGAATAATGTCTGAGAGGATATTCTAATGAGCTGAAGCATGGTAGGCTTTGTCTGAGAATTGTATATAGATCAGTATGCATATTTCCTACTAAATGGTAACTAAATTGGTTTTTATTATATAATCTTTGTTGTGTAAATAACTACCGAACAGTGATAAAAACATTGATTCGAACAATTAGTCTTTATGAAGGATTTGCTATACTGGTGAAATATAACATTCATATAACACATAGTTTGAAGCGAAACATTACTACTGCTCGGGTTATTGTCGATTATAATCACATTTGAACTTAGATTTTTCGAACTCGGATAAGTCGAACTTCGAGAAAACTGGAAGTAAAATTTCACACCTTCCACAATTTACAATACAGAATTGTTCTAAAATGTATCACTATGTATATCTAGAAACATATGCGACAGCTTAATGCATGACGAAAGTAATGCTGATAGCTCCCAAACGAACTTTCAGCATTACTTTAGAACTGTGAACTTGAGAAATTGTTTAAATTAGAAGTCAGATGAATCGAACTTCTGTTTTGTTGATGTAAGTTGTATTGTCCCTTGTATCAACTGTATCGCAGCACAAACAATGATATATACGTACTTAACCCTTTCCCTCATATAAACGTTTTTTCACGCATTTGCAAACAGAGTAGACCCAGATCAGACGGCTCCTATAGGAGCCGTCTGATCAGGATATACTCTGTTTGTTCATGGAATTTGATAGATCTGTGTCTTTAATTTTTAAAATGGCTATAATGTTCTACATTACATGTTTCATTATAACTATTTTGCTCATGATTATTCAGCAAGTATTAAAATTTGGAATAAACATAGAACAGGGAAAGGGTTAAATCATTCTTTTGTTTGTATCTGGTATACTGAGGATAATCAACTGACTGATATTAACTCTCATAAGTATTACAGTATTCGTATTAATGTGAACAAATTGTTAACCATTTTCGTATACATGCATCTTTCCACCAGATATATTCAGGCTATGATCGGCTTTGCCGGAATTAGACGACGCTATATGATATCTGAAATTAATTTAATATCGAGAATTTTATGTAAACCATCTATAATAGGCATGTCCCGTCATTCTACTGCTTTCATATAGCCCTTCAATGTATAGTGCGGTTTTAAATGTAAATTCGATGTCTACTGATTAAAAATAACTGCCAAACATATAAACGTACAATTACTTAATATTCAAGAAACGTCTATTATTACAAGAACACAACTTTAATTTATTACCTAAAGTTTTATAATAATAATAATAATAAGTGTTTTATAATAATAATAATAAGGAAGCATAATTAGTGTTTCGCTCTTTAATATCTGTCTCGATCATAAATAGTTATGCTGATATGCATATGCATAAATCACTGATAGAGCTGGCGCGAAACTCGCAATCCACTATAATAATTATACGCTATGAGCTGATTTACTTACAGATTTTCCCGTTCTTGAATTTGACCGACACAATAATTAAAATTTTAAATACTGGTAAGTTCTTTTATATACTACAATCAATAGTAATATTGTAACCTTTTCATAAAATTCATGAATATATTGTGTAATTTTGCAACATCCAACTCCCAATGGCTACCTTTAAACTAACTTCTTCTAGCTGGAGAGCACATTCATAAATTCTATTCTGAATATTGCAATGGCGGAGTGTTAACATGCGGTGTATATTGACGCAAAAATCTCACCACCCACATTCCATTTCCCCGCTTAGGTCACTAAACCAGAGACTATTATTACACACCTTTATCAATCACTAATACAAATAAAATATTTCAGACATTATATCACTATTCGGACTACTACATGTATATTGCTCATTATTTGAGCTACTGCTTTTGTCCCATTGCGTGAATGATTCTATAGCTTGAAGTTCCAATAAAATGTTTTTGACGCCAAATCATGTTTAGGTCTCTGCTTAAAGTTTCTTCAGACAACTGTGTGTCAAACAACTTAGATACCGATCAGACGATGAGTTACTCAGCGTCTCATCTGGATCCAAACAGTAGGCAAAGTAAATACAGATTCGACAAGTACACTCTGTGTGTCGCTTTCTGACAAAAGGAAACAACACATCTTTTTTTGTTGTTTGTTTTCAGAAAACAGAGATAAGATTTCTTCGTTACAGCTGGACTGACTTTTATTCCATGCTAAGTCTTTTGTCAATACCACAATTAGCATTTGTTGATACAATTGATGGCGAATTCAACCGGTGCTACGTCACCCTGCGTAACTTAACCCCTAACTCTACTCCATAGACACGCCTTGTAACGTCAGTTGTAATCAGGACCTTACTGATCTAGGTCTATCCTGTTTGCAAATGCGTTAAAGGCGTTACTATGAAGGAAAACTCTTGTTAAAGGTCAAATTAGTCAGTAGTATCAACAGTCCACACTGTCCGATCATATATTTTATCATCAGTTTTCATCAAATATTCTTTTTTCTATTCTGTGCAAAATCAAACGCAATTGGAAATATTTCATTTAGTTCGTTATTGCACTACAGATGAATCTCGCTAAAGCATGCACACTCTTTTTCAATATAGGATTCTTCAAAAGCAGGCGCTTGCTTAGTGCAGGGCAAAAGTATTACAGATAGCTCAGTGAGGAGTTGTCTGCATACATTTCGTCCTGAATTAAGTTACTATCTGTTTTTAAATTCAAGAATTAAAACTATTTTTCGAGTGGTCGTATTAGATAGACGTTACTGTATTAATCTAACTATCAAAGATTTCGTTGTATTTACAACCGTATCAATAAATCTGTCTCGTATTTGCGTAAATTGCCCAACAACTGATGACTGTCTATTTGCAAACAAAGCATCTGCTTTCCTGTATTTGTTTTCGCTCTGTTCTTTGTTTGTCTCTATGATTGGACTGACTAAAACATTTTTAACATTTTTAAATAATGGATATCGTTTCATGTAGTATGATGCTTAGCACTTATCCAGATATCCGCGACGTTACTCGCAGTTGAAAACAATTTGGATCCCGATGAGACGCCGAGTAACTGGGCGTCTCATCGGGATCCAATCTGATTGACCCCCGGTCTATAGTTTTTCAAAGTTTGATCACATCGGATAAAGTCAAACTTGCACAAGTTTCAAATTTTAGCGAAAAATATTTTTCTACCGCAAGATAATTGTTAATATTTCAAGGCAATGTTTGTTTAGTAGTCAAACATGCTAATGCTTAATTATGGCCAAACCTCAGATGCCACGAATTACATTGGGGTTAAAAGACGTGTCCTAGATCGTATTACATGAACATGATTCGATAGTCTCAATGAATGTACAGTATGTTTCAATGAATGTACATGTGGCGGGAATATCGTTACAGTACGATAACCGGAACTGTTAGATTACAGAAAACTTCCTCTCAAACCGATGTTCAAATTCAAAATCAGTTCCGGTATTTTCTGCATGTCTGTCACCCTACATGTCTAAAACTATACAAGCAAGGTTTTACACAAGCGTAAAATGGCTGCCTAACATATCTTTAAGCAGGATTGAAGAAAAAGAGTGCGCAGTATTGTTTAGTTCTTTTAATTAACAGATACATGGGGAACCATGACTATATAAAATAATAGCAGAAAAGGGGGAATGTCTTAATGAGCCATGATCCGTGTATGACACCAATAATACACATTACGTCACAGACCAATGTTATTCACTTGCTAAAAACACACTGACGTAGAAACCATTATCACATTTAGTGCTGTTCACAGGTAAAACTAATTTATGCTAAATCACAAAGCCTCTAGCACCATACGAAATTCACCACTAATTTCATCAAACACTTCACATAATTGCTGCTAAGTAGGCATATAAACTCCCATACTTACAGCAAAAGATACGCGTCATGCCTGGGATTCGAACTCACAACCCATACAACGTAAAACATGTGCTCTACCGAACAAGGTATTGCTGCAAACGTTTGCCGCTATAAAGGTGGCTTGTACATGAACCAAAAATAAAGGTCTACACTTCGAACAAAAGAACAGATTATTCAAGACTACCTTTAGTCTCAGAACTAAACAACCGATTCTTTAAGATAACCTTTAGTTTACATGAAATTATTCGAATAGGTCGACTCAATGCCTATTACCCTTTTCACTTACATGTTCCCCACATTAACAACAGATTAGTATAAGTTATACATTTAGAGGGAAAAACATACACAGTGGAGAAATATGCAACACGTGTCACCTAAAAACAAAACCGCGAGTAAACAAAGGAGTTTATAAACAAAAAAAAACACGAAAACTAAGGGTGCTAAGAAACAAAAGGTTTTGTTTTCTACTAAGGATCGAACGCACGACCGCAAGTTTCATAAGTCAATGCTGTAACCATTTTCAGTATGCTATGCTTGTGAAAGAGATCACTTATATCTAATTCACTGCTAGCATTCAATGCAAAGAGGTCGAGACAGAAAAGTAAAAACAAATAACCCCGATAAAAAATATGTGCGATCGCTGAGAAAAATATAGATAAAAATAAATAAACTTAAATAGATAAAAACGAGTATCACAGTAAAGCTTGTTCATTAAAAAAGAGTGGATTTTATAGAAACACAGGACCGCAGTAAATCGTATATTACATTGAAACCTCACAAAGTATGGGCTGCCTATCGGCAGCCCAATGACATAATTATAGTCTTTTCAACATGGTGCTGAAAATGCCAGGCTATTTGTGGATATTTTATCTGTACATTACCTTTTGCATAACCCTTACAGTACAGCCTCTCTATAGCGACCACTAAACTACATCAAAAGGTTTGTGTTAAAGGCAGGTGGCTGCTTAAAGCAAGGTGAAAGTAAAATACTTTCACCTTGCTTTAAGCAACCACCTGCCCTTAATACCAACTAATTAACACAATTTAGCGGCCGTTATAGAGAGGTTTTACTGTATTTTGTAATGCACGACTCGACAGTTGTCAAACAGTTTGGATTCAAATGGGACACCGAGCGATTCGTCGTCTCATTATGATCTAAGCTGTTCGAAACTCAGTCAATAATAGTTCCTTAAAAGCTTGAATGAGTCGGGCGTTAGTAAAACTCCTGATTTCGAGCAGAAATATTTATTTACAGCGAGGTAAAGGTTAACCACTGTGACCAGATACAAGTTACATTATAGTTAGAGTTTAACGTTAGATAACTCATCAATCTCGAGCTTTCTTCGGGCAGTAATTGCTAAACAGTCATATTATCCAAGAAGGCAGTCTCCTTTTGCTCCTTAAATCTTAATTGCGTTTAAACTTTAGCATGCAGTAAAAGATATATCACCTACTTCAGTTGTCACTGTTGATTTATCTTGCATTTTGTTTCAACAACACGGTCGGAGTATCAAACCGTTTGGATCCTGATGAGACGCCGAGTTACTCGGCGTCTCATCTGGATCCAAACTGCTTACGTAGGTAATCACTCGTCTGCCCACAGCATGCTGAATGTTAAATGGTAGAGCGAATTAAACTGCTTTCAATTATCACCGTATTTTCCCAGTAAACCTTTACCTTGATAATGCTGATATCCTCTTAAAACTACTACTTCACTTAAATCCATTTCGTTACTGCTCTGGAAAAGCGGTTGGCCAAATAACGTTACCGTGATGTCAAACAGTTTGAACCCTTATAAGATGCCAAGTTACTCATATTGTCATCTGCCTCCAAGCTGTTTGCAAATGCTAACCAGGTCGGGCTTAGCTGGTAAGGGGCTAACGCATTCATTTTAAAGTACTAATTAATTCTATGGCCTTCCATTTTAGGAACATCTTACACGGGGATTTGAATCGAAGACGTTGAAAAGCTGGTAAATAACGGTATAAATGCATATCAGCATAACGAATTGTTTGTTTGCATTTTTCTTGGAGCCAGCAGAATTTTGTTCAATGGATTTATTTAGATGTTTGTCTTTTAGGTATGGACAACTGAATAATTAAATTAGTTATGTGCCATGCAGGTTAACCGTTTACCTAACAGAAACGCCGTTTGATTTTTTGCAAACAGAGTAAACCCAGATCATACAGAAGCAGTTTTAGCAGATTTGTTTTCTGTTTGCTTATGGAATGCCATCTGACTCAAAACAAGTTTGCCATGTTAATTTATTCTTGTGTTCATATACCATAATAGAAATTCAGCTAATAAATGTCCACGCTGCTATTATTTCTTTCATGAATATTCATCAGGTAAAGAATAAACCAATTAGATGATACATGTAATACTGTCTAAACAATATGACCGTGTGGTAATTTACATGGCCATCTTGCGGTCATATCATAAAGCGGACCTGATTGAACTCGGTTCGTATTTTCTATATTTAACCGTTCAATCCACGAATATTCATGTAAGAAACAATGAAACCATCAATTATTAATTATTTATGGCAAATGGGCACGATGTTGTTATGCGATACTAATGTATAGTCATATGTATTATTTCAAAAGCAAATAGAGCAGGTCCTGGTCAGACGGGAGCCGTCTGATCTGGGCCTACTATGTTTGCAAATGCGTAAAAAGGCGTATTTATGAAGTAAACGGTCAATTACTGTTTACAAAATGTAAAAAGCATAATTACATGTTGATATATATGCCACTAATCGCCACCTGATTTGCATTTGCAAACAGCTTGGATTCAGATGAGACGTCGGATAAAATGAAATAATCAAACATGAATATGTGTTATTATAAAACCTCACATTTTATGACATAATTTCTAGTGATAATAGTACTGTTTTAGTATAGTTATGTGATTCGGGAATGTTTTCCAAATTAAACTACGATGTCTGCTTTTAAAGTCTCTGTTTTACACATGCCTAAACTCACATAAAGCATTTGATTATATGCTGAAAAGAAGTATATCGAAATAAAACCGATGGAATTAATGCTGACAAAGACAAAATGTGCATGTGTTTGATAACGAAGAGCCGGTGTTATTCGCCAATGTACTAGTATTTATTCGAGTTACGTTTTAGTTTCGTTACCGTTCGAAAATGCAAAAACATTACAAATACAGTAAAACCCCTCTAATGAGACCACCTAAAAGAGGTATAATTCTGGGTGGTAGAGGGAGGTGGTAGCTTAATGAAGGACAAAAGTAATGCAGAAAGCTTCTAGAGGAGCTTTCTGTATTACTTTTGCCCTGCATTAAGCAAACACCTGCTTATAAAGACACCCATGTGTATGCATTAAGTGGTCGCATTAGAGGGGTTCTACTGTATAGAAAAAAGTTTATTTTGTATCACAGATAGAAGTTCAGATTGACAATTATTGACCATAACCAACACCATCTTTATGATTTTATTGAAAGAATTTGTTTAGAATGGGGGTAACAATGGGCTTTGCAGAACTCTCGGTATCACAGTTTGCAAACACTTTCCAGTGCTACAAATTGTTCTGTTATTTGTTCTGTTATCGACTCGGCTAAGTTACAATACCGCTGGCCAATGACCTAAAGGCAATGCTATTATGGTTTTAGGTTTCATTATGAAAAACATCCTCCCACGAAAAGGACAGGAAACCCTGATCTCTCGAACGATCAAACGTACCATGAATACTGTTGAGATTAGCTCTTTCCCTGTTCTATGTTTATTCCAAATTCCAATAACTACTGAATATTCGTAGGCTGAACAGTATAGTCATTTAAGACAAAAGAAACATATCTTCCAAATTTCTTTGGCAATTAGACGGCTCCGTCTGACCTGGGTCTTCTCTGTTTGCAAATTCGTGAAAACAAGTCTATATGAGATAAAGGGTTAATAAAACTATAATCGTGAGGTTTTGTTAGCTCATTTATATTACTGTTTATACTGACAAGGTACAATTGTACATATTTGGGGAATAAATATAAATTTATCACCACGGCTTTAAATTCATTTACAATGAAAACTGTTTTAAGCGACTGGTAACCTGAAGAAATATTTGTCCTAAAAAGCAGGTGTTTGTTGGTGCTGGAGACAAGTAATATAGAAAACTCCTTTTTGCGACATGACTTGCTCGGGTATTTATACAATTAATACATATACATGTATTTTGAAAATAGTGTATGTTCTCATCCAATAATACAACTGTCAGCTGAAATAAATGCACTAGTATATAGAGACATGTTGAGAAAGAATCACATCCTGTGTATCTAGTGTATGCCGTGGGCAATGATTGAACCATATCCATGTTCCATGTTTTTCCACAAACAATACCTACTGCATATTCATGGCTGCATATTCATGGACATCGAAGTTTGATTGCAGAATTACTTTATCAAGTACATTTACAAATTACTAAGCATGTTAATCCATTCCCTCATATTGACGACTTTTGACGACTCTGTAAAAGCCACTTTGTGAAACCATTGTGAAACCAGTCTTAAAAAGAGGGTGGTTGCTTTATGAAGGCCAAAAGTAATATAGAAAGCTCCTGCGGGAGTTTTCTACATTACTTTTGCCCTGCATTAAGCCACCAGCTGACTTATACGTCCATAATTATATCTCTGTTTTGAGGGTCGCCTTAGACAGGTTATACTGTAGTTTGAATATTCAGCATTTAAAGGGTTAGCCACAGATTTACCAACAGTTACTCACTTTAAAAATGACTCTGAATTTACCCTTGGCATATATTGGTAATTGTAGAGCCTGTTCAAATATAATTTCATAAGCAATAAGAACAAACCTTGGTCAGATGACACCTAAAGGAGGCGTTTGATCTTGGTCAACTCTGTTTGCAAATGCGTAAAAGGCGTTTATATAAGGTAAAAGCTAACACTGGTTCTGCTCTATAGATTTCTACCAAACAAAATACAAAACTAATTGCAGCAACATCCAATCATACAACTTGACATTTATTGTAAGAAATACTTTACGCGTAGAAATGTGTTGAATATAGATGAGAACGGCTTTAATTACATCTCCTTCTGAAAAGTAGTACGGATATTCGCGTGTCAAGATCGGTTATTATCGTCTATGAAACAGCTCTAATCAACTAAACAGCGTCCATCAAAGTTTAATTTGTAAAATAACTTAATAAATGATATTCACGAAACACATACGAATGCCATAACATATTATTAATCAGCTTATCATTCATAATAATATACAAATACACAAGATAAAAGAAGCTTTATTTAGAGTCGGTTATGTAAAAGATAATATTAGCTTTATAGATATTTTCCGACTATATGAAAGACATAATAATTATTTACCTATCAATATCTGATTCTTTATATTTCTGTCGCAGCCAAATTCTCAAGTGAAGGAAAATATGGCGGGAAGCAAACTCATGACTTATAAGTTAACCGCGATATTCCCTCCAGATAACCGCGATATTCCCTCCAGATAACCGCGATATTCCCTCCAGATAACCGCGATATTCCCTCCAGATAACCGCGATATTCCCTACAGATAACCGCGATATTCCCTCCAGATTTCACCACGCGTGATTTCATGGCCGAGATAAAAAAAAATATAATGAACCAAACATTGATATGTATATACAGTAAAACCTCGATTATTCGAATTTTCGGTATAGAAGAATTTAGACCCTTTTAGGCAGGTGGCTGCTTAATGCATGGTGAAAGTCATGCAGAAAGCTCCTAGAGGAGCTTTCTGCATGACTTTCACCATGCATTAAGCTGCCACCTGTCTTAAAGATCGATAATAATACGTATTTTAGTGTTCGGATAATCGAAGTTTTACTGTAATTATAAAATGTTACATATTGTAATAGAATGTCGTGCGATAATAGTAATATTTAGCATGCTGAGGTATTTAGTAAAACGTCTCTGTACCGAAATCTTAATAAATAAAAACATAATGTAGGATTTGTCTGAAGCGGTCATTGAAGAGAGGTCTAAATCGGAGTTATTAAAGCAAGTGATAGCTTAATGCCGGACAAAAGATATGCACAAACGTTCCCATGGAAGCTTTCTGCATTACCCCTGTCCGTCAACTATATTTTTATAAGCTTTTAAGACGCATGTGTCCAATGGAGTTTTCTGTATTAATTTTGACCTGTATTAAGTTACCAACTTCCTCACAGACCCATAATCAGACCTCTTTATGATGGTCGCTTAAGACAGATTCTATTGTAAAATGATGGAGAATGGAGCATTGGTGTCCGAAAACTCGGGCAGACTGGTAGACTGGAAACTGTATACTGTGTTTAATGTTAGACTGAAAGTAGCAGCCGGGAGATAATGTCTGAAAGTTGTAAACAGTATTTGTCTATATCTATGGTCAGGTTTAATGTTGCAAGGTTTTTTTTATTGATACAGAAATAAAATATTAAATTCCTCTAAATGTCAAACAGTATCAATATGACAAATACGAGCCTAATCCTTCTCATGTTCTATGTTTATTTCAAATTTCACTATCTACCGAATATTCATGGACAAAACAGTTATAATGAAATATGGAAGGTAGAACATTGCAGCCATTTTAGAAAGTAAAGAACCCGATCTACCAAATTCCATTTATTAGCAAACAGAGCAGACCCAGATCAGACGGCTCCTATAGGAACCCTTTGATTAGGATCTGCTCTGTTTGTCTTGGTAGACCTACCCTGTTTGCAAATGCATAAAAACGCGTATACATGAGGGAAAGGGTCAACCATATTTGAAAACAGTTTGCACTAAAAGTAGACGCCAAGGAATTTGGCGACTCATCCGGATGTACATTATTTTGCACTTTAATCTTTTTTCTTTTTTTTCTATAAAAAAAGGAATGCAAGAAAAATAAAGTCTGAAGTACAAATAATTTCTACCTGAGTCCATGCTTATAAAGCTTTTGATAGGTCAGATTTGAGTTCTCAAGCTTTTGATTGGTCAGATTTGAGCCAAAGGCTCAAATCTGACCAATCAAAAACTTGAGAACGAGCTCAGACTCAACTAAACGTTTTATAAGCATGGACCCTGATAATGTTGTTTTCGGCTGGACAGAGAAAACATAGATCAGACGGCTGCTGTAGGAGCGGCCTGGTCATGGCCTGCTCTGTTTGCTTATGCATTAATATAGATTTCGTTTTACAGTTTTTGTCATGATAAGACATTCCCTTGTTTATATTGCCATTATAGTATTAAGTCAATAGATATTCATGATGTCAGTATTTCGCACTTGAATACAGTAAACCCCTCTAAACCGGACGTTCAAATTAGTATATATATCGGTCTTGGAGACAGGTGGCAGCTTAATGCAGTGTGAAAGTTATGCAAATTTCTCATCTAGCAGCTTTCTGTATGACATCCAACCTGTATTAAGCAGCCACCTGCCTAAATATATCTAAATTATGCATTCATAGAATTCCGCTTTAGAGGGGCTTACTGTATTCCGAAAGCAAAGAGTTGAAGTCGGCTGTCCATGGACAAAGTAATAATGGCACACCGGTCTTGGTCAATCTGATTATGATCCAGAATTTATTTAGAAATAAACCCTTTGCGGCATGAATAAGTATACAATAAGCTGCTACGTCATGCATGCTCGCTGACGGTATTTATTACAATGGTACATAAACAAAGGACTGTTTAGCGTTACCAGAGACTTTAGAACTAGTTCAATAAACTTCCATAAGCAAACAACGGGATTTATGCTTATAAAGCTTTTTAGTTGAGTCTGAGTTTGTTCTCAAGTTTGTTCTCAAGCTTTTGATTAGTCCGATTGGAGCCAAAGGCTCAACTCCGACCAATCAAAAACGAACTCAGACACAACTAAAAAGCTTTATAAACATGGGTACAGATCCTGATCAGACAGGTTTGAGGTAAACGATTAAAGGTTGAAACTAAAACATGGTATTGGAAATGATATCCGCGGCTGCTTTGAGACTAACAATTCTCCTCACAAACATGATAAGGAGAAGATGTTTCAAATCATAATTCTAATTATCGGGCGAGCGTTGTTTCATATTTTATTTTAGCCCGGTATAAAGCCGAAAGACAGCGATAGAATTAAATTATTTTCTATTATGGACTCTAAATGGATCACAAATTTCTATTACTGGCCGCCATGCGTCATCGTACATCTGAATTGTGCTCATTATTGTCCTTGTCGAGCAGTATGGCGTCTTTCCAGCCGGAAAGAAAAAGCGGAAATCAGCTACCAACAGAATTGCATGTGCACTGGGCTCTCAATCATTTACTTCGTGAACATTCGTGTAAAAATAATGACATCCTGAATATTCATTAGATTTTTAATGATGATATATGAAAACAGGAAGTTTTGACCGCGTTAAAAGGTGTAGAATCAGACTTTTATTATTTCATAAGCAAACAGAGTAGACCCTGATTAGACGGATGCCACATGAACCGTCTGACCAGGGTCTACAGTGAAACCCCTCTAAACCGGAATTCTAGTAGAGAAGAATTTAGCTACTTTTAGGCAGGTGGCTGCTTCATGCAGGGTGAAAGTCATGCAGAAAGCTCCTCTAGGAGCTTTCTGCATGACTTTCACACTGCATGAAGCTGCCACCTGTCTCCAAGACCGATATTTATACCAAATTTAACGTCCGGTTTAGAGAGGTTTTACTGTACTCTGTTTGTAAAGGCGTTAAAATGCGTTTCTATGAAGTACAGGGTAACAACGGCGATGAAATAAACTCTTAAACGCTTCATCATTCAGTCACGCGTCCTTTTATTTACTGTGTTTATGGATTATGAAAACACGAGAAATTAATAAACACACTTGTTTTCAAGCATTTATGTGCACAATATATCTTTAAATCTCCCCCCTTATTATGGAGTAAAATGTTAAAACACAATTATAGACTGGTCTCTACAGTTTCTACCTATACCAAACCAATTCCGTGTACACATACCAAACAAATCCTGTGTACATATACCAAACAAATCCTGTGTACATGTACACATACCAAACAAATCCTGTGTACACCTACCAAACCAATCACCAAACCAATCCTGTGTACACATACCAAACCAATCCTGTGTACACATACCAAACCAATCCTGTGTACACATACCAAACCAATCCTGTGTACACATACCATACCAATCCTGTGTACACATACCAAACCAATCCAGTGTATACATACCAAACCAATCATGTGTACATATACCAAACCAATCATGTGTACACATACCAAACCAATCCAGTGTACACATACCAAACTAATCATGTGTACATATACCAACCCAATCCCGTGTATACATACCAAACCAATCCTATGTACATATACCAAACCAATCCTGTGTACACATACCAAACCAATCCTATGTACATATACCAAATCAATCCTATGTACATATACCAAACCAATCCTGTGTACACATACCAAACCAATCCTGTGTACACATACCAAACCAATCCTATGTACATATACCAAACCAATCCAGTGTACACATACCAAACCAATCCAGTGTATACATACCAAACCAATCATGTGTACATATACCAAACCAATCCTATGTACACATACCAAACCAATCCTATGTATACATACCAAACCAATCCTGTGTACATATACCAAACCAATCATGTGTACACATACCAAACCAATCCTATGTATACATACCAAACCAATCCTGTGTACATATACCAAACCAATCCTATGTATATATACCAAACATATTGTGTATATTTAACCAAACCAATTCTGTGTACATATACCAAACGAATCCTGTGTACACATACCTAACCAATCCTGTGTACATATACCGAGCCAATCATGTGTACACATACCAAACCAATCCTGTATACCTATACAAAACCAATCTTGTGTACACATACCAAACCAATCATGTGTACACATACCAACTCAATCCTGTGTACATATACCAAAGCAATCCTGTGTACACATTCCAAACCAATAATGTGTACACATGACAAACCAATCCTGTGTACACATACCAAAACAAATCCTGTGTACACATACCAAACCAATCCTATGTACACATACCAAATCAATCCTGTGTACACATGCCAAACCAATCCTGTGTACACATACCAAACCAATCCTGCTCCTATAGGAGCAAATGCTCTATTTATCACAATGGTTTCATAAAGTGACTTTTACAGAGGTATATAAAGGCGTATTTATGGAGGAAAGGATTGCGTTTCATTCAGAAAGTTAATTCATGAAATTAATCATCGTTTGCCTGTTGTTAATTTATGATATTACCAGAACAATTTAATTTAAATAACAGAGAATAAGTTCTTCACAATAACGGTAACTCTTGACATATTCTGGCTCATTTGCATTGTTCATTGTATTACTTTAACGAATTTACACTATGTGGAGATGTTTTCTGATGGCTAAAAGCATCATGTGCTGCTTAATGCTGAATAAAATAATTGTATTCTTCTAACCTGGACGATAACATATTGTAAAACCTACAATGTACATTCATTTAACAACAACATGAAAATAAGTGAATGTATTATTAAGACGGTACGTATCACTATTACCCTGATCACTTATTGATAACACGGACGATTGTAGTAGCCTCGTGTCATACATGCTTCAACAACACTGAAGATTTACCACACTCAAAGCCAGACTACAACTATTACCACCTTTTGTGTTAACATTCCACTCATTTATTGCACGCCTCTAACTTAGTATCCATCCTCTTGCTATGTACGATTTGATTGCGCTTTTGCAAACAGCTTGGATCCAGTTGAGACACCGAGTAACTCGGCATATAATCGGTATCCATGCTGTTTGACACTTTCTCAATAGTTGTTTCAAAACTTAATCGAATCAGAAGTAGTTAAGATTGATCCAGATTCAAATTTCAGCAGACATTATGTTTTTACAGCGTGGTAAAGGTTAATGAAGTTACGTCTAGCCTTGGGACGGATGCTATTATAGTTTTCAGTTTCACTGTCGCGTTTGAAACAGCCCAATGCATTTCCAGTCGTAACTACTCGGCGGTTTCCGGTAAGCTCGGAAAAGTACCTCTTATTATCAGTTCTGTGATACAGTGGAGTTCGCATTAAATATGATGCAAATGTGGGGTCTGAATGTATCTCAGTAATTATTCATCCTGCATGGCAACAACGAAACTTAGATAATTTCAAGCGTATTAATTTATAGTTAAAATTACATCTCTAATTTCTCGGATGGCGACCCATCATTAGATGGTCTTCGTGTAGTTTTCGAAGTAGTTCATTTAGTAATTCCGAGGTGCTCCGATTGATGAATTTCATACAAAACTATGTTATTCAGTTCTGTTTGTTATGAATAGATTCTGTCTGATCAATGAAGAATAAAGCGAACGGTTACATTTCCGAAATCGATGTACATGTATAAGTAGTTGTTGGAAATTAAGAATTCGCCATGTGTCAGTTATAATCTATATGTCTACCAAAATGCAATCAGGGTGTCAAACAGTTTGGATCCTGATGATACACTGAATTACTCCGTGTCTCATCTGGATCCAAACTGTTTGCATAGGTATTCACTCATCCGCCAATAGCAGGCTAAAGGTTACAAACCGGTGGTTACTTAAAAGAGAACGGAAGTAATACAAAAAGCTCCTGGAGCTTTCTACATAAATTTCTTCCTGCATTAAGCTCCCGAATGCCTTTAAGACCCGGAATTAGAGCCCCTTTGACACTTGCTTTAGATGGGATTTTACTGTATTCCATCTGATACAAAGATGGGAAACAGCTGCATAATTATGTTTATAAAAGTATAAAGGTGTTCACAAGATGATCAATCTGTTAGTCCCCTAATAAATAACTGGTGGAAATGGGGGCAAACAAACCATTTTAAAGTCATTTGTTTTAATGTTTACTGAATCGCACAGGTTAAAAAGACAGGAAAATAACTGCTCCCGAATGAACAAAAATATAATTACCATTGTTTACAAATAATAAAAACTAATAACGCTGTCTTTCTGAACACATTGAATTACATCGATTCTGTTAGCTATGAACAAACAAAATATTGTTGAAATGTATTTGGTATACAGTAGAACCTGTCTTAAGTGGTCATTCATTTATTGAACATAGGATTCTTAAAACAGGTGATTGCTTAATGCAGGGCAAAAGTAATGCAGAAAGATCATAAAACAGCTTTCTGCATTGCTTTTGACCTGCATTAAGCTATCACATGCCCCTTACAGACCCATAATTAGACCTCTTTTTGATGCCAGATGAAAACAGTTTCTATTGTTCTTAAATTGTTTTGTTCAGGCAGTTAACAGGAACTTGAGTTTTCAGTGTCAAAGTTATTTTGTTTGCAGTAGTAAAATAATTTCAATTTAATGTTTCATTTAACCGTTCACCTGATAGAGACTCCTTTTGACACATTTGCAAAAATAGCAAACCCAGATCAGATGGATCATGTAAGCCACATGGGAAGCCGGTGTAGATCCTCATTAGAAGGTTCTTAAGGAACATCTGGTCGGAGGCTGCGCTGTTGCTATGCCAATGGTGTCATTCATGATCATATTGTTTTCTTGCAGGCACCCCTCATACATGTATGACAATTGCATGCGTTCCGAACGTCAATTAAGACGAAATTACCTTATATAATAATAATAACTCATATAGGGTTAAACAGTATATACAGGGCTCTCGAAGAGACTATTCTAAAGAGTGGTCACAACATAGGGTTTGATGGAGAAAATACGAGTTCAGTATCTGAGTAAGCAC
This sequence comes from Azorinus chamasolen, assembly GCA_963576725.1. NCBI lineage: Eukaryota > Metazoa > Mollusca > Bivalvia > Cardiida > Solecurtidae > Azorinus > Azorinus chamasolen. Next base: position 2,445,186 of record OY755245.1, on the reverse strand, counting down.
ATTAATCTGTTGCTCTGGACTATATACAACTGTAAGGCACCTGGTTCGACACTACTGCAAGAAATATGGCGCTTGTTAAGGTTATCCCTTTCCCTGGTGTATATTCATGTAAGAAATAATGACCTCATGAATATTAATAAGATTATTTTCATAATGGCTTATGAACACAGGGCATTTTGCCTGAGACAGAAGCTGTAGAGTAGAATCAGATCTATATTACACCATAAGCAAACAGAGCAGACCCTGATCAGACGGCTCCTATAGGAGCCGTCTGATCTGGGTCTACTCTGTTTGCAGAAGCGCGAAAATGCGCTTACATAAGGGAATGGGATAAACATCACTATCTGTCAGTCAATCAATGATAATGATATGTTCCTTTGCTGAAATACATGTAATAACTATAACACTTTCTCTGCTGTGAAAAATAGCATCTGTTCAAAACATTGGATCTGTCTGGTACAGTTAGACAACTTTAGATTAGATCAAGCCTTGGAGGAACTAATGACTGAGTGCCACCCAACTGTGATCCCGACGAGTGGCGGAATTACTCCTCGTCTCATCTGGATCCAAACTGTTTGCAGTACGGGTCGGGTAAGGGTTATAATGACTGCAGAAAGCATCAGGTACTATCTAGAGCAAACATGAATCAGTACAATAGTAGAGTAATCTGTGTAAAGGTATTGCCAAAACATGTTATTCAACCTGTTAGCTTTTGTTTTTTTGGGAAACTGGAAATCGTCTTAATTGTGTTGCCTTGAGCACGTTGCTTCAGTCCTAAACATTCCAATCACGTGCAACATTCGAATGAATATTTCAAATATTGGATGAAATATGTAATGCAAAAGGCTACAAATTCAAATAAAAATAAAATAATAATTATTGCAAACAGAACGTGATATGTTAACCCTTATGTCGATGTGAAATAATGTTTCAGTTTGACTGCTTTCGATTCTTTCAATCTTTTGAGAAACCATTGATTGAGTTTCAAACAGTCTGGATCCTGGTGAGTAACCGAATTACTCGGTGTCCTATCTGGATCCAAGCTGTTTGTAATACCGAGTTGGGTCGCGGAATAAGGGATTAATAAATTTCACATAGTTCTCAATGTTGCCAGAAGATATGATTTAATACTGTGTTCAAGAATCACGAGCAAGTGATGACTAATCTAAATTCACAAACAACGGCTATAAAATCCTGTTTTTCATTGTCACCCAGATCGAGAGACACATATAAGTTTAAAAGATCACATAGACTGGGAATGACAAATACAATTTTAAAGATCAGATTCCACTGACTGAGAATGAAAACTGCAACTTGAAAGATCACGCTCCACACAGTCTGAGATTGACAAATAATAATATTGATAATCATATTAAAACTCAGACTGAAAATGAAATCTGCAATTCTAAAGACTGACAATGTCACATACAAGTTTTAAAGAACACACTCAACATAAGACTGATAATGACAAAGACAATTATAACTTTTAGCCTTTTAAGCAAATGAACGCATCATATTTCAAGATTCAAGCTATAGTCGATGTGTCTACCAATATGTACTATTTTCAATTCTGCAATTAATTAATTGGCCTTTCTTCTGGATCAAAACTGTTGGCAAAGATAATCACTCATCCACCATCGGCAGGTCAAAGGTTACATACCACACTCTACATATATTGAGAATGTGAAATACAAGTTTAAGGGCCACACTTTGCAATGATTGAAAATGACACATGCCATTTAAAAGAAAACACTCCACACACACTGAGAATAATGACACACTTTTAAAGACCACGCTCCACACAGATTGAGAATGACAATAACAATTGTAGAGACCACACTCCCTTAACACGATAACACCAATATCAATTAATGATATATTTGTTTTGAGCCTTACTCCACCGTGAACATAAATATCTGCTCCAATGTGGATCCGGTGCTACTTGATGTTGAGAAGCTATTGCCCGAGTGCCAAACAGCCTGATTCCTCGGCGGCTCATCTGGATCCAAACTGTTTGCAAATGCAAGTCAGGTAGCGGGTATTTGGAATAAGGGTTAATACAAATGTACAAAATAAATCATATTGTGTGGACTGAATGACATTTATGGAAATTAGCGTCTTTTGCAGTAATGAGACTGACATTACATTAAGTTCTACATGCTAAAAAGAAATAAAAAAAACTACATTGCGTCATAATAATGAGATTAGAGAATGATTAATCATGTGCCAATCACATAAAACGTTGACTTCATAGAGACGCCTTTAGACACATTTGCAAACTGGTCCATGCTTATAAAGCTTTTAGTTGAGTCTGAGTTTTGTTCTCAAGCTTTTGATTGGTCAGATTTGAGTTCTCAAGCTTTTGATTGGTCAGATTTGAGCCAAAGGCTCAAATCTGACCAATCAAAAACTTGAGAACGAACTCAGACTCAGCTAAAAGTTTTATAAGCATGGACCCAGGGGCCGTCTGGTCAAGCATATAACATATCATAGATATGATTCTATATTACTGTGCATAGCTATTCTTTCCTTGTTTATAAATATTTAAATATTATGTTCGTAATGGGTGGCCTGACATAAATATTAATGGAGTAAGTTGTTAACAGGTGGAGACGAAATATCATGACAAAACATTATAAAATATAACTATTGACACATTCATTTGTCAACCATTTCGTTTACTGACGGCAATGCCCTGTCGTAGTTCTGCATTGTGTTCATTACTGTCATTGCAAGACATTATGTCGTCTCTTGAACCGGATATGGAAAACGGACGCCTATGTTCAACACACTTTAACCCATTTAGTCCATATTTTAGTGAACCCGTCTAAGTATGCACTTCGAAAGAGTCTACTTTTTGTTTTGATGGTTTTGTTAGATGATATTTCTTGCTAACAGTGCAGATTCTGAACAAAGGACTTCTTCAACAACTTATTTATCTGGGTCTACGATGTGAGTTTTTGTCCTTTTATGGGACATTAAGCATAAGTTTTATATAGGTTAATGTGCGGCAGACTCTATATATACAATCGCACTAATGATTATTACCAGAATACAGGAATATGTCTAACATGTTACATTATAAATGCTTAAAGGAGTTAACTGGCATTTGACCTGACGATTCAGGGAGTGGGAGGAAGCATTTGATTAGGGCTTGCAATGTGTGTCATTCCGAAATCTTCATATCAGCATGTTTCCTATATATTAACCCTTTATTTTCCTAGCTATAGGTGGCTCCGGTTTGTTTCGCTTAACCCTTCGCTTGCTGTTCACGTCAATATACCTACCTGTAAATAGTGAAGACCCAGATGAGACAGCTCCTGCATGAGTTGTCTCATCAGGGCCTGCACTATTTACAAATTGAGTGTGCAACCAGTGCACTCCACAGCAGTGAGTGCACAGAAAAATAATTGTAGACGGTGAAGATATATGTAATTATACAACAGGACATGGGTAAAGAAGAAGAAATGTATTTTAAAATCCAGCAAGATAAGGGTTAATATTATTTCATTTTACGTGCGATTTACCATTGTGTTTGTTATTGCGGTTGTTGTGGATTAGTCAGATAGGGGATGCGTTTATTTACACTGTTTGTCGTTTGGGGTGGAAATAGGATAAAAGTGAGGTTGGGCGCCCCATAACCGGTTTAGACTCCCAGTAACAATTGCTACTGACCGTTCCAAGGCGGTACTTCAATCTTTCCCCTATTGTTTGTTTGTTTGTTATGTCTTTGTGCGTCTCTTTGTGTATTTTGATATGCATGTACATTTGCTGTTTTTTTTGTCGGGTACTGTTCGAGCGACTGTGTATTTTGTAAATGGTGTTTCCTGCATGACTCGTGCATGTATTTTTCCGATACATGTATACACTTATTTCATTTTCAGAGTAGACATCCGAAAGAAACTGTCTGATCTGTGTCTACTCTGTTTGCTTCTGACTAATGCAAATTATGATTCCTACCATGAGCATGTTCCCCTTGTTCTTGTGCCACTATAAAATAAGTTAATTAATACTCATAATTGCCTTATGTCGTACATAACTATTCATGAAATAAATGGTTAATACCGAATTTATCCTACAAAGAGAATGATGAGCAATTCCAGTTTGATAATTCGACATTCAAAGGATAACAGAAACATTGATTGAAAAAAATGAACAGGTCGGTAAATCCTTATATCGACTGAACAGTAACAGGCAACATTTTTTTGATGTTAAGATTAGAATATGCATAATATTGCAACGCAAACGTTGCCTGAGTTGTCAATTTCACGTTGAAATAGGCAATGAATATTCTGACCTATTTAGAAAAAGGGAAATAAACTATGGCAACATAGAAAAAAACTTTTATTGAGACATCTGAATCCCAAAGGATTGACATGTAGCTTATGTATTCCAGTCACCCTATTAATATGTACCGAACCTGACGGAGAGGAACAGTTTTATATTTAGGTTTGAATATACTTTCTTGCCATACCTACATGTCACCGTAACGAAGAAATAGCCCGAGTTGTCAGGTAGTAAAATATATTCTGAACCTTATCTTTTAGAAAAAGGGCTTTACACCGAGACCATTGAATCCAAGAAGGATTTGACATGTAATTTATTCTCCTGCTTTTATTCTTGTCTCACTTGCTCTCAGCATTGCACAAAGAGCAGCCATGTCAAACAGGATGGACATGTGTGTTTCCTTTTGTAACTTTTAAATACAGTATATCTAAATTTGGATATGCACTGCGTTAACTGCATTTTATTTTAAAGTCGATAAGCAGGAGGTTTTCTGTGAAAAAGAAGATGCGACAGCTTTTTAACCCTTTCTACACTACTTGCTAACTTGGCGGCCTAATTTAAAGTTATAAAAATGGTATGACAAATTTACAGATCCATGGAGAGGGGAGATTGAATGTCCGAATGCATATGGTTATGCTTTCAACTCGGAGTATTAACATGAAGATCGATTATTACAGCCGTAATAATAACCACCGTATATTAAACATGACCACTTAATTTAAGTGCGTCCACTCTGAAAACACAAATCTTCCAAAACCTAAAACTGTTTGACACGCTATTTATGACAGTCGTTTCCTAAGTAAATGTTCTGCTATTTTGTCAGTGTTAAGATATGATTCGCATTGTAAATTAAATACAACAGGTTCATCTGGAGTTCTGATGTTTCGTCGAAGACAGAAGCACAAGACTATGCATGAGTTCACCTTTAACCCTTCGCCTGCTTGGCGTGACTTGACTGGTATAATCCAACAGCTTGAATCCAGACGAGATACCGAATAACTCAACGTCTTATCGGGATTAAAGCTGTTTGACACTCGATCAGTATTTTCTCAAAGTTAAAACGAATCAAAAGTAAATAAAACTTGCAACAAAATAGTGTTTAGAGCTACGTACAGTTAAGATGCGCACCGAAATGCTAAAATTGTCATTTCTCAACCAAACCCTATACTGTGACCACATTTTAGAATCGTCTCATCGAGACGATTATAAAGAGTGGTCACAATATAGGTTTGGCGGAGAAATAAGGGGCTTATTCTTGAAAGTCATTAAAGTTACGCACATTATCTGGAGATCTGGTGCTAGAGCGGGCATTACTGTTGTTAGTAAGCTAAGGGTCATGGTATTTGCTGAACCGGAATAATTTATACCGACGTATTTCTCAACCTACGCCAGCAATATTGTCAATCTTTGTGATAATTCTGAATCAAAAGTAGGAGCACCTCTTGATCGTCAATGAATAAATTCCATATTAAGGATGAAAAAGCCCGAGCTGCGTCTCGAAATAGTATGCAAACTGTCGCTCGTATGCATAAGAAATGAGAAGCGACGCAAATAATTGTTTGGAGTTAGTGACAGTGAAATGGGCAACAAGACGATTGGCGATTTTTATTATCGTATTACTATTAGCGGCGCCGTTTAACACTTTCGCTGCAAAATTTTGTCGCTGCAAACTTTGTGGTCGCTTACAATTTTCATTTCTTTTTTAATCTTGTATCCATTTTTGTGTAGAACTAGTCATAGTAACAAACAGTTTGGATCCTGACTAAATGCCAAGCTGTTGTTTGCGGAGGCAATTATATAGGTGAATAATATACGTAAATGATAATCATCTACCACTCACATGATTTTAAAATGTTTTACTATTTGAAAGCGAACATTAAGTATACTGACATTTGCAAACTGTGTACACCCAGATTAGATGGTCCCTGTAAATGCTATCTGATACATGTAAGGATTGGTAATACCTGTCATTCAAATTTCTCTAGAAAAGTTTTCTCATATTGAATGGAGTGTATAGTTAAACAGTGATGGGTTATTCCACGTTTTTATACTTGAATACCGGTATACGCGTGTACTATTGCCAACAATTTTTTAAACGCCCCTCATTTGAAGTTTCCAATTTATAAGCAACCATACATGCTCATTATGTAAGCACAATATTTCAAATTACCACGTGACCGAAACTGTACATATATACAAATTATGTATATTATCTTCCAATCCCATCAATTTGATACTTCTTCTATTGATATATAAGGCGAACAATATTTGAACTATGTCGTGAATTAAACAGCCATAGTGGCGTCCATTAGTGAAGACCCGGACCAGATATCTTGTCTCCTACGAGACGTCTGATCTGGGTATACACTGTTTGACTCACACCAGTATCTACAATTGTTACATGCAACATATCAAACACTATCACTACTTATCAGATGCTGTGTAGATGGCAATGAATTTAATCTGAGTCTACACTGTTAGCATGCCATTAAGACTGGTTTTGTCCTGGCGCAACTCAATTGTATTTAGTATAAAATGACATATATACGTTTCTACTACTTTGTGCTTGAAGAAATTGCCGTCAACACAGATCATTGTGGGTTTAAACTGATAGTCAAGACCGCTGAAACATTTAAATGAAACATCAAACCGATTACACTACTGGGATTCTAAAAGCGTGTACAGAAAATGAAAACACTACGTTGGTAGCACGTGTCAGTACTAGCATTTTCGTCTTTGTTACCGAGTCTCAGACACATATTTCAGATGTTGATAAAGCTTTAAAATGTTTTAAACATAGAATCTTGACGCACGGGTTAATCATCAAACGTTAATGTAGAAATTGACGTGTCAACAATGTAAGTCTCTGCTATTTATTCAACATTTGACCAGCGAAACGAAGTAGGTCTGCTCAAATTCTGATCTACTATAATGTTTGCTTACTTCAGATTCTTTTAAGCATGTGGGGGAGTGTGTACCGAGTGTCAAACAGCTTTGATCCTTGATCCAAGCTATTTGAAAACTCCAGTCAGTTAGCACTTAGCAGGTAATTGGTTAAAATCGTAACAATACAGTGAAACCCCTCTAAACCGGAATTGAATCCCTGTAGAGAAGAATCTCGAAACTTTTAGGCAGGTGGCTGCTTAATGCAGGGCAAATGTCAGCTTTCTTGCCTGAACGCTCCTTAAGGAGCTTTCTGTATGACTTTCACCCTGCATTAAGCTGCCACATGTCTCAAAGATCGTTATTTATACTTAATTTAATGTCCAGTTTAGACATGTTTTACAGTACATAATCAGTGTTTTGTATAGACGATTTGTATAAATGGCTACATCATATAGACAATCTGAGTTCAGAAGACACGCCAAGTTATACATTTGGATGAGACAGAATCTTAAGTTATAACGAAAAGTATTAAAATAGACGAAATACGAGCTCTGTATTGTTTACACTCAATGACATTTCAGTGTTTCGGTGCATGTTATGAGAGCCTAATGCACAACGCTTTGAATTTGCGTATCCACTTTCAGAAAGAATTCATATCAGTCAATTGGACTACTCTACGTGGTATTTCCTTCATAACGCATGCATTTACTTTTATTGCTACCTGTATATTGTTAAATGTCATTCACAAATCTTGATTTCGGCGCTTTGTGATTAGAACTCCAATTCTAATTAATTACTGCCACCATCGAATATGTAAACTTGGTTCAAGGTTATAAAGCTTCTGAGTCTGAGTCTGAGATCATTCCCAAGTATCTGATTGGTCAGATTCTGAGCAAGCTCAGAATCTGACCAATTAGATGCTTGAGAATGATTTAAGACTCAAGCAAAAACGTTTATATCACGTCTTGAATACCTTCAGTGATATGTTATAGGGATTTTGTATCTAAATTTTGTCAAAATGGTATTACCTTGCTGTGTTATAAAATGTGACGATGGAGATATAAATATGTCTTCAGATCAGCAAAACAGGTTTTGTGCCAGACACTTTACAGACATATTTCTATGCCATTAATAAATATAAAAATGGAACGGACTGGAGTCTGATTGTCAATGAATACCACAGTTGTGTTATCGTCTCATCATGTATTGCTTGCCCGCTCACCGGATAACAATATGTCTGTCATTGATGAGAACTCTATTATAGTATTTAGTTTCACTGGGACCCTTTTTTAACAAATACGCTCGTGGACGTCCCGCAAATCGAGGTATTCTTTCCTGCTTGAAAGAAATGCTTAACATGCTGCTAACAACAAATTCGTAATGTTTTAGAATGCTTGTCATTCTGAAGTGAATCTGATAAGCTGTCTGAGTACGATTTGTTCGATGATTGATTGCAGTAAACAATCAGTATAGTAATATAACCACTGAAAAGCAGTTTAATTCTGGATTTTAAAACAGGTGGTCGCTTAATGCATGGTAAAAGTTATGCAGAAAGCTCCGATATGAGTTTTCTGTATTACATTTGTCCTGAATAAATTAGGCAACCACCTGCTTTTACATACTCATATGTTAACCCTTCTCTTGCTGAATTTTAAAATACATTTCTCCTTCATTACCCATGCCATGTTGTATAATGACATATATGTTCACTGTAAGTATTTCCCTGTGCAATCACTGCTGTGGAGTGCACTGGTTGCACAATCAACTTGTAAATAGTGCAGACCCTGATCGTGCAGGAGCTGTCTCGTCTGGGGCTTCACTATTTACATGTAGGTATACTGACGTGAATAGCAAGCGAAGGGTTAAGTTATGCAACCACCTGCTTTTACATACTCATATGTTAACACAGTATGTTGTCACATAAGTGATTCGTTACTGTCATGTAATTCACATAGAGAGACGACAAAACTGACGTAAATATTGTCATTGCGTCGGTGATGTTTATTCCATGTCTTATCCAAATAAATGTTACACAGGAAAACTGTTTGTACCCAGATCTAAAATACATTTGATCAGGATCAACGCTGTTTGATATACTGATTAATGCTTCACCAGGACATGTAGCAAAATCTCGCTAATACAATAGCATAATGTATTCAATAACATAGGATACAGTAGAAGCAGATGGTCGCTTAATGCTGGGTAAAACGGTAATACAGAACGCTCCCATAGAATCTTTCTGTATAACTATACTCCTGCAAAAACCCTTTACTTCATATAAATGTGTTTTCACGCAGTTGCAAACAGAGTAGACCCAGGCCAGACGGCTACTATAGGAGCCGTCTGATCAGGGTCTGCTCTGTTTGCTTATGTAACTTGATAGGTCTGTTTCTTTACTTTCTAACGTGGCTACAATGTTCCACCTTCCATATTTCATTTTACCTATGAATATTCAGTAGGTATTGAATTTTGGAATAAACCTAGATCAGGGAAAGGGTTAATCTACCACCTGGTTTAAAATCCAGAAATATAGACTTCTTTTGAGTAGTCACATTAGGAAGACTATACAGTAAAATCCCACTAATGCGACCACCAAAAAGGGGCATAATTCACAGTGGCAAAGGCAGGTGGTTGCTTAATGCAGGACGAATGATATGCAGAAAGCTCCTATAGGAGCTTTCTGCATAACTTCCGTCCTGCATTAAGCAACCACCTGCTTATGAAAACAGCCATGTTTGTTTAAGTGGTCGCTTTAAGTGGTCGCATTAGAGGGGTTTTACTGTACTGTATTTGTTTTGCAGAAACCCTTCACGTCCACACAATGTAGATGATAAACATTGAACGAGTTTACCTGATATTATAAAAGTCTTATTGCGTTAAACATTTTACATTAATTCTAAAATGGAGGATTGTTTTAGTGTTTCAATATTTACTGAACCGCCCGTTTTAAATGACAGAAACTTCAGCCTGAACAAAATGTTAATCCTCCTTGTTAATATGGGCAATGCTGTTATTTCTCAACAAGCACGTTAGAATTAATTTGATTACGCTAATTGAAAACAGTTATAATATTGTTGAAATGGAAATTGCAATAACCTTTCTCATTCTGGAAATTAAATGAAAATCAACATTCTGTGCAGACTTATTTTGTCATACAGATAGTTTTATACTTGGTCCCGGGGTTACAAAATTGAAAAAAAAAACCCACACCTTTCCCTGTTCAATATTGAATGTAAAAAATAATATTATAAATATTTATTTAGGCATACGTTTTTCAAGGGCATATTTTGCTTTGACTAAAACTTAAGAATAAAATTCATATCATGCCATACGCAAACAGAGTAGACACTAATAGATGGTATCTACAGTAGCCGTCCGGTCTGGGTCCACACTGTTTGAAAAGGCGTTTATATAAAGGGGGGGGGGGGAGTAACGCCAAACGGAAAGGTCAGATTTGATCTTAAATTCTTATGTCAAACAAAGTACATGTACTTCTACTGGCTCAGGAATTCATATTTGGGTACATTATATTGCTAAAATTTTGTTTTGAAAAAATAACTTCTGATCCAACTATTAACACATTGATACCTTTTGACCCTTTGCGCCTGCTTCAGTTTCTGTCATGGCATATATTTCCTGTGTGCAAATGACATTATAAAAATCAATTAATTGATACACATGATATCATTATTAATTAAATGAATATATAGCGATGGGGAAAATATTTAAAGACCGTAAATTACGGAAACACTATTCATAACAGACTAACTTTATTTTCGGAAATATATATTTCATAATATTGACGGAAACCAAGTTTATAATATTATTATTCACCTATTTTATTAGTTGACGAATGTGACTTGTACACATTTAATGCTCACTGTTCCCATGAGTGTAAACTGCAGTACAAGCAAGAAATCTGTGCAAGCTGCAACACTAGGTTGAGTGCCAGTACATGCTGACTGGTACAAACTGCCAACACTAGGATAAACACTACAGTTTAATAAGAACGCTCGTATTATGGTTGAAATATACAGTAAAACCTCTCTATAACGACCACTAAATCGTGTTAATTAGTTGGTATTTAGAGCAGGTGGCTGCTTAAAGCAAGGTGAAAGTAAAACAGAACGCTCCTATAACACAAAATGATTGATGTAATTTAGTGGTCGTTATAGAGAGGTTTTACTGTACTAGAAGGTCTCTCTAATACGACCACTCATTATATCTGGATTCTAATACGAATGATCTTAATGCAGGTCAACCTTTATGCATAACGCTCCTATATAAGTTTCCTGCATCACTTTCCCTGTATTAAATGTGTACCAGTCATTTCTCTAATGACAATTTATGCGTGGATTGGTCACTGCATCAGCTTAATCTCAGGGGAATGTTGAGCTTTGACAAAACGCAAGATCAAAGGTATATACAGTAAAAAAAATAAGTAATGACGAAGTAATGACGAATTTATGTCTAGACAGGTGGCTGCTTAATGCAGGGTGAAAGTCACACAGAAAGCTCCCCGGGGAGCTTTCTGTCTGGGAGCTTTCTGCATGACTTCCAACCTGCATTAAGCTGCCACCTTTGTTAAAGATCAATAATAGTGCGTATTTGCAGGAAAGATCTGAGTTTGGTCTACCCTGTTTACAAAGACATGAAAAAAGCATTTATATGAGGGAACGGGTTAAACAACCACCTGCTTTTACAGAACTCTATGTTTATAAATGATATGATCATTTTAGCAAGGCTCTAGTATACCAAACAAAATAAATAGTGCAGCTTATCGTTCCACTGACTACCAAGAGGATTTCATGTCATTCTTGAGATTTAAATATGAGAAAAATCGAACGTATTTCATATCTAAACAATTTTAGTAAATAGTTCAGCATATTTTCTCTGTGACTGTCATTCCTTTCTCGTTGCTGAAATTTATTGGATAATGTTTTATTTTATTTCCAAGAATACCCATAAGTTGTGCACTATTTCAAATTGTATGTTCGCTCTAATGGATAATCGATCTGTATTTAGCATAATCGTCACTTGATCAAATACCTGATTCTTCATGCACAAGATTTCCTTCCGCTTCCGTATGCTTTCAATACAGTGGTATTACATTTCCGCTATTTTGTAAAGAAATGATTAAGTCTGAACCATTCTCGTGACCATGTTTACGTTGTCGAGTGTTCTTTTATCCTAATCCTTCAGTCTTAAGCATATTACTCCTGTCACTAACAAACACTCAGATTCAGCCTCGCGAGACTTTAACGAGATTTGCTTATTTCCGAACAAGATCAACATGACAAGAGTCAGCCTTCAAGTGGAATGCCGATGTCTGCTTAAGACACGGAAATGACAGCAATACGTTTGACCTTTTTGAGCTTGCTTGAGGTAATAGCAAACCACACATGGTTTTCAGCTCTTTCTCCAGTATGTTATAACCCTTCTCTTGCTGAATTTTAAAACACATTTCTCCTTCTTTACCCATGTCCTGTTGTATAATTACATATATCTTCACTGTGTACAAGTATTTCGCTGTGCAATCACTGCCGTGGAGGGCACTGGTTGCACAATCAACTTGTAAATAGTGCAGACCCTGATGAGACAGCTCCTGCAGGAGCTGTACCATCTGGGCCTTCACTATTTACAGGTAGGTATATTGACGTGAATAGCAAGCGAAGGGATAAGTAGCTTTAGAGAAAAGTCAGTAAGCAGAGAGGTGGAGAGTTTACAATGTCAGTTATGAAATAAGATAAGTTATTAGACAAGGAAAGCTTGACTATACCAACATTTACTTTACGTCAGTTATGAAATTAGACAAGGAGTGTTTGTCTATACTAAACATAATTATGAAATAGGATGAATATTGGTCAAGGAAATTCCTGGTTATACTAAAGTTTACATTATAATGTCAATTACGAAATAAGATATAAAGTTTTTAGGCTAGGAAATCTTGATTATACAAACGTTTACATTACAACGTGTCAGTTATGAAATAAGACAAGGTATTAGACAATGAAATATTGTCTATACTATCGTTTATTTTACAAAGTCAGTCATGAAATAAGATCGGTTATTGGACAAGGTCATTTTGGCTATACTATCGTTTACTTATCAATGTCAGTTATGAAACAAGATCAATTAGACAATGACAGCTTGGCTGTACTATCGTTTACTTGACAATGTCAGTTATGGAATGAGATCAGTTATAAGACAAGGAAATATTTGCCATACTATCGTTTACTTTATAATTTCAATCATGAAATAAGATATGTTATTAGACAAGGAAATCTTGACTTTCCTAGTGCTTACTTTGTAAAGTCAGTTTTGAAATGAAATAAATTATTAGACAAAGAAACTTTGGCTATATTAACATTTACATAACAAAGCATATTGAAACGTCTCACGCTGTTGTTGAAATACATGTATTCATCAAAGTTATAATGACATCCGAATATCAATTACACTATTTTTATACATATAAACACAATAAGTTTTGGCTATGACAGAAACTGTAGAATCATGTCCATATTAATCAATAAGCAAGCAAACAGAGCAGACCCTGATCAGACAGCTCCTACAAGAACTCTCTGATCAGGGTTTACTCTGTTTGTAAATGTGTTATAAGACGTATGTAAAGTCAAACCTCTCTATAAAGACCGACCACTAAATTGTGTTAATTAGTTGGTATTTAGGGCAGGTGGATGCTTAAAACAATGTAAAAGTAAAACAGAACGCTCCTATAAGAGCGTTCTGTTTTACTTTCACCTTGCTTTAAGCAGCCACCTGCCTTTAACACAAAAATACTTGATGTAATTTAGTGGACGTTATAGAGAGTTGTACTGTATGTAGTAAATGGTAAAATACTTTATACCAAAACTAGAATTTGCAGCAACGTAACTAAGATAATAAAGAAACTAAATTAAACAAATATTTACACTATATACGAGCTTATTGGCATGAGTACGGCTTGGATCATACATGTACATACGTGTATATGCCAGTCAGGTCGCGTTAATGTACATATTTGTTTAATTTCTGTATTATTTTGTCTACTTTAATTTTGAGATATCGTACCCAAACCCTTTACCACATACACAAGCCAATAGCTTTTCAAAAGGTTACACAAATCAGAAATAAACACATAAATCAGATCATAATAATTTGTGAATGCATCAGGATAAGGGTTAACATGGATATAAACAACCATTTAATCCTTCATCCAGCAGACAGAATATTGCATTAGGAAAGACGTAGAACACATTTTCTGAGTAAGATAATGTCTATACTAGACACATTTATCGTCATCGTCTCTCTTGTTTCCCAAGATCAGACGTAGGTAATTATTTCCGCTGCATTTTAGAGATGTTTGCTAGAATACATTTAATTTACCATAACACTTTAGTCTATGAATATTCACAAACGAAATAATGTATGTTTGAATATTTATGAGCTTAAGTTTTACAATAACACAAAAGAACAAGAAAAGTTTTGGTCATGGCAGACACAATTTCGTAACACCTTTGACACAATTTCGATACATTTTTATATAACTTTGATGCATTTTGACACAACTTCGACACAGTTGCGCTATAATCTTTGAGACACATCTGATACAAATTTGACACAACTTTGACACAACTTTCCTGATAATATACATGTTCAGAAAAGGAAGTTCTCTCTTAACCCTTACTAAATAGATGCCTTTCTTCTCCTTTGGAAACAGTTTAGACCCAGATCAGATGGCTCTAGTAGGATGCGTCCGATCAGGGTCTGTTCTGTTTGCTAATGCAATAATAGAGATATGATTCTAGTTTCTGTCCTGATCATTATTCTCTAATCTAAGTAATATACATTATCTGATACATGAATATTCATGACATAGATGATTAACAGTAATATTCGTAGGATGATTGTCCCATATTTTCATTTCAGCTAGTATAAAGACAGTATGCCATTTAAGAATTGGATTATTTTGTACTGTTGGCACTTCATGTAGTAGGATATCCAATTAATGATGACTACGTGCCGCCGTATATCTGCATTTTGCTCATTACTCCCTTTGTCAAACATAATGGCGTCTCTCGAACCGGAAATGAAAAACGGATACCAGTGTCCAACACAACTGAATGTGCAGCGGTTCCTTAAAATGAATTGAATGTGACCGATTAATTATCTGCTACAGTACGGTCTCTCTAATGCCTTCATTTAAAACAGGTATGATTCTGGATTTTATAGAGGTGGCCGCTTAATGCAGGACAACAATCATGCAGAGAGTTCCTGTAGGAGCTTTCTGCACTACTTTTGTCCTGCATTAAGCAATCACCTACTTTATAGACTCCTGTATAAATAAACTATCCGATCGCTCTAGCGCAGCTCTGTTGTATTTCAGTTGGGCATTAGTTCGTCTAAAAGGTATAAATGAGAAAATGTGCTAAACATTGATTACAAAATAAACCATTTATTGGATATGCTAGACGGTGCTTACTGTTCACCTGCAACATGCGCAAACAGAAATGTAACAGTGGCATTATAAACAAACAATATATCATCTGCTTTTTCAACCATCATCGAAAAAAATAAATAAACGAATCATTTATCATCGAAAACAGGAAATCGACATTGAAAAGTTGAATAATTAACCTTTAGCCTGCTAAGTAAATATTGTTCCCACAAACCTGAACCACTACTTTCCAAACTTTAAGCTATAATCAGATTGAATACGAAAATGCAATCGGGGTGTCAAACAAACTGTATCCCGAGGAGATGCCGAGTTACTCGGCTTCTCGCCTGGGTCCGGACAGCAACAGAACATCTACAACAGAAGAACTAGGACAAACTTAAAAGAAATGCCCATTTATGGTTGATGAGATGCTATTGAATGCTATTTTTCTAGGAGTGTTATACTGTATGTAGGGTTTCTAACTGACCTGTTTAGATGTTAATATATAAACTTGCTTACCAATATCTTGGCAGTCGTCGAGAACTGAGAGTAATACTTCTGCCAAACAGATCCCCGCATTTTGTAAGAAAATCGTATAATTAGAATTATTCATATTTCAGTATTGTCTGCAGTTTACGCAATACTGGAATTACGATCTTGGCAGGAATGTCTCTTTTAGTACTTTACCATATTCCAACTTAGTCACATTTTGTAACAAAGCGTTATTTTCAATCTAAAGCAAATGCTTTTATTCAGTTCAGTTTTTAAAACTTAACCGCTATCTCATCAATATCTAGTAAGGTATAAGGAATGTGTTATCTATGTCTACTACCATGCTTGCAAATGCACGTAAAGGCATTCCCCATTAAAATGTTAAGTAATACATTTAACCCTTTCTTCCATAAATACGCCTTTCTACGTCTCCGTAAAAGTCACTTTTTGAAACCTTTGTGATAAATATAACATTTGCTCCTAAGGAGCAAATGCTCTATTTATCACACTGGTTTCAGAACTACAAAATTCTAAAGGTTTCCTTTTCTCTAGTTAATGCTCCTTTTCGGTAGATTTATTCAGGGATTGGATCTAAAAATAGCCTATGAGGGAATGGGTTATAGCGACATTTTTACATTAATATCGAATACCATATAGATCGACTCAGCACAGCCTTTATATTTTGAACGTTATGGATACAATACATGGCCCATAGTCACTAACAGTTGAGCCTATACATTTGAGACTCGAAATAAGAAATATCTGAAACTTTAACTCTTTTTTCCATGAATATTAGAGTAAGAAAATATTTAGACGAATATTATTTAAGTCATTGTTATAAAATCACATGGGCAAATGCTATTTTGGCCATGGCAGCAACCTAAGCATCATAATGTATGTTATTCCATAAGAAAAACATATCAGATCCTGATTAGACAGTTTCTACAGGGGCAGTCTGATCTAGATCTACTCCGTTTGCAAAGGCAAAGAAAGGCGTATATTCATTTACATGTAGTCGGTGGTTCAGTGGAGTTGTAACATAATCATTATCTAAAAAACATTGTCAAGTATTTGCAAAGGAATCCATTTGTTCACAAGAATGCACGCAGCGCCTGCGTTAGACAAACATCTTTACGAATGATGGCGTTTGATTTTGAGTCTGATTTTCAAGATTAGACTCTGAATGTTAATAGATAATGGCCTTGGTGCTTGCGTCAGTGTGAGCGTTTGGAGCTTTCTGCATTAATATCACCCTGCATTAAGGAGCTATCTGTCTCACCAAATCTCAATTCGTCTTTACAAAATGAATCGGATTAGAGTGGTTTTACAGTATAACAATATACCGAATGTAATTGCTCTGGTATATTTTCAGATCTGTGCCGGAAAAAATGACAAGTCGTCTGGTATTCAGATTCAGCTATTAAGAGCACACCGTGAACACACGCCAATGAATAAATTTCATATTAAAGATCAAAACCCGTACTATCTCATCATAATAGTATGCAAATATCACTCTCATGAATGCGAAATTTGATGCGAATCAACTGCATTTAGAACATGCTTTGAGCAATGAGATACGACACTCATTTTGCAATGCTTGAAACGCACTGAGATATCCATTTAACCGACAGAAACGCATGTTCATGCGTTTGCAAACAGGGTAGACCCATATCAGACCAATATCCTGTAGGAGACCGCTAATCATTGTCTGTTCTGTTTGTGTGATTATATAAGTTTGGATTTGTACTGGCCAAACAGTACTGTGATGATATGGCACGATTAAATTCAAGTGTTATGTCATGAATTATTACATATAATTCATGACATAATAATTGCATGCATCAGTTTCAATATTCATGAACAGGGTTATAGGGCTACACACGTAGATGATTTCAAATATATCAGTTTTTCCATACACATGACGTTAAACCATTTATATGTGGGATAGATGTATATCAGTATTTAGCCAACAGTCTCGACTCAGATCAGAGGAGCAGGGTCCGGGTCTGCACTGGTTGCCGTAAAAAGCATATTCTATAGTGTGGAGCAAATGCTCTATTTATCAGAATTGTTTCAAAAGGTGACTTTCAAAGAGGCACCAAAAGGCGTCAATACGAGGGAATGTGTTAAACTGGGCAAGCGGAAAATAAGTGAACTGACATTTGCAAACAGTATAAACACAGGTCAGAGTGTTCCTTGAGGAAAACCCCTAGGTCCATGCTTATAAAACTTTTAGTTGAGTCTGAGTACGTTCTCAACAGAAGAACTAGGTACGTTCTCAAGCTTTTGATTGGTCAGATTTGAGCCTTTGGCTCAAATCTGACCAATCAAAAGCTTGAGAACTCAAATATGACCAATCAAAAGCTTGAGAACGAAACTCAAACTCAACTAAAAGCTTTATAAGCATGGACCCTGGTCAGACTCTGCGATGTCTGTCATTCAACATCCTTTCGTGAAATATACCCTTTCATGTTGAATGAATTATACCGCCAAACACTGATGGGCAATTACAATGCAGCATTCGGAGGATTAACCTCTAACAAGAGATGATTGTACAGTACTTTCCTATTTAAAACAACGTTTCGTCATTAGGCCTACACTTAATTAGTACTTACAACCGTCGTCTGTCTGGTTTAAGTTTATCTTATTCTCTTTAAACGACACTCCCTTGCGTACTGTTAATCTTGAGTCATTTATGCTAGTGTTGTTTTCCAATTAACATATTTCGCGTTTTTGCAGTTATGGGACTTAACTTACAGCTGATAGTAACACCTTGTCATGCATTCTTTACAATAGACATAGAGCAGATTGTTTTTGTAGGAGCCGTCTGATCAGGATATGCTCTGTTTGCTTTAAGGAAGTATACATATCTGATTTTTTTTTCTTAGAAGGCCAAAACTCTTGTGATCCCATACTACGTGTATTACAATAATTCAGCTAATAAATATTCATGATAGTAGTCTGTCTTACATGAATATTCATAAAAGAAGTGTGTCTTACATGCATATTCATGATAGTAGTGTGTCTTACATAAATATTCATGATACATGTAGTAGTGTGTCTTACATAAATATTCATGGTACATGTAGTAGTGTGTCTTACATAAATATTCATGATACATGTAGTAGTGTGTCTTACATAAATATTCATGATACATGTAGTAGTGTGTCTTACATAAAGATTCATGATACATGTAGTAGTGTGTCTTACATAAAGATTCATGATAGTAGTGTGTCTTACATAAAGATTCATGATAGTAGTGTGTCTTACATAAAGATTCATGATAGTAGTGTGTCTTACATAAAGATTCATGATAGTAGTGTGTCTTACATAAAGATTCATGATTTACATAAAGATTCATGATAGTAGTGTGTCTTACATAAAGATTCATGATAGTAGTGTGTCTTACATAAATATTCATGGTATTAAGGGTTACAACAATGTTTTGTCTTTTGCCGGACTTAACCCATTCCCTGGTCTATGTTTATTCCAAAGTTCAATACCTATTGAATACGCATGCACAAAATAGTTATAATGAAATTTGGTAGGTGGAACATTGTAACCATTTTAGTAGTACCATCGTCACTCGTTCGGCGTATATGTCAATCTAGTTTCATTTTATCCTTTTGCTTTAACCCATTCCCTCATAGGCCATTGTCAGACCAAACATCGTTGAATAAATCTTCCGAAAAGGAGCATTTACTAGTAAAAAAGGATTATTTTAGAATTATGTAGTTTTGAAACTATTGTGATGAATACATAATTTGTTACTATGGAGCAAATGCTCTATCTATCACAATGTTTTCCAAACAAGTGATGTTTACAGAGTTGTCAAAAGGCGTCATTATGATCAGTAATTAGTAATTCTGTTTATTTCCTCCAATGGTGGATATCATTTTTACAAACAAGCATATAAATATGTACAAGTGCAAGTAGAGAAAGAAACCTACTCTCCATCACACGCAGTTGGTCTTTATTCTACATGTAATTAACGGCTCAAGTCTTTATTTGCTTAACCCTTCGCTTGCTATTCACCTCGACACAGCGACATACTTGTACACAGTGAAGATATACATGGCATTGGTAAAGAAGGAGAAATGTGTTTTAAAATTCAGCAAGAGAAGGGTTGATGTAGGGCAAAGGTATCGCAGAGAAAACTCCTATATGACCTGCATTAACCTATCCCCTTCCTTACAGACCTACATGTATAATTGGACCACTTCAGACTGGTTCTATGGTAAAAGATAGTAGAGTCAGAAATGCCTTTATGTAGCAGCATGTTACGTCTTCCATATTTTATTTATATCTGATACCATTGTGTAACTCTTTTACGCCATGAATATTCACGTAACAATTAATGACATCATGGATATTGATTAACTGAATTTTATAACGGCACTATAAACAAAATCTTTTTTATCAGAACAGAAACTGTAGAATCGGATCTACATTATATTATAAACAAACAGAGCGGACCTTGATCAGACGGCTCCTGTTGGAACCGTCTGATCTGGGTCTACTCTGTTTGAAAAGGCACAGACAGGTATTTATGGAATAAATGGTTCTTAATGTTCCCACCTTTACTAGACCAAAATACATCTATTTGGCACGTAAACATTTTATTGAGGTTGCTTTTGGAAATGTATCATGTGCAAGCACAAAACAATAGGCTCTCGGTGAAAATGATAATATTGTCTGGTTGGTTGTTAGTTCTTCATAAATAACTGCAAAAGCTTTCATCTACTCCTACTCGATCCTTTCAATAGCTGAACCTTATAATTGTTTTATATTTAGCATGTAATCGTCGACTAATATTCCATTGAATGAAAGTGATAGGACTGTGTCTCCACTCTAAACTCATATCTCAAATAACCATGAGTTTTTAACAGCAGAGGAAAGTCATCGATTTATCATTAAGCTGGTAGCTTCAATTACCCTGTTCGGGGAGTTTACACAGCACATGTTTTCTAAGACTAATATGCGATTGTGCAGTTACTGTAATAACTATTATCTTTATGTTTGCAATATTTGCTAACAGTAGAACTTAAATTAAGCGGACATTTATTTATTGAACACAGAAGTGTTAAATTACAGGCGGTTGCTTAATGTAGGACAGAAGTAATGCAGAAAGCTCTTATTAGAGTTTTCTGCATTACATTTGACCTGCATTAAGCTACCACTTGCCTTACAGACCCATATTCAGACCTATTTTTTTCAGACCGCTTAAGACAGGTTCAGCTGTACACATGTAAAACACGAACCGTTGCATTCTAACAACCATTTGAGAGGCAAGGCATACTGAAGTCACCCTTTTCTCGCCAATCACGATCTGACTCTCACTCGCCTGGATCCTGACGAGACGCGTAAAATGGCGTCTTACCGGCATCCAAGCTGTTTGACACTCAGTCAATAGTTTCTCGAAAGATTGATCGAATAGGAAGTAGTCAAAATTGAAGCATACATTATGTTTTTATATAAGGTAAAGGGTTAACCATTTACTCCATAAATACGCATTTCTACGCGTATGAGCCGTCTGATCAGGGTCTGCTCTGTTTGCTTATGCTATACATATAATATAGATATGATTATGCAGTTTCTGCCATTGTCAACAAGTCCCGTGTTCATGTGCTATTTTAACAATTAATCTGATTAATATTCATCATGTCATTATTTTTCACATGAATATTCATGGAATATAGGGTTCAAACAGGGCGTCTATGTCGCTTTAACAGTTTTTCAGTTACATTGCAACGTTAAGCTAATTCCATTACTTCTGCCTGCATTAAACAACCACCTGCCTCTTACGATTCATATGTTTATTAAATGAATGGTAGCTTATGGTAGGTTCTATTGTAATCATTTTGGAATAGTGTTATGTTATATTTATTGTTAATATGGATTTACATTGTAATTAAAATTTTGTTCTAAGTTTTGAAATGTGAGCTAGTAATGACTGACATTATGTTTTAACCAGCCCTGTGTTCATATGAGAACAATTCCCTCAACAGTTGGCAACAACCAGAAACGGTTGTCATGCGAATAGTCAAATCAATGTGGACTGATTAAGAAAAACGATACAAGCAGTAATCAACAGTTGCGAGCGTTGTATTTAGTAGACGTATGGCTATATGGTGTCACACACTTACAACACTATGAGTCTATGATCATCTCATTCGCCTATTTGCACTAAGCAAAACGGTCCTTTATCATACATGGCGCAATCGGAATAGTCAAAAAAGCACACCATGGGGCCACGACCAGTTCAGCAGACTTACAGTTTAAGACTCTGACTAAAACTGTTCAAATTATAATTATATCTCCTCAAAAGCATCTAACACTTAAGCAAATATTCAACACGAGATCTTAAATGGATGACACCAAATCTAATCACAGTAAGGGCCGGTCTCCTATTAACATGGCTTATTTGTGTCCCGTTATAATAACTCCTTAATCCGTTGAGTCTTGGACTTATTGGGCTGACAAACATTTGTCATATTGGGAGCGTCCAGGTTTTGAGTACATAGGTATAGAGATTGGCTAATTACACTGTACTTATATAATTGATAATATTTAGAGCAATCCGTGTTAACACTCTCCCTTATAGAAACGCATTTTTACGTTTTGGCAAAAGGAGTAGACCCAAATAAGCTGATTCCTATAGGAGTCATCTGATCAGGGTTTGCTTTTGAAATAACATAGGTCTGATTCAAAGACTTCTGTCATGGTCAGACATTATGTTGATCATGATGGTGTTATAAAATTCAACTAATTATTTCATTATTTCTCACATGGATGTTCACGAAGGAAAGGGTTAAGCACCACATCCATAGTATTGTTGATGAGACCAAACTTAATATTGTTAAAACAGAAATTCTTTATTTGACGGATGCTTGTTACTTGTTTTCTTAAAAAAAAGAAACCAAGAGTTAGTTTCTTGCAGTAAACTGAAACATACGTCAGCTTGTGTATACATTCGTGTATTCTCCAAAGTTAATTCGATAAAAGGTTTCTGAATACATCCCTCATAATGTAAATCATATCTATTCTAGGCATGTTCATTTGTCAGATATTCAGGTTAAATTGGGTAAAATACACAGATGACAGGCTGGCAACATCCGAGTAATCTGGCCTGAGTCTTTCATATTAATAGCATTAGTAATGTTGTACAATCATACGTGTGGCGGCCTAACGTAGGGTGAAAATCGTGCAAACCGTTTCCTTGGAGCGCCATTTCGCATTACGCAGAATCAAGCATGAATCTTCGAACAGTAAACCTTCTAACACGGACTTCCAAATCAGTATCAACGCAGGTATTTAAGACCGATTGCAACTTAACGAAGAGCCAAAGTCATGCAGAACACTCATAGATCTGTATAATTACCATCTTGCATTAAGCAACAGCCTGTCTACAATTTCTTCTATACTAAAATACAGCTTAAATGGTTATTGTATTGCATTTATTTTATGTACCAATTTGAGTAATAATTGCATAAGATTCCAGCAAGGGGTGATTCATTTATTTGTAACACAAGAAGTATTCATTGTATAAGATTCCAGCAAGGAGTGGTTCATCTATTAGTAACACAAGTAGTATTTATTGTATTATATTTCAGCAAGGGATGATTCATCTATTTGTAATACAAGTAGGATTTAGTTATAAGATTCCAGCAAGGAGTGATTCATCTATTTGTAATAAAATGTTTCAATTACAGGAATGTCAGTGTTTTCAGCACTTGTCAAAATGTTATGTATGCCAAGCAAGTAATCCATGGAAAGTCACAGTAATATATTGTCAGTACATGATTTAAATATTGGTAATTTCTCTGTAGAATTCCAAAAAATCCAAACCAAATATGTTAACCCTTTACCTCATGCATATTTATGCACTGATTCATGAATTCATGAATATTATCTATATCAAATGTTATGACACATGAACACATGACAGCAACTGTAGACTCGAATCAGGACCGATAATAATAAAACTCCTTAGGAAGACTTAAGGAAAAACTGTAGTAAAAATAGTGAGTAAAAATATTCATTCAATGGCTATTGTCATATTGCGTTATATCCATATTTCATCAACTTCTTTTTTCAAAGAGTAACTTTACTTGCATCAATTTTACGAGAATAAGGAATATTTAAGAAACTAAGGCACTTTCTTAACTAATGCATAGGAGCTTTATGAATATGACCCACCTCTATATCTTTTCAGCAGCAAACAGGACAGACGGGCCTGTGTCTACTATGTTTTCAAAGGCGTGAAACACACAATAGGTGAATGATGATATTAAAAATATAATATCGCCTACATTAATCACTTAACCAAAATGATATCTATTCGTTACAAAAATGTTTAAACAATTATGTAGTTATCTGCAATATACAGTAAAACCCCTCTAATACGACCACCAAAAAGTGGTATAATTATGGGTGGTATAGGCAGGTGGTAGCTTAATGTATGATAAAAGTTATGCAGAAAGCTCCCAGAGGAGCTTTCTGTATTACTTTTATCCTGCATTAAGCAACCACCTTCTTATAAAGACACCCTTGTGTATCCATTAGGTGGCCGTATTAGCGGGGTTTTACTGTACATTGTTTCCTTCAAATACAAAGGGTTAGTATGGCAAACCATACAGAATCAACTATACAAAGGGTTAGTATGGCAAACCAAAGGTTTAGTATGGCAAACCATACAGAATTAACTATACAAAGGGTTAGTATGGCAAACCATACAGAATCAACTATACAAAGGGTTAGTATGGCAATCCATACAGAATCAACTATACAAAGGGTTAGTATGGCAAACCATACAGAATCAACTATACAAAGGGTTAGTATGGCAAACCATACAGAATGCACTAGTTTCCAACTTATCGGAACCTAACTCGCATTTGCCAAGAGTTTAATCCTGACTCATTAACTCAGCGTCTCCTCAGGATCAAACCTGTTTGACACTCGGTCAACAGTTTCTCAAACGTTTAATCGACCCAGAGCTCAGAGTTGTAGTAAACAACCGCCTGTCTTTGAAGACTCCTATGTTCATGCATTATCTGGTTGCATTGGCGAGACTTTAGTGTACATGTACTAATGTTGAGGAGGAAATTCAGTGAAATGTAATATTCAAACGATGTAGCAAATATAATGGCATCCGAAAGAAGCAATGCATTTTGTAGATAAAAACATAATATTATACTTTTTACACACTTTATAACGATATTATATTTTGATATAACCTTTCACGTCATATGTACCCCTTTTTACGCCTTTGCAAACATTATAGACATGGATGAGACGTTTCTGTGGGAGCCGTCTGATCAGAGTCTATCTTATTTGTTTATTTGTTTATACATAATGGAATGATATAGATCTGATTCAGTTACTGTCATAGTAAAAATGAAATTGTTCTTATGCCATAAACATTACCTGACTAATATTAATAAATTCACGAATTCTTGCATAATTTATTACGAGGTTTAGAGTTAAGAACTAGGGCTCTGTACATATTTAATAATGCTAATAGGCCTTTCCCTTGACCTTCGTGCAATATATAACATTTTAACAAGTGCTGAAAAACACGGATGAATCATTCCCAACTGAAATCTTATACAATCAATACTGTACTAGTTACATAAAAATACAATGAAATATGCATTTGGTCTGGTCATTTTGTATTCTTTGCACTTTCATGTTTCTTATGTACCTAGTCAACTGATTTTGTTTAAGTTTGATGCTGTGTAAAATAACCATTATCTCTTTGTTTGTGCAGCTAATATTTTGTAATAGTGAAGGGCTGGCGAACTACGTTGGTAGGACTTATAAACTGACCTCATTACAAAATATGTTAATCTATAGGCTAGCAACTTCTTTTTCCCAACTCGGCCATAAATTCAAGCGCGGGAAAATCCGGCAAAAAAATTGTATTTTTCTATAAAGGTCAAGTGATAGTTTTCTGCCAGATTTTCCCGCCGTTGAGATTTTGGACAAATCAAAATTATCTATATATTAAGTATTATCAAATCGTACATTTCACAATTAATTTGATTTGGTACAAGTAATGGTTTAGCATGATTAATATGTGTTTCGTTGATATAATTGTATTGAGTACTTGTGCAAAATAAAACCCTGATCCTCTCCTTTAACCCATCACCTCATAGGCTATATGTAGACCATACCTTTTTTAATAAATCTACTTAAAAGAAGCATTTAGTACAGAAAAGGAAACATTTAGAAGTGTGTAGTTTTGAAACCATTGTGAGAAATTAGAGTATTTGTTCCTCTGAAGCAAATGCTCTATTTATCACAATGGTTTGTTTCAGAAAGTGATTTTCACAGAGGCGTCAAAGGGCATTAATAAGAGGGGATTGACTAACGACTTAAGTCCAACTTAAAGAGCATGTGCCACTAATTAACATATCATTTCTTTGTGGTTTTAGCTAGACTGTCTTAGTGTAATTGATGGCCGGCATATTCGCATTTGTACAGTATAACCTCTCTTAACCGGAATTCTACTAGATAAGAATTTAGATACTTTTAGGCAGGTGGCTGCTTAATGCAGGGTGAAAGTCATGCAGAAAGCTCCTCTAGGAGCTTTCTGCATGACTTTCACCCTGTATTAAGCTGCCACCTGTCTCCAAGACCGATATTCATACTAAATTTAACGGCCGGTTAAGAGAAGTTTTACTGTAATAGAGAGAACGTCCCAAGCACCCGTTTATAGTTATTTTTAACCGAGCGCTTTTGACACAATACAGTCAAAACCAACTACACCGAACGTTCAATTTAGTATAGTCTTTTAGACAGCTGGTAGCTTAATGCAGGATGAAATGCATGCAGAAAGCTCCTCTATTAATCAGCCACCTGCCTAAAAGTATTTCAGTTCTTCTCTTACTAAAATTCCGGTTTGGAGGTTTTACTGTACGCTCGTATAGGTTACGATTTACAAACAAGCAATGAGTTGCTCTGTGTTCGTGATTTTCACCAGTAAACTCATGAAATGTCAGCAACTGCGTCTGTGTTTGTAGTATATTGAGTCATTGTGTGCATCTTTGTCTGAAAATAGGCCTACGCTTTATACACGATCAAGATAAAGTCCTTACTGCAAGACATTATACTTAACCCTTTACGCCATGACTATATGTATTTATGTAAGAAATAGTTACACCATTAACATCAATTAGGTTAATTGTTATAGCAAAACATGGACTCAGGAATGTTTGACCATGGCAGAAACTGCTAAACAATAGCATTATTATATGATCAGCAAACAGAGCAGACCCTAATCAAACGGCTCCTTAGAGTCTTCTCTGTTTGCATATTTGTAGAAAGGCGTATTTATGAAGTAAAAGGTTAATCATGCTCCTATTGTGAGTATCACTGTCTGTTTTATCTCTGATCGGGAACAGGATATATTTACTACCGAGTGGTTCAAGCTTTTGAGAAGAAACTACTAATCGAGTGTCAAACAGCTTGGATCCAGATGAGACGCCGAGTTTCTCAACATATGCTGAACCTCATGTTTCCACGATCATATTCTTCTCTGACTTCAGACGAGTGTGGCTTCATTCTCTTTTTAAACATGTCGACTTAAGAAAAATGTGATTTCATATCACATGAAAAAACAGCATCAATCATATTCTTCTCAGAATCTGAGGACATTTGTGATTGCTTTGCGAGAAGAATGTGATCAGCTTAGAAAAACTGGCCACTTTCTCAGGTGAGAAGTCCTACAACTATCTAATCTTGCTGAATCCAAGTTGTTTGCTAGTACGAGCCAGGTCACGGCTGGCAGAGTAAGGGTTTACACAGCTAGTATGATAAACATAATTGAACCATATCCTTCAAGCCTTTTAATACAGAACTGTCATACGTCATTCATGATTGTGTGTAATGTTCAATAACCGGAAGATATATACTGTTTTGGATGACCTTGTTTCTCAACCTTAACTCTGCTCTAAAAACAATAATGCCCCCTCGAATTTGGGCGGTGGGCGATTTTGACTACTTCTGATTCTAATAAAGTTTTTGAGAAGCTAACGACTGAGCGTCATACAGCTTGAATCCTTATGAGACGCCGAGATCCCCGGTGTCTCATCTGGATTCTACCTGTTTGTCACCGTGTTCCAAGTTGTGGTTGGCTGACCAAGGGTTAAGAACGGATTATTAGCTCCCGCTTTTGACAGCTCGATAAACAATAATTTCATTCATCATGCCATTCTCTTCTAAAACCCTTAGAATGCGCTAGTTCGTTATTCAATCTAATCGCAAACGTAAATAAAACGTATACAAAGGAAATGAGCTCTTTTCTTATTCCTTAATTGTTTTTATACATTTTCATTTCAGCTAACCATTTACTTCATAGAGGCGGTTTTTAGGCACCTTTGTGAACGGTGAAGACCCAGATCAGACGGCTCCTAGCAGGATCGGCTTTGTTTTCTTGTGGAATTATTTAGATATGAGTCTGCGGTTTCCGCCACGACCTAACAATCACGTGTTCTTATATCATTTACAATGTAAATCTCAGCTAACAAACAGCCATGCGGTAAAGGGTTATATTAGTTGAATTCAGCATGCATATATCGAAGTACAACTAAACAGCATGCTCCAGTGACATGTTTTATACACACATTCTTTACTTAACGTTTTCCTTCATATAAACGTGTTTTCAAGCATTTGCAAACTCAGTAAACCCAGATTTAATGGAATTTAAAAGATTTTCTTCTTTACTTTTTAAAATGGCTACACTTTCCCGCCTTCTATATTTCATTATAACCATTTTGCCCATGACTATTCAGTAGGTATTGAAATTTGGAATAAACATAGAACGGGGAAATGGTTAAGCGTAGCTGGTACACGCTGTAACCGTATATATTTATTTATATGCCAAATTTTAGCAGGTGTTATAATTTAAACTGAAAACAATCCCATTTAACCCTCTACCTCATGAATAAGTATGCAATGATTTATGACATCACGAATATTCATTAACTGAAATTGCATAATGGCCACCGAACAAATGATTGTTGTGCCATAGTAGAACTGTTTAATCAGGTCTATATTATTTCATATGTATTCAGAGCTAATGAGACCGATCTTAAAGGATCCGTCTGATTTGAATTTACTCAGGTTTGCAAATGATAAAAAGCGCCTCTATAAGGTAGAGCATTAACTCATTCCCTCATAGGCTATTTTAGACCCAGCCGTTTTTTAAGTAATCAATCGAAAAGCAGCATTAACTAGAGAAAAGGAAAATTTTAGAATTTTGTAGTTTGAAACCATTGTGATAAATAGAGCATTTGCTCCTATAGGAGTAAATGCTCTATTTATCACAATAGTTTCACAATGTGAATTTTATAGAGGCGCAAGTATGCGTCACTAGGGGGCAATTTGTTAAGATACATTAAACGAACGATAAATGATGAAGTAAGCCAGAATGATTTATTTCATTAAACCTTTTTGCACAAGCGACATCATTAATTTAACTCTGTTCGAGCTAACTGTGGCTTTATAGGCATTTGCAGACAACATGGATCCAGATTTAAACACCGAGTAACTCGGCGTATAATCAGGATCCAAGCTGCTTGACGCTCTGTCATTAGTTTCTCAAGCGTTTGATCGAATCAGAAGTCAGTGAAACGTTCATCAAATCAGAGATTGGGCAGACCGTTTTTCAGCATGACAAGGGTTAAATATATTCCACGTACTGCTCAAACTGCTTTGTGATTGCAATCGAATCTTTATTGACATCTTCAATGTCACCCATGTCATATATCTCACTACCAGCACGTACACCGACATTTTGCTCAAAGTCACCGCTCTTTGACAATACAATAAATCTAATATTTTGCTTAATACTCAATCACGCAGAACGAAGACCCGATGGTACTGCATTCAAGTAGATTCGATTTAAGTAATAACGTCACAAAACTCACAATGGTGTTTCTTCGCGATCAGCATAGCGTAAACTCGAGAACATAAACCACTCATGGCAGACACATCCACTGACGTTGACAATATATCTGGGATACCAGCTGAGAGGGCTTATTTAAATTTCTCTAGTGGCATTTGAATGAGTGTAAGAATAGAAGCTATCGTGCTTCTTTAATTAGAAATCAAATATTATATCGCGAATGAGATTAGTTTAGGAGAGCGGTGATGTTTTGTTAACTAAATGTTGCAGAAAGAAATGTTTAGTAATCGCTTTACTCCATAAAATCATAGCATCACGATTATTAATTAAATGTTGTTTTTATTATGACATAGAAACATAGAAATACTTGGAAATGGCAGAAGCTATTCTATTATTATGTCCTAAACCAACATAGCAGACTGTGATGAGACGGCTCATACAGGAGCCATCTGACCAGTGTCTTCTATTTCTTCGACAGAAATAAATTATATTGTGTTACATTGATTCGCTCGATCTGTGGCATAACGTATGTAAAAGAAGCGTGCATGCTGGTCAACCTATTGCAGTAAAATATCGATTAATCGATTTTTTTGTATTAAAGCATATAGACCCTTTAAGCCAGGAGGCTGCTAAATGCACGGTGGAAGTCATGCAAAAAGCTCTTAGAGGGGCTTTCTGCATGACTTTCACCGTGCATTAAGCTACCACCTGTCTTAAAGACCGACAATGATACGAATAATCGAGATTTTACTGAAAACCCTATTATACGCAATAAGAAAGCTAACTCAACTTTATGGGAATTATATTGTTTCTATATATATCTTTGTGAAACCGTTTTATTGCAGTATGTTCAATTTATATCGGTATATGGCATTCCTTTGATCGAAATGACACCCATAAAATCACCAAAGCACCATGTGCATTAGAACCAACAGCAATCCAGTCGAACAATTTGAAAGGAATGTGGTATTATGTTCGGAAGTGACTATACCGAAATATACGCATTTATGGTAAGGTTAACAAGTGAATATGTACAGTGATAATAACATAAATGTTAATTTGAATTATGCGAGTCCCGAAGTTATAAATAGTTTGCTTGCATTTGATTGGTCAGATTTGGAGTAAGCCCAACATCTGACCAATGAGACATTTGAACCTGTTATCATAAATATTATCTCCGCCTCAAACGTCGGGTTGATTTAAAACAGAACCTGTCTAAAGCCGCCATTCATTTAGTGAACATAGGGGTCTTAAAAAGCAGGAGGTTGCTTAAAGCAGGATAAAAGTAACACAGAAAGCTTTCTGTATTACCTTTGCCCTACATTAAGCTTCGACCAGTTTTAAAGACCCATATTTAGATCGCTTTGTAATGACCATTTAACCCTTCGCTTGCTGAATTTTAAAATACATTTTTCCCTCTTTACCCATGCCCTGTTGTATAATTACATATATCTTCACTGTGTACACGTATTTCGCTGTGAAAGCACTGCTGTGGAATGCACTTGTTGCAATATCAACTTGTAAATAGTGCAGACCCTGATGAGACAGCTCCTGCAGGAGCTGTCTCATCTGGGTCTGCACTATTTACAGGTAGGTATATTGACGTGAAAGCGAAGAGTTAAGACAGGTTTTGCAGTTCTAAAGACATGTACATGTACATAGTACATCGTCATATCATACATACAAAAATCAACACAATGCGAAACAGTAAGAATGTCTAATCAGTTTGATTGCACCTCTGACTCACAGACTCATAATTAGACGTCCTTTTGATAACCGCATACGAGAGTTTCTCCTGTAATTTGACATTGACACTCATTATCACTCTCCATTAACATTTGAAAACAGTTTAGACCCAAGCAAGGCTCTCGCATGTAGCATTCAGCCAAATATTCGTACTGTTAGAGAAATTAATTATAAGAGCAAAAAGAAATTTAGAAGACATCTGGTGCATCACAACTCATAACAATTCGTTTCTCCCAAACCACAACGGATTCCCGGACAATAAGACCATGTTCATGATAAATTTAGTACATCATTCAGCTTAACCAAATTGTAGACCCAGATCAGAGGGCTCCTCTTTTGCTGAAGCATTTTATCGTCTGCAATCAGTGTCGTCTGGTACAATTTTCATTTATATTTTTTCATCTTTCATCTGAATCCAAACTGTTTGCGTGAGACATCTCAGATGCGACAGTGGATGGCAATGATTTATACCGTTATAACATAATGTGTATGAATATCCCTTCAATATGAATAATGGGGAGCGTTCCATTATTCAAACTGGTCAAGTTTTCGTAAGTAAAAGAAGCTAGAATACTTCTTTTAAATGTCTAATGTTAATGAACTAGCTTTACATGTAGTAGGGAAGGGAATGGGAGTCGTATTTCAGGCACCAGTGCATCTCCAACACAGTTTCTGAGATATTTACCTTTCCCTTCATATAAACGTATTTTCATGTATTTGCAAACAGAGCGGACCCTGATCAGACGGCTCCTATATAAGCCGTCTGAACAGGGTCTGCTCTCTTTGCTTTTGACATGATATCTAGATCTGATTTTATATTTTTGTCAATGCGAAACAAATCTCATTGAAAGGTTCACATTATAAAACTTCAGTCAATATATGTTTATGAGGTCATACGTCATTACATGAATATTGAACAGGGAAAGGGTTAACTCATTCATTCATATTGACGACTTTTGACGACTCTGTAAAAGTCACTTTGTGAAACCATTGTGATAAATAGAGCATTTGCTCCTATATGAGCAAATGCTCTATTTATCACAATGGTTTCAAAGTACAAAATTCTAAAATTTTCCTTTTCTCTAATTAATGCTCCTTTTCGGTAGATTTATTCAAAGAGGTTGTATCTAAAAATAGCCTATGAGGTAAAGAGTTAAGAGAAGAACCACTGATCACGTAGATGGGTAGACCATGACTATAACTCTTACCGCACTATTAAAAATAATGTCTGCTTAAACTTGAATCTGGTGCATTTTTGACTACTTACGTTTCGATGAAGCTTTTGAGGTAGTATTCAAAGAGTATCAACTAGCTTGCATTCTGATGAGACGCCGAGTTACTCGGCATCTCATCTGGACCCAGTGTGTTTGCAAATGCGAGTCAGGTCGCAGTTAGTGCGTCAATGGTCAAGCATGAACCCCAAACGTCCAAAGTGTTTGATATTGAAGACGCGCTATACTGATGGATGTTTCATCCGGGTATAAATACGTTTCCAGGGTTATCAAAGATCTCTCTTAAATACAATCTGCAAGGTAATCTACATGTCATTGAACTAGGCAGGAACCTGTACAGTCAATAAAAATTATTGCTCCAGAATCAGAGACACTTGCCAATACAGTAACACGCCTCACTAAAAACAAGTATAATTCTTGGACATAGGGCAGTTGGCAGCTTAATACAGAAATAACATTATGCAAAAATCTCTCTTTGGAGCTTTCTGCATACATTTGGTTCTACATTAAGCCAGTGCCTGATCTTATAGACCCAAGTGTTTATATAACAACGTGTCACTTTGAAGAGAGTCTACAGTACTACACAAGGAACAACCAGTTTAGTTTAGAATTCAGTACAAACACATAAACACGATAGTTTGTACAAACTGTCAAGATGGCATGCAGAAACAAAAAACAAACTCTTCTGATGCCAATTAATTTCCGTCTGCAAACTTTGTCGCCTGCTTTAAGTTTCAGAGTTGGACTTCCTTCAGTTATTTCCTCAAAACACATAAGTGGTGTAATAAACAGTTTGGATCCATATAAGACAGACAATTACTCGGTGTCTGATGTGGATTCAAAATGCTTTCAAAGGTAATCATAGTTTCACACATAGCCCCAGACCATATGAGTCACCTTTCGGCGAATGTACCGGTGAAAGAGTTAGTTTTAGTTGGGTTATATTTTGTTACAGTAGACTATGGCAGATATATAAATCAAACTGAAGTACAGTAGAACCTGTCTTAACCGGTCATTCATTTACATAGGAGTCTTAAAGTTTAGGTGGTTGCTTAACCCATTCTCTCATATTGACGCCTTTTGATGCGTCTGTAAAAGTCATGTTTTGAAACAATTGTGATACAAAGAGCATTTGCTACTGCTCTATTTACTACAATAGTTTCGAAACTACACAGTTCTAAAATGTCCCCTTTCTCTAATAATTGCTCCTTTTCGGTAGATTCATTCAAAGAGATTGAGTCTAAAATAGCCTATTAGGGAATGGGTTAATACAGATCAAAAGCAATGCATAAAATTCCTGCAGGAGCTTTCTGCAATAGTTTGACCTGCATTAAGACCTGCATTTGATTGCGACTGAAGACAGATTCTACTGTAGAAACAAATACGTCACCTGAAAGGAACAGTGTAGTCCAAGTTTAACCAAGACTTTCTTTATAATATTTTACAAATGAAAATTTAACTTAGGGTAAAAAATCTATGCTAGTGCGCAATGTCTATGTAGCTACAATATTGCATGGTACATTTGAAAATTAGCATGCAGTGGTTTAAAATTGTCTAATAAAACGTAATTCCTGATAACATTAAAATAAATCTCAACAGGGCTGGTTGAACGTAATCTATTTTTACTTTTCTTTTGCATTCGAAATTGCACACTTTTGTTTTCGGTTTCCTTACAAGTTGTGCATATGTAATTTAGACGCATTCTTTTTTTCATTAAATATTCTAGCGAGTATCAATATATGTATAAGATATGAACGTCAATTCAACAGGGGTTTGAAGATAACTATGAAGAGCAGCCGCATACGTGCAACCTTGGTCCATGCTTATAAAGCTTTTTAGCTGAGTCTGAGTTTGTTCTCAAGCTTTTGATTGGTCAGATTTGAGCCAAATGCTCAAATCTGACCAATCAAAAACTTGAGAATGAACTCGGACTCAACTAAAAGGTTTTATGAGCATGGATACTGTATTTTTAATTCAGTTGGCAAAATTAATACAGAAAACTCCTGGGAGTCTTAGAAAGCAGGCGGTCGCTTAAATCTGGGCAACAGTAATACAGAAAGCTCCTATAAAAGCTTTCGGTATTACTTTCGACCTGCATTAAGCTACCTACTGCCTTACCGACCCATTATTAGACAAATGTTGATGATTGTTTAGACCGGTATTGCTTTGAGAGGAGATTGTCCAGGTGTTACGCATTTTGAATCCGGGTGGTGAGATGCTAAGTTACTCTGATTAACCTAATCCCAATAGGTAACACATTTGTATTTTAGACATTTAACAGCGCAGACCATTTATTCTCCATTTGAAATTGAATATGTTTTATATAATAAACGGTTTTATTTATAATATCTGATATTCAATCAGTAGATTATTTGTGAAATGTGTTTATTCTAATTAGTGTCTGTTTAAAAAGCTATCAGAGCTGATGGTATTTGTTGTGTTGTATATTCAGATCTTATAGTCTATCATCATCTGAACTCCAAAGTGTTTGTAAACATCAACAAATATTCACAATCACCATGGTAACGGTTACATGAATTAGGTATAAAATTTCAACCGACAAAGTGTGCTCTTCTTGGCAAGGGTTCAGGGTCCATGTTTATAAAAACTTTTTAGTTTAGTCTGAGTTCATTCTCAAGTTTTTGAATGGTCAGACATGAACCTTTGGCTCAAATCTGACCAATCAAAAGCTAGAGACCAAACTCAGACTCAACTAAAACGCTTTATAAGCATGGAACCAAGAGAATGTTACC
The DNA here is from genome assembly GCA_963576725.1 of Azorinus chamasolen. Taxonomy (NCBI): domain Eukaryota; kingdom Metazoa; phylum Mollusca; class Bivalvia; order Cardiida; family Solecurtidae; genus Azorinus; species Azorinus chamasolen. Next base: position 2,409,444 of record OY755245.1, on the reverse strand, counting down.
AAAGGTCCAGGTAAGATGCATACATTAAACCATTTCCAAGAACAGCTAATTTGTTTCAAAACCAAACCCTATAAGACGATTCTAAAGAATGGTCACAACATATGGTTTGATAGAGAAATGACGCATGCTATCTGATGCTCTGTATAATTACGCCTTCTGTTAATCCTTCACCTGATGAAGTTATGACACCATGACTATTTAATAGCTGAATTTTAATAATGGTATATCACCGCAGGGGTTTATCAGTTTTATATAATTCCATAAGCATGCAGAAGATATCCTGGTCAGATTGCTCCTACAGGAAGAAGAGCATATCCTTAACAGGAACCATCAGCTATTGATCTGCTCTGTTTGCAAATACGTCATATAGCGTATCTATAAGATAAAAGGTTAAATATTATTGTCTGTGCACCCATGTCTTTATTTACGAAACAAAACCTTACTAAGATTATTAATCATACTAATGTAATACATTGTAATAAAATTATGATTATTGTATGAATGTACACTTATTACATTATGCATAAAATATAGAGAATGCATTATGAATAAAATATCAAACCATATTAATGTATTTCAAAACAAGGTCGTGTCTGCAGGTTTACGTATTGGGTCATATGAAAAAATGGTCGTGAAAATACATTGTTGAAATTCGTTAACCAATGGCTAACCCAAATTCCCGATATACAGTAAAACCTCTCTATAACGGCCACTTAATTGTGGTAATTAATTGGTATTTAGGGCAGGTGGTTGCTTAAAGCAAGGCGATAGTAAAACAGAACGCTCCTATAGGAGCGTTCTGTTTTACTATCACCGTCCTTTAAGCAGCCACCTGCATTTAACACAAACTATTTGATGTAGTTAAGTGGTCGCTATAGAGAGGTTTTACTGTGTATGTCTTTTAACGCCGTTGCAAACAGAGCAGACCCAGATCAGGAGGCTCCTACATGAGCCGTTTGTTTATGAAATATAAACGTCTGATGATAAATATTCTTTTGACCATATGCCATTTTAAAATACAGTATAACCTCTCAATAACGACCACTAAAATGTGATAATTAGTTGGTATTTAGGGCAGGTGGCTGCTTAAAGCAATGTGAAAGTAAAACGGTGTTCAACTTTCACCGTGTTTTAAGAAGTTATCTGCTTTTAGCCTTTTAACACAAACTATTTGATGTAATTTAGTGGCCGTTATAGAGGGGTTTTAATGTATAGGCTAATGTATCATTTCTTACATTAATACTCAAAACTAATATGGTTAAAGATACCATGCATAAACGCCATTTGCGTGTCAGCAACAATTAACTAAATATTAGGTTTAGAACTACCACAGTATAAGTCATAGTGTTCGTATAATATTAATTTGTATTTCATGGTAACAAAAGAAGCATAGACTTGTGAACAGTTTGCGTGTGAACAGCAGCTAATTCAGTCAGAACTAGAATGATACATTCGCTCCTGTAAGAAAACAAATCGAATGATGAGTGCAAATCTTGTAGCTACCATATATGGGAAGAAACAGTAATAATTTGCAAACAGTTTTAATCCAGATGAGGGCAATTGCTTATGCTTATAGATATGAACTCTTTCGCCGCCATAGGCATTTCCGAGATAACTTTTGCGAATAGTTTGGATCCAGAGGAGATTCCAAGTAGATCGGTGTCTCCACAGAATCTAAACTGTTTGATACTGATTATAAAAGTAAAGTACCTAGCTATAGTCTACTTTCAGTCCGAATGACCGCTCAGCCGACTGTACATGTACTTATATTTATGTAAAGAAATTAACGAACACATCACATTGAAAATCGCAGCAAACCGACACTCTTAGCAGGTGAACTTTAATTGGCACCGAAAGGGTAAACCCTTACAGTGCGGGAAACGTGTCACTAATGGCATTGACAAACAATATAGACCCGGATGAGAGGGCTCCTCGAACAGCTCTCCAGCCAGTGTCTGTACTGTTTGTAATGTTACTCTTTTCTTTAGAAAAATCCCCGAATATTCACCATAAGCTTGACCTGTTTGAACTTTAGAATAGTCCATTTGAAAATTCAACATTGAAAGGGTTACAATAATATCCCTCTCCATCATATTGACGACCTTTGACGACTCTGTAAAAGTCACTTTGTGAAACCATTGTGATAATTAAAGCAATTGCTCCTATAGGAGCAAATGCTCTATATATCACAATGGTTTCAAACTGCAACATTCTAAAATGTTTCCTTTTCTTCAGTTAATGCTCCTTTTCGGAAGATTTATTCAAAGAAGTTGTATCTAAAAATAGCCTATGAGGTAACGGGTTAAGCACTCGATGTGTAACGCGAATTTTATATTAGCGGAGTTCCCTCCTACAGAACTGACGTGACTCTTCAAATCAGGCACATACTGAATCAAGTTAAATTCAGAAAGAAAACCATGTGTCTTTTCAAAATGTTTCTACATAATGTATGTGAATTATAAGCGAAACATTTGAATGCTGGTTATATGAAGTAAGTTCGTATTTACATGGTTTGTCCTCTTTAGATTTCAAGTTCCAAATTTAGACTGGAACGTGCACTCTGTCAAGAAAGCAGAAACAAAGGCTTTTATAACGAAGCCAAGAAGAAAATTCTCCTTGCAAATATCGACCAGAACACTATTCCATTTAAGTCCCTGGTAAATCCAGGAGATTTATTGTCGAAATTACATGAAATACTAATTACCGTTGTCTTCTCCTTCGATGCATATCTACTAGGTTTTTATGTAGATGACGGCGATAGGACAAAAACGCCGACAAACACCAATATAACACAGGCAGCATTTGCATGCAAGAACTATAAATACCCTTTCTGGATTGATTTCTGTGTGATTTAAGAAGTAAAATATTCATTGAAGGAATCACTGTCCTTAAATAGAAGTGGCCCATGGTGCTTGAGGTAGCCTCCAAGGGATGATCCCTGATTTGCAGATGTGAAACCTACGACTAGAATGTAAATGGGAGGAAATTACGAGTCGGGATAAAAGCATTGTCCGTTCAAAAAGCATGAATGATAACAAAACGATACAAATGATACGGAACATGATATGCCCGTAGATATCTCTAGTCCCCCCAAAAAGTGTGTGATGCGAGCGATAATGGGGGAATTTGTCCTGAACAGTATTTACCAATATCGATTAAAGTATCATTTGACTAGACGATAACGGGCGGTCACAATACGTAAGACAGAGCCCTTAAATGATGGTAGTATATCCATACTAAAATTACCATTTCTCACAGACCATATATGTTGTGACCACTCTTTAAAATCGTTTCTATGAAACGATTCTCCAGAGAGGTAGCAACATAGGGTTTGGTGGGTCTCCTGAGAAAGGGTTTTACTTTACGTAACTTATAGATCTTTGCTTCTGCATACATAAATCTTTTACATGTCCCTATTCATATAAGACATAATGCCATAATTGATATTTATTACAAAGGTCCAGAAAAGTTTTTTCAAGAACAACTCCTTTATTTCTCCACCAAACCCTATACTGTGACCACTCTTTAGAATCCTCTCTTTGAGACGATTCTAAAGAGTGGTCAAATTATAGAGTTTGGTGGAGAAATGACGAGTTTGATATTTAGGTACGCACCTTAATCTTTAGCTCTGTTTATTAGTTGGTTTTACATAATGGCTTCTATATGTTTTGTATGTGGTGTTTCCTGCATGACTCATACATTTTTAAGCAAGATTGTTTTGTATGGTAGTAACTATAGAGTAAGACGTATTATAATTTCATAAACAAACGGAAAAGATCCTGATAAGACGGCTCATACAGGGACCGTATGGTCTGGATCAACTCTGTATGCATAGGCATGAAAAGCGTTTATATGGTGGAAAGAGTACAGCGAACCTCCCTATATCCAGTTCATACAGAACGAAAAGCTTACAAATAGGATCGTTCACTATGCATATTAGATGCATGCCTTCTAAATAAAAATTTATCTCAAGCTTCAGTTACTTTTGCTTACTACACAGTCTTTTCAGTTCATGACATAAGAGGCATCAGTGCAAACGGCTCAGTTTAATATTCTGACCCAGCATTTTCATAAACATGTATAAACTAGGTTGGACATATCAACTTAAAACGCATGAATACGGCATGTACTTATTCCCTCCTAGTGACGCATTTTGGCGCGTCTGTAAAAGTCACATTTTAAAACCATTGCGATAAAGAGAGCATTTGCTCTATTTATCACAATGATTTCAAAACTATACAGTTCTTATATTTTCCTTTTCTCTAGTAAATGCTCATTTTCGGTAGATCTTTTTCAATGAGGTTGGGTCTAAAACTAGTCTAGTAGAGAATGAGTTAATGAACATAGTTTCAGTATAAAACGGTTTACCGTCAACGCGTATTACGCTTAATCTCCAAATATATTGACATTAATATCCGTCGTAAAATCACAGATAAGTAAGCTTATATTTTCTTTAATTGTGTTGCCGTGAAAACATTCACGGGTTATTAATATGATATACTACGTAAACTGGGCGATATACATTATGTATAAGTCGTGGATACAGTATCTGTTCTGTTTATAATGATAATACGGCTCCCCCGAGGACAGTTTGATCTAGGTCTGCACTATTTTCCTAAGTTTGTCTGTCCGAATTCTTAGGGTAAATTGTAGTTGTGCCAAAACAAATACTATATGACTTCAAAGCATTTATTTTACCCATGTTCGAAAACAACGAAATGATACAAATTCACAATTATGAATATGCCGGCAGTTTCTACGATCAAATTGAGGTAACTAAGAATCATATATCTTACACGACATTATTGCGACCTTCTTACGTCGAAATTTGATAATACAGTATGTGTGTTCCTTTACCTGATTAGAAAACCTTTTGTCGTCTATGCAAAAACAGAGTAGACCAAGGTCAGACGGCTCTTATAGGAGCCGTTTGTTTAAGAACTGTTCTGTTGGCTTATGAAATTATATAGATCGGATTCTTCCTGTACCCACATGCTATTGTTCAAAATCATTTACAGTTTAACTTCGATATCTCGAACTTCGAGGGGCCATGCAAATAAGCTCGAGATAACCTAAGTTCGAGATATCCTATTACTGATCTTGACAATGTCTTAAGTTAACAGCTTAATGCAGGTCTAAAGTTATGCTGAAAGCTCTTGTAGATATTTTGGAAGGACTGAACTTTTAGTTCGAGTTATCCCCAAGTCGACTTATCCGAATTCAAGATATCGAAGTTCAACTGTAATTTATAAACACGATGCTATTATCCCTTGCACGAATATCCATCAGGTAAGAGACTAATAGTCTGTGTCTATTAGAAGTGTTTATTAGTTAATTTCTTTGTTCAAACACTCTTTAATTAACCGTCAATAGTGGTGCATGCATTCAAATGTCACAAATGCATCCTAATTGCCAATTAGTGTGATACAACGATGATATATGCACACTGAACCATTAGGAAAGTCGTTAGGGCCACCCACCTTTTATTACGTTACAGGCAAATCGGTGATTACGATTGCAAACATTTTCATCCAGATGAAAGACCGAGTAAATCAGATCCAAACTATTTGACACCCTGATTACATTATTCAAAAACCCTGATTACATCACTCAAATGAAAAGGATTTATTCCATTAAGAATTGTGCTTTAGCAGACATTTTCTGTTGACGAATAGTTATCGTATTATCTCTTATATACTCCCCGGGAGCGTAACAGGGTTTTTAAAAAAATAATTGTACACTGGTGGATGTTTGATGCAGAGTTAAAGCTTTCAGTCTGCTACTATCTGTTTTTTTGAAAAGCCTATATTTCTTTATTTAACAGCTATTATATAGAGCTTTAGTTACTGTATTGATATTATATAGAGCTTTAGTTACTGTATTGATGGTTCCCCACCCATTCCAGAAGTAAATTTGCATTTATTAGATTCGGGAGAATACGAGATACCTAAGGTAAACTGACCAAATGCACTAATAGACTGCATACTTTTGTGCAACGGAAATTGACAAATTAACAATTTATTTACACCAGGAATGCAGACACGTTGTCCACAAAAACAATTAAGTCTTAATTTGGACCGAGTCACGGGAAATAGTACTTTGGGGACTGATTTATAAAACAGTTGCATAAATTGCAGACCTATTGATAAACACTATTGATTTTCGTACTCATTAGAATTGTCTCTCCTACCTAGAAGATTTTATTCAGTACCGACAATAAAGAGTCTATCTTAAATAGACCAGTACTCCTACAATTTACAGTCCGGTCCCTTCTAATCTCTTTTGACTGAACTGTGTATTGTTATGCTATTTTCCGAATATTTGTTGCAAACAAAGTAGACTCAGATCAGAAAACTCCTGTAGAAGTCGTCTGATCAGGGCCTGTTCTATTTGTTAAAGGAATTACATAACTCTGATACAACAGTTTCTGTCATGAACATATACCATTACATTAAATCAGCTAAGAAATATTCATGATGTCATTATTTACTATACGAATATGTATAAGAAAAGCGCTAGATACATCAAACTTAACCCTTTACCTCATAGGCTATTTTAGATACAATTTCTTTGAATAAATCTACCGAAAAGGAGCATTAACTAGAGAAAAGGAAAATTTTAGAATTTTGTAGTTTGAAACCATTGTGATAAATAGAGCATTTGCTCCTATAGGAGCAAATGCTCTATTTATCACAATGGTTTCACAAAGTGACTTTTACAGAGTCGTCAAAAGTCGACAATATGAGGGAATGGGACAAAAGTCGTCAATATGAGGGAATGGGACAAAAGTCATCAATATGAGGGAATGGGTTAAAGTGGTATCCACAAGCACTGGAAAATGGGCTTTAGCGTCTCTATTATGACAAGAGCCAACGATAGAATGTCTGTACAGAATATATGTATGATTTAACAGGTAACCCTTTCCCTGCTCTATATTTATTCCAAATTTCAATACCTACTGAATATTCGTGGACAAAGTAGTCATAATGAAATATGGAAGGTGGTACATTGAAGCGAGTTTAGAAGGTAAAGAAACAGATCTGTCAAATTCCAATAGCAAACACATCTGGTTCCATGCTTATAAAACTTTTAGTTGAGTCTGAGAACGTTCTCAAGCATTTGATTGGTCAGATTTGAGCCTTTGGCTCAAATCTGACCAATCAAAAGCTTGAGAACTTAAATCTGACCAATCAAAAGCTTGAGAACGAAACTCAGAGTCAACTAAAAGCTTTATAAGCATGGGCCCAGATCCCGATCAGACGGCCTCTGTGGGACTTGAATATTCACAAGGAAAGTGGTTAAACAAAACTTAATTTATTTTTTATTACAACAAATTCCGGATACCACTGATGAACCAAATATAAGCAACAATAGTTAATGTTATTTCTAATTATTTGAAATTTATTTTTTATACAAATAATGGCTCCAATTAATGTAAAAATATAGTATCATTAGAGTGTCGAGGTTGTTTTTATTTTAATGGAATGAATAGCACATTAGATGTTATATGTTTGTGACTTTTTAGCTACTTACCATTCCAAAACGGTACCCCTGCGTTTACCCTATAGTCCACTTTGTGTTTTAATACAGTAAATATTTCATGCATTTATGTGTGTTCCGTCATGTTTTGTCTCATAGATGTGCTGTTTCCAAATTGATGGTGTTTGAGTGCCGTGCCCGTTTGTGTGTAGAGCTCTATACCAGTAGAACTGGGTTTACTCTGTTGTCCATGTGTATAATAGTAATAATCAAAATGGAAGTGTCTCTTTCATCGCAAATAGTTCAAGCTCTTTAGGCAATAAATATTAATATTAACCTGTAATGTTGTAAGGGTAGTATGATCAAATCAATGCTTGACCTTGGCAGAAACTGTAGAATCACATCAATACTAGTTCAAAAGCAAACAGAACAAACTCTGATCAAATGACTCCTATAACAGCCGTCTAATCAGGATATACTCTTTTTGCAAAGGCGACAAATGGCATTTATATCAGATACAGGATCAATTGAGCATTTATCAACTGTATGTTAAGTATTAGCTGCTACAAGTGACTAAGAATTCGATTGCATCCTATTTCTTTCTTTTAGTTTTGTCCTTTGATTTCCATTTTGCGCAAATTATTTAGTATATTAACCCATTCCTTCATAATGGCGCTTTTTGACGCCTCGGTAAAAGTAACCTTTTTGAAACCATTGTGATAAATGATGAATAGAGTATGTATTCTATAGTAGCAAATGTTTTATCTATCATAATGGTTTCCAAAAAACAAAGTGTTTCCTTTTTCTAGAAAATGCTCATTTTCAGTAGACTTATTCAAAGTGGCTTGGTGTAAAATAGCCAATGAGAGAATGGTTTAAGATGCGGTTTACATGATCATAAACCATGTGATCATTTTCCACAGTAACAATATTCTACAGGAATTAAATAATTCTTTTAAACTATTCTTTCTTTTCAATTCTTCTTGCAGTTCAATCTAAAGGTGCCAATTTATGACGGTTAAGTCTGTTTACTCGTGGGTAATGGAACTAAACACTTACAGTGATGAACGAAACGAGAATTTCAAGAAGAAATTAGAAAAAGGTAATAGTTTCTATCGATTGTTCAAACAGATGAAACCAACAAGATGGCAGCCGATAGATTCTTCATTCATGTAGGTTGCGTGTTCGACCGCAGTCAATCATCTCTCGTCTATTTCTAAACAAATTGGCCATCAAGGTGAGCTCCAACATGAAAACAGTCTTTGTACAATCTACTTGTTGCCGTGATTGATTTCTGATTTAATTTCCTTAGGCTTAGTGTTAAAGTACACTGAAAAGTCTTCCTGCAATGGCCATTCAAGAGGAGGTTTATACTGGGTCGTTATCCTGTTGAATAAGCATATAAGAAACAATAACCCCGTGAATATTTATTAACCGAGGTTTTATAATGATATACATGTACATACTCAAATAGTTTGGCAAAATCAGAACTGTAGGCTCAGATCTTTAAGAAAAACTCTTTTATTTCTCAACCCAACCATATGTGACGATTCTAAAGAGTGGTCACAACATCGGTTTTTAGTATCAGAGTACGCTAATTTATCTGGTGTTTTGAAAGTGGCTAGTTAGTTAACAAAAGTTCAATTTTTTCTAAGTAATGTTCATTATATATTGAGCTACCATTTATTGAAGTTCCTTAGGCTTCGTGTTACAGTTCACTGGAAAGTTTCTCAATGGTTGTTCCAAAGGTGGTTTTACTGGGTCTTTTTCCCGGTGAATATCCGTGTAAGAAAGCATTACATCATGCATATTTATTAGATTATTTTCATAATGGAAAATGAATATAGGAATGTTTGGCTATGGCAGAAACTGTAAAACAGATCTATATAATTCCATAAACAAACAGAGCAGGTCGTCAAGAGACTGCTCTTACAGGAGCCATCTGATCTGTGTTGACTCCTGTTTGCACATGTGACAAACGCAAGTCTCTGACAAGTAAAGGGTTGGAACTTAACCCGCTGAATAATTAACACTGACTCCTTCTGTATATTAATCAAACAAACGATTGTACAAACTTTACCATTAAAGAAAGTGGTTTCTATTACAAACAGAGCAGGCCTCTGGGTCTACGCTGTTTTCAAAGGTCTTATAAACTCGGTTCCCACACATTAACCCTTTATTCAACCAAAATACCTTTCTACGCCTTTGAAAACAGAATAGACCCATATCAGATGGCTCCTATATGTTTGCTTATAGAATAATATATCATTCCACAGTTTCTGCCAGGTTCAATACTTGTCTTGTTCTTATGCTATAATCAATATTAGTCCAAAAACATATCCATACACATATTAACCCTTCGCTTGCTATTCACGTCAATATACCTACCTGTAAATAGTGAAGACACAGAGGAGCTGTCTCATCAGGGTCTGCACTATTTACAAGTTGATTGTGCAACCAGTGCACTCCACAGCAGTGATTGCATAGCGAAATACTTGTACACAGTGAAGATATATGTAATTATACAACAGGGCATGGATAAAGAAAGAGAAATGTATTTTAAAATTCAGCAAAAGAAGGGTTAATTAGTTCATAAATATTCATGAGGTAAAGGATTAAGTGTTAAACACTGGTGATATGGTAAAAGGGGAAACACTAACACAGAAATATATGTATGAAAAAAGTTCTGGGTCCATGCTTACACAACTAAAACGTTTTATAAGCATGGATACAGATCATTTTCATCCTACATGGAACTCGGTGTTTACCGAGTATACGTGCAGATTAATCTCAAGGTGTCTCGTAACTGTTTACATATCTTCCTTGTGCGAATGTATGATAATAACACTCGTTTGTTTAAAAATGTAACCAAAGTGTCAATTCTGATGAAACACCGAGAAGCTCAGCGTCTCATCTGTAACCAAACTGTTTGCAAAATTAATCACGGAATCGTCATTAGAAGAGAAAGAGGGACAAAGACGAGTTCTGTTGAAACACAATCAACCATTTATATTACATGTGTAATTTAGAAACAGATAGGAAACATGCATCGCGATAACGGAATTGTGCCAACACCCGCATAAAGCATGTGACACAGAGAATCAGTGAAGAGGTCAAACGCACACTAACCAAGCCCGTCATGCCTGAAACCAATATAGGTCTGACACACAGTGTAATGGGAAGTCATTTATTACAACTATTCTTGGTTTGAGAACAATTGTGCACGAGAGTGTTCTGCTACTGTAAAGCAGACTAACTCATATGTTTCTGATGTGAGAATATTTGTGATTATTAACCCTTTCCCTCATATAAACGTGTTTTCACGCATTTGCAAACAGAGTAGACCCAGATCAGACGGCTCCTAGAGGAGCCGTCTGATCAGGATCTACTCTGTTTGCTAACAGAATTTGATAGATCTGTTCCTTTGCTTTCTAAAATGTCTACAATGTTCCACCTTGCATATTTCTTTATAACTATTTTGTTCATGAATATTCAGTAGGTATTGAAATTTGAAATAAATATAGAACAGGGAAAGGGTTAATCGGTTTACCTCATGAATATTCATGTAAGAATTAAGAACGTTATGAATATTTTATCAATATTATTTAAATTTCAAAATGAGAAAAGAATATAGGAATTTGGGCGTGACAAAATCTGTAGAATAGACCCAGATCAGATAGACCCTACAGAAGCCATCTGATCAGGATCTGCTCTGTTTGTTTTTGAAATTATATGAATCAGGTCACAAATTGAGTAGACAACTTTTTTACAGTGGGATAAGAGTTTAGAATGCTTTGATACTAATATAAATATGGTTCTTCTACTGCGAGAAGCGTGGAGTCATGTGATTAGAGCACCCGAAAAGAGACAGAAGGTTGAAGAATCAGGTCCCCCGCTCGCGTCGTTTGACTGAACGAATCTCTTTCTCTTCATCGTGTAATAAATGGAACAATTGAATTAATCAGACTGAAATATCAAAAATGTTCTTAAACATGTGCTGTTCGTCCAGTTTCTGTCGAGATTGTAAACGCTGGGGATCAAGCAAATATATTTGAGAAAAATGCTAAGCCTGAAAACTTGGACTATATGTATATAGCTGAGATTATTCTTAATTCTGAGACAGCAATGAGAAAGAAAATGCGGATTCGCCGTATTACATGTATCTATTTTGGCACCAAATAATTGTTCGTCTGCAAATTTTGTCATCTACTTTGACTTTCAAAGTGTTTCCCAAAACATAATTTGCATGAGACTGTGTTTGGATCCTGCCTTATGAGATACTACGTCTCAGTCTTGGCGGCGTAAAATTCAAGTCATCCAGACCGTAGAAAAAGACGCAAATTACATTCATTATATTACCATTTTGCCTTACTATGATTAAATAACAGTTGACATGAGAGTGCAGATATCTGTACTGACATTAACTACACTTTCTAGTTACACACGCCTTAATCATCACAACGCTAGTCGCGAATAGACTCATGTTCCCAAACAGCCTGGATCCAGATGAGACGCCGAGTTACTCGGCGTCTCATCAGGATCTAGGCTGTTTGTCAGACGGTCAATAATTTCACAAACGCTTGATCAAATCAGAAGTAGTCCAAATTAACACAATATCCAATTTTGGGCAGATATTTTTTTTGCAGCGAGATAAGGGCTAATAGGTATATATCACGTGAACTACAAACATGTATGACGTATACAGTTACAATATGGAATCTAAACGCTACACAGGAAAGTTCCAAGTATTAATCAATGTTTTTTTCACTCTTCATAAATAAAATCGTCTGTCACACATAATGTCACTTGTTCTAATATCCGGGACTTTAATATTTCGCACAATGATTCAACACTAGATGGCGCTGTGATGAAGTTGGATCATTACTTAGAAGTCCCTATTTACATGCCGGTGGAGTTGAAGAATGTCATGACGGCACGAAATGTTTGTCTGTGGTTGCTTAATGCCATTACAGAGATTATTGAATACCAGAAGATCAATACGATAGTTAATCAAAGTATATTGTTGCGTACTTTGGCTCATTTTTATCTTTGAAATACTAGATGTCACTTGGACAAAGGGCGTTTAACTCTTTCAGTGTCAGCATTGTCGTCTGCTGGACACATGTTCGTCTGCTGCAAGTTTTAGAGTGGATGCTTGTTACTTTTCTTTATAAAAAACAATTAACTGAGTGTCAAACAGCTTCGTCCCTGATGAGACGCCGATTCACTCGGCGTTTTATCTGGACCCAAACGGTTTGCATTTGATACCACAGACCTGTCTTCATGACAGTGAAGGGGTTCATTCAAGTAGGACCCAGTTTTGTTTAATCCGGTCACGAAATCTTGTAAACAGCGGAGATCCACATCAGTAACCTCGAGTAGACATGACATTTGAACAGAGTATACCCTCTTTGCAACCATCGATGGAATATGTAGCAGTTTTACATGTGTCAAACTGTGTACACCTTTATACTGAACCTAAATGGCGCGATCTGTATGGATCTACACTGCTTGCCAACCTTTAAATTTACGTATTATATTGTCTTGCGCCATCTGTCTCCCTATATGACGCGGTCTATTTGAAACTGTAATGTTTACTAATCCCTGCATTTGTCGTACAGATTATATTACCCTTGTAACATCTGCACCCCCCCCCCCTTGAACAAGTTTGATCTTTTATAGATGATGTTTTCACTGTTACAACGGCTATACAATAAAACAATGTCTTAAGTAACAATTAAAACGAAGTTCTCCATGCAGGTCAATATTAATGCAGAAAACTGGAGCTTTCCTACATTAGTTTGCCTTGTATTAAGCAAACATCTGTTTTAAGACGTCTATGTTCAATCAAGAGTGGTCACAATATCGGGATCGATGGAGAAATAAAAGAGTTATTCTTGAAAATGTTTTGATTTGCGCATCTGAGCTGGATCTCTGATTATCATTGTTTAACCGTTTCGATCATGAATAGTACGAATAACAGTCTAGAAAAAACTTACATAACCCTGATAGAGAACCATCCATTTAACAATTTAACCCTTCGCTTGCTGAATTTTAAAACACATTTCTCCTTCTTTACCCATGCCCTGTTGTATAATTACATATATCTTCACTGAGTACACGTATTTCGCTGTGCAATCACTGCTGTGGAGTGCACTGGTTGCACAATCAACTTGTAAATAGTGCAGACCCTGATGAGACAGCTCCTGCAGGAGCTGTCTCATCTGGGTCTCCACTATTTACAGGTAAGTATATTGACGCGAATAGCAAGCGAAGGGTTAAGACATGTTATTTAGAGGAATGGTTCACATGAATTTTAGCTTATGTTATCTACTTATGCAACGGATCATAAGCTTTTATATAACTGTAACATGTGTCCACCTGGGTATCACTTCTATGTTTTATTTATTTGTCATATTCCAACAAACAAAAAAGCTTCAAGAGATGTTGTTTAAAGAAAGTGTTCTTTAAAATCCAATTTATCTCACGTAACCTATATATGCTGCGGACTGGAACCTTTTTATAGAACGTTAACAAACGTCTACCAAAGAGATTATTCCTGTGAAACTTGTAGGAAAGTGTTGACGCCGCACGACGGAAGACGCAAGACGGACGACGACAGATGACGGACACAGAGTTACCCCAATAGCTCATCTCGCAACTTTGTTCCAGGAAAAACAAAGTAGGAGAAAACGAATATATTCATGATTTAATAAAAGTACAAAAATGAGTCATGCAGGAAACACCACATACAGAACAAACACTCGCCCGAACAGCAACACAAGGAAACAGCAAATGTACATAGGTAGAAAAAACAACAAGAGACGCACAAAGACAAAACAAACATACAATAGGAGGAAGATGGAAGTACCGCCTTGGAACGGTCAGTGACAAAAGTCACCGGGGGTTTAAACCGGTTTATGGGCGCCCAACCTCACCCTTATTCCATCCCCATCCTAAAAGACAAACAGTGTAAATAAACGTATCCCCTCTCCGACTAATCTACAACAACCGCGACAGCAAATACAGTGGTAAAGTGCATGTATAACAAAAAAACATTTAATTGAACATACTGTATCCACCTATAGCTAGTGTACTCAATGATTGAGCTGCAAACAGAGTAACTGTAGAAAAGTAATAAAGGGTACGACAAAAATGAAATAGTACAGATATCCGACGTTCTCCTTCCATTTCTGGATTTAAGAGGTCGCCTTCATAGAGTACTAAACCTTTCTTGTCGGCGTACATGCAAAGAGGCCAGCGTGATTGCCAACTGTAAAAGGGTTCACAACCAAACATGCAGTATGTTGTAGTAATACAGGATCATATCCCTTTTTAATGAATTGTTTTATATATTTGATGAACAAAGTGAGAAAATGGGTATGTCCAATAATTTTACGAAGTTTGTAAATCACATCACCATAAAATTCAGGATGTGAAATACCGTGTCGCAAAAGTACCTTGAGATTACATTTGTACTTGCCAATAAGCGAGAGATTTCGATAGTAAAATTTAGAGAAAGTTTTTCTTAGTTTATGGTATCTATATCCTTGTTTAAGCAGTTTTTCAGTTAAAATGAGATTTCGACTGTTAAAATCGTCAATAGATGAACAAGCAAGTTCATGATCTAATTAAATTTGTATTTATGTAAAAGGGAGCTTTAGAGTAGAAAGATATACAGGGGAAAACCCCTTTAAACCGGAATTCTTGTAGAGAAGAAATTTAGATACTTCAAGGCAGATGGCTGCTTAATGCAGGGTGGAATTCATGCAAAAATCTCCTAGAGGAGCTTTCTCCAACAGAAGCCGTCTGATCAGAGTCTGCTCTGTTTGCGTGTGAAATTTGAAATATCTGTTTCTTTAGTTTTTAAAATGGCTACAATGTTCCACCTTTTATATGTAAATACATTCTATAACTATTTTGTCCATGAATATTCAGTAGGTACGAGTATTGACATTTGGGATATGCAGAGAACAGGGAAAGGGTTAAACCATTAACCATTATCCCGATATCAGCGAATTGACCTGCATTTTAAAAAAAACAGCTTGTGGCCAGACAATATGCCGTGTAAGTGGGTTTCTAATCTGGATCTAAATCATTTGATAACCGGTCAATGAATTCTCAACAGCTTGATCTAATATAATATAGTCCTCTGATCAGGGTCTGCATTGTTTGTCATAAACACTTTTCTATTAAACTTTACTGAATTAATTCGCTCGTTAACCCTTCTCTTGCTGAATTTTAAAATACATTTCTCCTTCTTTACCCATGCCCTGCTGTATAATTACACATGTCTTCACTGTGTACAAATATTTCGCTGTGCAATCACTGCTGTGGAATGCACTGGTTGCACAATCAACTTGTAAATACTGCAGACCCTGATGAGACAGCTCCTGCAGGAGCTGTCTCATCTGGGTCTTCGCTATTTACAGGTAGGTATATTGACGTGAATACCAAGCAACGATTTAATTACTAACGGTGCATTCTACTTTTAATACTCAGCGTTAAAACTGGTACCTTCATGTAAACGTGTTTTCATGCATCTGCAAACAGAGTAGACCTAGATTAGACGGCTCCTGTATGAGCCGTCTGATCAGAGTATGCTCTGTTTGCTTATTGATTTTGATAGATATGTTTCTTTAGTTTCTAAAATGACTACAAAGTTCCACTTTTAATAATTCATTATAACTATTTTGTCCATGAATATTCAGTAGTTATCTGAATTTGGAATAAAAATAGTACAGGGAAAGGGTTAAACTACATTGTAAATCCCAAATGGGCAATATGCTGATGGTACATGTAAGATGGAAATATTTAGAGATCGTACAAAAATAGATCTGTCTTGCATTTACTAACACTAACGAAGACGCACACTAACATGGCGTATCACTAAGATCCAAGCTATTTGACACCCTGTCAGACATTTTCTAAAAAGCTTGAAGGAATCTGACGTTAAGTTAGAAAAAATACAGCACTGTAGAGTTTGAGCTTTCATCATCTTTTCAACAGGATATGTGTTAAGTAATGTAAACGGTGATGTAATTACAAATTGCTACAAATGCAAATGGTACCCCTGTTATCAGTTTCTTTGAACATAACTGAAAATTAGTGTGAAATATTTGCATCTAATCAAGTTTAACCCTTTCGCTGCCAATGTCGCATCTGTGACTACCTATGCAAACAGTTTGGATCCAGATGAGACGCCGAGTAACTCGGCGTCTCATCAGGATCCAAACTGTTTGTTACTGTGACTGTTTCTGGAGACAAAAATGAAGAAATATAAAAATGGAGAATTGTAACAGACGACAAAGTTTGCAGACGATAAAACAGTTGCATCTAATCAAGTTTCAACGTTTATCCCGCTATCCGCGACCTGACTCGAATTTGCAAAACAGCTTAAATCCAGATAAGACGCGTAGTACATGTAACTCGGCACCGGCGTCTCATCAGTATCCAAGCTGTTTGACACTCGTCCAGTATTGTTTTTTAAACAATTATCGGATCAGTTGTACCATATACAAATTTTAGCAAACAATTACCAATAGCGACCTGTTGCCCATATGCATACTTATTATCTTTATTTTCAATCTGCTTAGAATGTTATACCAATTGAAAGATTTGCCTGTTCCGTTCAATGTACGAATGCATAAGCCATAGTGCTCTTTGTCTTGAAACATACCATACAAACAGTTTGGATCCTGGTGAGGTGCCGAGTCTATCCCTGACACAAACTGTTTTCAAATAGTTTGTCCGTATCGTGCTGAAGGTTTCTAGAACATTTATTACCATTTAACCCTTTCCCTTTTCTATGTTTATTCTAAATTTCAACATGGTATCCATATTAAAAAGTAAAGAAACATATATATTATATCAAATTACATTAGCAAACAGAGCAGACCATGGTCAGACGGCTCCTATAGGAGCCGTCTGATCTGGGTCTACTCTGTTTGCAAATGCTTGAAAAGGCGTGTATATGAGGAAAAGGTTCACGTTTAGCCTACTGTGGGCGGATGAGTGATTACCGTTACACTTAGTATGGATCCAGATCAGACGCTAAGTCACTCGGTGTCTCATCATTGACACAACGTTTGCATTTAACCCTTTCTCTGTTCTATATTTATTCCAAATTGCAATATTAATATACAAAATAGTTGTAATGAAATATGGAAGGTGGAATAGTATAGCCATTTCAAAAAGTAAAGAAACAGATATTTCACATTCCGCTAACAAAAACAGAGCACACCCTGATCGGACGACTCCTACAAGAGCCGTCCGATCTTGGTCTACTCTGTTTGCAAATGCGTGAAAACACGTTTACTTGTAACTTAAACAATTAAACATATGGCTACCTAATAGTTATTGTAATAACTTGTAATAAAAATAGCAAACAATGTACGTCAATGTCAGTCACCTGATATCTCTGTCAACCCTTCCTGCAAATATTGAAGGTTTGGAATTGACCCACGTACCATGGCATATATTAACCCTTCTCTTGCTGAATTTTAAAATACATTTCTCCTTCTTTACCCATGCCCTGTGGTATAATTACATATATCTTCACTGTGTACAAGTATTTCGCTGTGCAGTGCATTGGTTGCACAATAAACTTGTAAATAGTGCAGACCCTGATGAGACAGCTCCTGCAGGAGCTGTCTCATCTGGGTCTTCACTATTTACAGGTAGGTTTATTGACGTGAATAGCAAGCGAAGGGTTAACCCTTGCCCTGCTGTGAAAAACATGTATGCACCATACCTGGTCCCGGTGTTATTTGCCCGATTGTATCAACTTTTAATAAACTGTTGCCTGAGTGTCAAACAGTAGGGATTCTGATGAGGCCCCTATTTACTCGACGTCTCATTTGGATCCAAGCTGTTTGCAAATGTCAGTCAGGTACTAGTATTTTAGTAAATGATTAATGTATGAATATTAATGTATAATGTCACTGTGATCAAGGGAAAGCTTTACCGTGATATAAACTGTAGACTTATATTTATATGTGTTTATACGCAAACACAGTAGACCCTGATCAGACGGCTCCTACAGGTGTCGTTTGATCTGGGTCTACTCTGTTTGCAAAGGCGTTAAGATATGTATTTATCATTATGGGGTAAAAGGTTACAATAGATCACGGTAGCAAAGTTGACCTATGGCAGATGGCAATATAAGATACGTATATTAAAACATTATTTGCAAGATTAACTCCTTTATTTCTTCACCAAATCCTATGTAGTGACCACTCTTCAGGATCGTCTCGGAGAGACGATTCTAAAGAGTGGTCACACCATAGGGTTTGGTGGTGAACTGACGATGTAAGAATATGAGTACGCACATGTATATGTTGCTCTGATATGGTAATTGGCCAGATAAGATGCACCATATGGATATGAACATAATCCTCTAATCTTAAACCAGTCACTACTTCAGCGAGTGCGCTGGGTCAATGTCTGCATAGTCTTTAACAAATTTAGTTCTCTTTTATTGAATAAACATTCTGAAACTTGTACATGGATTATGAAGTAATCTTATTTTGAATTAAAGGGACATTTATGCAAGGTATTTCTTTTTCTTGGTGTGATATTTTGAAACTGATTTCCCAGTCCAATGGTGTAGATGCTTATAAAAGGGTTCCTACAGCGGGACCAGCAGGTCTGAGTCTAACGTGTTTGCCTATCCCCGATAACCCTGTCCTTCGTGTATAAACGTGTTTTCTCCTAGTGGAGCCGTCTGATCAGGATCTGCTCTATTTGCAAATGGAATGTGATAGATCTGTTTCTTTAGTTTCTAAAATGGCTACAATTTTAAACCTTCCATATTTTATTATAACTATTTTGTCCGTGGATATTCAGATGGTATTGAAATTTGGACTAAATACAGAACAGGGAAAGGGCTAATCTCTTTACTTGATAGAGACTACGTTTGGGTGCCTAGCAGAAAGAGTAGACCCAAATCAGACGACTTCAATCGGCTCCTGTAGAAGCCGTCTGTTCAGGCTTCTCTCTGTTGATTACATACATAACATAGATCTGTCCATACAGTCTCTTCCATGGTCAAAACTCACCTTGTTCATAAAACATTACAATACAGTAGACCATTCGTAAATGAATATCAGATGGTGTATACCAAACCAGCATATCTTTGAAGTGCAACATCCTTAAAGCTTTCCCTGTTCTGTATTAATATTATAGTCAAATTGTCAATGCCTACTGAATATTCATTGACAAAATTGTTATTATGAAATATGGAAAGTGGAACATTTTAGCCATTCTGGAAACGAACGAAACAGATCTATCAATTTCAATTAGCAAACAGAGCAGACTCTCATCAGACGGCTCCTATAGGATCCGTCTGATCTGGGTCTTCTCTGTTTGCAAATGCGTGGAAACACGTTTATATGAAGGAAAATGTTAAAGTAACATTCAATTAACCCTCATCATGTCTAGCTCTACCCGTCAGACTATTGCAAATAGATTGAACACTTACTATGCGTCTGATCAGGATCCAGTGTGTTGGCCACTAGGTCAATATTTTATCAAACGCTTGAACGAAGTAGAAGTAAGTAAAACTTGGGAAACTATTGGCCAGACATTACTGAACAAGCTTTTGAGAAACTATTGACCAGACATTACTAAACAAGCCTTTGAGAAACTAATGACCAGACATTACTAAACAAGCTTTTGGGAAACTATGACCAGACATTACTAAACAAGCTTTTGGTAAACTATTGACCAGACATCAATAAACAAGCTTTTGAGAAACTATTGACTAGACATTACTAAACAAGCTTTTGGGAAACTATTAACCAGACATAAATACTAAACAAGCTTTTGGTAAACTATTGACTAGACATTACTAAACAAGCTTTTGGGAAACTATTAACCAGACATTACTAAACAAGCTTTTGGGAAACTATTGACAAGACATTACTAAACAAGCTTTTGAGAAACTATTGACTAGACATTGCTAAACAAGCTTTTGAGAAACTATTGACTAGACATTACTAAACAAGCTTTTGAGAAACTTTTGGCCGAGTGTCAAACAGTTTGGATCCTGATTAGACGCCGCGTTACCCGATGTCTCATCTGGATCCAAACTGTTTGCAAAAGCGATCCAGGTCCTAGCGAACCATGCGAATCATGTAGCCAATATAGCGGAGTAATGTTAACAGTTTCCATTCTAAAAATAGATGACTCAATACCGGTTTATTAAAACACCGTTATTACCATTTAATTATTATTCCATCTTAAATGAAATATATGCATTACTTATTAATCTGACACTAATTACATCTACCTATCGTTATCTTGTAGATAAAATATGTTACCAGAAAAAGCAACCCGCCTCATGACAAGCACGATATTATATGCTTTTGCCAACATCTTATATCAACACGAGACGCCGAGTAAATCGACGTCTCTTCAGAATCCAAACTGTTTGTCATTGATAATTCTAATTTTGATTGCATTGAAATATTCA
The DNA here is from genome assembly GCA_963576725.1 of Azorinus chamasolen. Classification (NCBI taxonomy): domain Eukaryota; kingdom Metazoa; phylum Mollusca; class Bivalvia; order Cardiida; family Solecurtidae; genus Azorinus; species Azorinus chamasolen. Next base: position 2,388,491 of record OY755245.1, on the reverse strand, counting down.
GCTGGCATCATTTTTTATATCATGATCCGAGTTATACAGTAGATCCTGTCTGAAGTGGTCATCAAACAAGGGGTCTAATTATGGATTTGTAAGATAGGTGGTAGGTTAACCCTTTCCCTATTCTGTGTTTATTTCAAATTTTAATACCTAGTGTTTATTCCTGGAAAAATATGTATAATGAAATGTTGAAGGTGGAACATTGTAGCCATTTCAGAAGGCAAAGAAATAGATATATCAAATTCTATTAGCAAACAGAGCAGACCCTGATCAGACGGCTCCTCCAGGAGCCGTCTGATCTGGGTCTACTCTGTTTGCAAATGCGTGAAAACACATTTATATGAGGGAAAGGGTTAATGCAGGTCAAAAGTATTGCAGAAAGCTCCTGTAGGAGCTTTCTGCAATACATTTTCCCTGCATTAAGCAACCAGTTGCGTTTTAAGACTAATATGTTCAATAAATGAATGACCGCTAAAAATGGATTCTACTATATTCATTTTCACATCTCTCGATTCACATCATGGTCCATGCAATAGAGTTAATTAATGCATCAACATCCTTTATTAACACGTGAGTCTGTAAAAGCATATGGTTGTTTAATGCAGAGCAAACGTGGCACAGAATGCTGCTTTAGGAGCTTTCTGCATAACTTTTGTTTGGATTAAGCTACCACCTGTTTCAAAAATCGAGAATTAGACTTCTTTCGAGTGGATGTATCAGCGAGACATTACTGTATATTAATTCTGTCGTGTGTGTTTCTACACCTAAGAATGCGTTTTAACCAATTCCCTCATACGCTATTTTTAGACTCGACAACTTTGAATAAATCTACCGAAAAAGAGCATTTACAAGACAAATGGAAACATTTAGAATTATAACATTTTGAAAAAATATGATACATTAAAATGTAAATGGCTATATTTATCACAATGGTTTCAAGAGTTACTTTTTTCAGAAGCGTCAAACGGCGTCAATATATGGAAATGGGGTAAACAGCTGCAATCATTCGTATGGTATCTCAAACGACTTTAGTTGCGAAACATTTCGATTTATACAACCGGTAACTCGGCGTCATATCAGGGTCTAAGATGTTTGACATTCAGTCAATAGTTTCAAAAGCTTCATCGAAACTGCACCAAATCCAACTCTGAGGCTATTAGCAGACATTCTTCTTTTTTCAGCGGGGGTACTCTTAACCCATTACCTCATATTGACGACTTTTGACGACACTGTGAAAGTCACTTTGTGAAACCATTGTGATAAATAGAGCATTTGCTCCTATAGGAGCAAATGCTCTATTTATCACAATGGTTTCAAACTTCAAATTTCTAAAAAAAATATCCTTTTCTCTAGTTAATGCTCCTTTTCGGTAGATTTATTTAAAGAGGTGGGTCTAAGATAGCCTATGAGGCAATGGGTAAGTATACATGCTAGTCGGTATCTTGCATGCATATTCATTAGGTAAAAAGTTTGACGTTGTTTTAATCATACGTCTGCTATATGTTATAAGTTTGACAAAATTAAAGAATCCATTGTAATACAGTAAAACCTCTCTATAACGGCCACTAAATTGTGATAATTAGTTGGTATTTAGGGCAGGTGGTTGCTTAAAGCAAGGTGAAAGTAAAACAGAACGCTCCTATAGGAGCGTCTGTTTTACTTTCACCTTGCTTTAAGCAGCCACATGCCTTTAACACAAAATACTTGATGTAATTTAGTGGCCGTTATAGAGAGGTTTTACTGTATATCAACTCTTTACCTCATGACTATTCATGAAAGATATAATGACACAATGAGTGTTAATGAGCTGTTTTATAATAACTGCATATGAACATGAAAGTGTTTGCTCAGCGCAGAAACTATATAATTCCATAATCATAATATAAGGCAGACCATGACCAGATTGTTCCTGCAGGAGCCGTCTGATCTGGGTCTACTTTGTTTGCCAAACCGTTACAATACGTTTGTATGAGACGAAACAAACTGCTAAGACAATTTCTCATGCCAAACTGTAATGCAATCTTATCTACAGTTCAATTTGTATTTCGCAAATTAAAATATAGTTTACTATCATAGTAATATAGACGTCCGTACAAAATGTATTCAAAAGGAGTCAGTTTCCAGGCCACTGATATTGCTATGACATACATGTACGTCATAAATGAAGCGGTCTCTGAGAACAGGGTTCTTAGTACATTACAAACAGTGTAGATTATCACTAAACATCGGGGATCTAGATCAGATTCCATCTCTGGGTCTATACTTTGCAATGCCATAAGATCAGTATTTCCACAAAGTGACTCAAGTAATCTATAGTAGGTTCCGAAAATTTAAAACTTTTTGCTTGATCCTGAGATGATTCTCAAGCGTCTGACTGGTCAGATTTTGAGCTTGCTCATAATCCGACCAGTGAGATACTTAAGATTGATCTCTGACTCAGATTCAGAAGTCTTATAACTTTGGATCCCGGTTTTTAATTAACCATTTCCCTCATATAAACGTGTTTTCACGCATTTGCAAACAGAGTAGACACATATCATACGGCTCATCTAGATCAGGGTATGCTCTGTTTGCTGATGGAATTTGAAAGATCTGTTTAGTTACTTTCTAAAATGGCTAAAACGTTCCACCTTCCATATTTCATTATACGTGTAACCACTTTGTTCATGAATATTCAATAGGTTTTGATATTTGAAATAAAAATAGAACAGGGAAAGGGTTAATACCAGGAAAGATAGTCCGTCATGTGTCTTAACTTAACAGAGAAAAAAAATCTGCTTAAAACATGTGAACTTAAGTAATGATGAACGTTCCTGTTTAAGCTTATCTTTTAACTATTATGTTACCCAATAACTAATCGTTTTAATGACTTTTCAAACACAGTAGATCCGGATCAGACAGTTTATGTAGGAGTCATCTTATCTGGGTCGGTTCTGTTTGCTTATGGAATAATATAGGTATGGTTTTATAGTTTCTGCAAAGTCTAAGAGTTCCTGTGTCCACATGCGGTATTAAGTTATAAGAAATCACCTTATTAAATTTCATGGTGTTATTTTTTCTAACATAAATATTTAAGAAGTAAGTCGTTTAAAATGTACACAGATTAATTAAGATCACCTCATAAAGCAATGTGTGCGTTTAAGTTTTTGATTCTGTAAGATTTGTGAAATAGATACAATTGAATATGCTAACATTTGTCCGGATAATGAAAATAATGCACGTTTTTTCAAACGCTATCCAACGAATTAGATATAATAATGATTGCTTTAGATCCACTTACCTCGTTAACCTGGGCGATAAAATTCAAACATTAATTCCACAAATTGCTGACCCCTCAGTTCGATAGTGTCTACTCTATTCCAGCTTATTACTCCCTCGTTCTTTCGTCTCGCACTCTTCAATGAAATAACGGCCTGTAGGCGGAAGTCGCTATCGCATCACGTGACTGCATTGAATGAAGATAAAAGGTTGACTTCCGGTTTGGAGCAAAGTCGATCTTAATTGGCTTCCAGCAGCATCAATATTTACAGACGACAATCGTAAAGCAGTCATCACCGTAAGTGAATAGAATTTCTGAAAGCCAATCTATACTTCTCCATTCAAAGGCCAATAGCGGCTTTGATTTTTACTCTATATGCTAAATACGGGCTTTCAGCTTGTCATAAATCGAAGTGGGTCCACGGACACTGCCTTGCCTAATTTATTTGTACAGAAAAGAAAAACCTACTTTGAATCCGTTTGAACGCCCTCGCACTATTTTCGTGCATGAACAACTGTTTTGGGTAGTAGTTTCTCGGAAACATAAAACCAAGAACAGCATTATGATACGTGTATATTGATAAATGGTACATCGGTAATACTCTGATAATGCATTTTGTATTTTTAAATGAGATTTTAATGTGTTTTAGATAACAACGTTTCATATTACTTCATGAAAACCCATGTAAGAAAAAACATCATGAATATATTTTACAATAAGAAATGGACACATTGGCCATAACAGAAACTGTAGAATCGTATCTATATCTTTATCATAAACAAACAGAGCAGACCCTGATTTGGGTCTACTCTGTTTGCAAATGCGTAGAAATGCGTGTTTATGGAGTAAAGGGTTGAATTATGTTATAAAATTCAGGCACAGTAATGCATCTAACACGACCACTCAAAAGAAGTATAATTCTGGACTTTTCAAACAGGTGGTCTCTTAATGCAGGACAAAAGCTATACAGAAAGCTCATATAGGAGTGTTCTGTATTACTTTCGCACTGCATTAAGCAACCACCTGCTTTTATGCATGGGCTTATATGTTAATGAATTATATGGTCGTTCTACCGAGACTTTATTTTAAGTTAAAGCGTTTGAGTGAAGATAGTTATAGTTGTAGTCCTTCCTTTTTATATAGTAAAACCTCTCTGTAACAGACTCTAAATTACGTCAACTATTTTGTGTTAAAGTCAGGTGGCTGCTTTAAGCAGGGTGAAAGTAAAATAGAACACCCCTATAGGAGCCACCTGCCCTATATACCAACTAATTAACACAATTTAGTGGCCGTAATAGAGAGGGTTTACTGTAACTGGTAAATAATATCCATTAACCCTTCACCTGTTCAGTACTCATGTCAGACAGGGGTCCAGATAAGGTAAGTTAAAACATTTTAAAACGGCAAGCAATAATAATATCAGCAATATCTATTAGCTGAATTGTTACAATCGTACATGAATACATAATGTGTTTACATGTACCTTGCCAGAAGCTGTAGAATCACATCTATATAATTTCCATGGGCAAACAAAGTAGAGCTCCTACAGGATACATCTGATTTGGTTAAATATTCTATTTGCAAAGGCGTGTCATTAAAATGTTACCTGACAGATGCATCTTTTGAAGTTTTTGCAAACAGAGCTGACAGAGCAGGCGCTTCCTGTAGAAACCATTTGATCAGGGTCTGCTCTGTTTGCTTGTGTTATAATGATATATCTTCTAGAGTTTCTGCCATGGCAAAACGTACCTAGTTTTCGTAATGTCATTATAAACCTTTAATTTTATTAATAACCATGCTGTCATATATTTTTTACTCGAATATTAACGAAATAAAGAGTTAACTCTTTACTCAATATATACGCATTTCTATGCTATTTGCAAACAGAGTAGACCAAGATCAGACGGCTCCTGTAGGAGCCGTCTGATAAGGGTCTGCTCTGTTTGCTTATGGTGCAATATAGATATGATTCTACAGTGTTTACCATGGCCGAAAATGCCTATGCCCATGTGCTAATATAACAGTTAATCTAATTAATATCCATGACGTCATTATTTCTTACATGGATATTCATGGAGTAAAGGGTTAAACAAATTAATTGTAGCCTGGTTGTCTTATAACATCAAGTTATAACATGCCACACGCGTCGCTACCCTCTCCTGGGATAACCCGACCTCATCCCAACATCCGCGACATGCCTCGCATTTGCAAACAAACCTTGCATCCAGAATGGACGCCACATAATTCAGCGTCTCATCATGGTCCAATCAGTTTGACACGCGGTCAATAATTTTCTCAAAAGCATGATTGAATCAATAATAGTTAACTCTTTCCTTGTTCTATATTTATTCCAAATCTAAATACCTACTGAATATTCATGGACAAAATATTTACAATGAAATATGGAAGGTGGAACATTGTAGCCACTGTAGAAAGTAAAGAAATAGATTTATCAAATTCCATGAGCAAACAGAGCAGACCTTGATCAGACGGCTCCAATACGTCTGGGATGGGTATACTCTGTTTGCAAATGCGTGGAAATATGAAGGAAAGGGTTAAAGTCTGTCCCGGATCCAAATTTGAGCAGACATTATTTTCTCACAGCAAGGACTAATAATCATGACACATCAGAACGTCACTATTTTCGGACAATCACCACCACCCCTCCCCCCAAATAAAGAACAAAAACTCGTTTGATGGTTAATTTTGTCTACAGAGTCGTAGAACAAAGAAACCAATGCGACTTATAGTAGTGTAACTCTTCCCATGCTTGCCGTGTCTGGACTGACAATTTCAAACAGCTTGTACCCAGGTGAGACACCGAGTAACTCGGCGTGGCATCATAATCCGAGCCGGTTGACACTTGATCAATAGTTTCTAAACGGTTTGAACAAATCAGAAGTCAGGCAAACTTTCAGCAAATCGGAGATTGCGCAGACATTATTTTTTCAGCTTGTGAAGGTTACATATCGATTTGATCGCTGCTGAAGAGGGAAAGAGTATTATCTCATTTTGCACTGTTTCTAAATCAGGCTGTAAATAGCCCAAATGGTAGTGTTTGTATCGGAATGACTATAACCACGAAACAAACAATGAAATCCCATTTCATCGATTTTCAGAGCGGACTCCTATTTACGGACATCAATGCATATTGATATCTGAATACTCAACAATGGGAGTCGGGAGAGAGGCTCAATTTGTACTCTTTGTAAAATGGCATTTCTATTGAAAGCGGTAAGTGATATTATTTTAACGAATGCAAGAAATTGAAGTTAACACGTAATCAAACTAGTGAAACTACTGTGCGATTTATTGTCGGGTTCATAATCGAACTAAATATTTAACTTGCTGATACTTGATGTCTGAAAATAATAACATCTGTCAAAGCTGACTAGAATATTTAGTATACAAGTACAAAAGTTGCTGCAGGGGCAGCAACAGAGAGCGCGGGAAACGAAATACTGGGAAGATTGTGTAATAGAATTATAAATTGTCAACTGTATGAATTTAATATGGATGTAACTGTCTTTTGTTGATATTTTCAAAATGCAGACGGTCTGTTTGAAGTAGGGAGTTTTGGACACATCTAATGGCATAATTGCGAAAGTTTTGACATCGTGTATGGCTCGTAAATGTCAAAGTAATTATTGTAGAGTGAAGTGCTAGTAAACATTGAAATAAGATTTATAAATGCAAAGTAAGCTGAAATAAACTGACTGTATAGTTTGTTGTCAAGTCTTTTGCTACTATGACATTGAAGGTAAGGATGTATAGTTTGAAAAGACAAACTTAAGTGTTTTTAATTGTTGTGAGCTTTGAAATGAATCAACTGATAATACAGTAGAACATAAAGGCCGAGGTGGGACACACTGTTGGTAAATAAGTACAATACAAAGCTATAAAAGCAGGATCTATATTGTAGCTATGTTTCATTTTCTGAAATAAGAGTAACAATCAAACAGTTAAAAGGGCTCTAAAGGCAATTATGTTGAGGAAATGGTCATTCTTTTTAAAATATGTTCAACTGTAAGGCAAATGTGAATAATTGACTAGGTTTTTATAACAAGGAAAAACAAGCATATTTTAATTGATGACTAGTGTATTACAGAATATCTGCAAACGTGATGTTGCATTGTGAGACGGAACTAAATAGAGACAAGTTAATTTTTGGCAAACTGTCATTATGTTCTCAGTAGCGCTATGTGCATAATGAGAGATATGACGTTTATGTACAATGAAACCTGTGTAAACGAAACAAGAAAATGAGCATTGTTTTAGGAACAGAACAGAGCATATCTTTATTCAACTTGTACAAGCATGTACATTGTTGTTATAATTACATATAAATAGAATATGTCACATAGGTCAAATGATCTTTCAGATTGACAGTATATTACAATTACAATCGATTTAATTACGTTGTGCATTAAGTGCTGTCTATTCAGATTTGAGATGACTTACATGTAAGCGTTAACAAGTGCGTTTCTCATGCAAAAGGAATACTAGTACTTTATATATAGAGCCAGTTTAACTAACTCCTGACGGTTTTGACGTTGTACATGTAGTAGCTTGTAGTGTAAAACTTTACAAAACTTGATCTAGCATAATAACACTTGTTTATATATTTCTTACGCAGGTCTAAGTATGAACTACATAAAGAACAAAATGAAACTCGGCTTCAATATCACGAGTTTCACAGTAACAACAATATCTTGCATTTCTTGGTATGCTGATTTTGCCGTATCTCCCTGTTTCTATTTTAATGAATGTGAAGATTGTCGCAGCCTAGCAAGATACAATCTAAGTTTATATGACAATGTATCTAAATATGCTTCAAATCCGAAACAGCTTTTAAAATGTCTGTATGTTGCTAGTGCACCGCTACTATTGATATTCTCATCTCAACCTTGTATCAAACCTTCCACTAATCTTTGTTTAAGTATTTTGTAAAATGATTTCGGGTTTACATCCAAACACCAGCAAAACCCTTATTTACTAGTAATGCTTAAATACTTGTTACCAAAGTACAAAAATGAGTCATGCAGGAAACACCACATACAGAACAAACAGCCGCACGAACAGCAACACAGGGAAACAGCAAATGTACATAATTATAAAAAAACATCAGGAGACGCACAAAGACAAAACAAACATACGATAGGGGGATGGAAGTACCGCCTTGGAACGGTCAGTGACAAAAGCCAATGGGGGTGTTAAATGCTCTTTCAAAACTCTTTCGGCTCAGAATTGCGTAAACGTTCATGTTATTAAAATTATTACGCTTACGAGAAATTAATTTCTTGTATGCTATTTTGCTTTCGCATAATACTATTCTATTTTCAGGCGGCGATGGCTTGCTGTTGTAACTGTGTAAAGCACGGAGGTACACTTCCCTAGCCTGTCTGCATTCAGTATCAAACCATTCACTATCTTTTTTCAAATCATCGTCTTTAAAGCGTACATGTTTTGAAAAAAGAGGATCAGCAACCGAACGCATAGTTGCAACAATACTTTTATAATTCTTTTTAAGGAGTGACTGTGTAGTGCTGATTGCAGGATAGCTGATTAAAGGAGTTCCTGCAGGGGTTGTTTATTTGGCATTAAGCAGTCATCTGTTTTGAAAGTGTAACTTACTGTTAAATATCTGTCCTGTTTAGAGAGGGTGTATTTTAATGTAAGAAAGTGCAATAAAAACTTCATACAGTATGGCAATACTGGCTATTCCCAAAGTAAGGTGACACAATAATAACTTCAGTTTAAATCTGTCATACAATAACATAAGAGATATTTACATGTGTACATGATGTAGACAGTGAAATAAAAGCTATACAGTAAAACCTTTATTGAGTGATCATACTTTAAGTAAAATTGACAGCTGGTAAGTAAGTGGAAGTAGGCATTAAATGCAGGTTGAAATGCAGAAAATATTGTGGAAGTTTTGATATGTCTTTCAACATGTGTTTAACACCAACTAGTATGAAAGGCAAATTGTTTGACTGCTTACATGGTGTTTTGTCTCATTACCTAATTAACTACTTTTAAAATTTAAATCTTTGCAATAAATAAACTGAAAAGGGGCATTTACTAGAGATTTGGGGAAATAAGAAGTATGTGGATTTGAAACCATTGTGATAAATGGAGCATTTGCTTCTTTGGGGCAAATGTTCTATTTATCACAATTGATTAGAAACGTGACTCTTATGTTGGTGCGAAGTGATACTTGAAGAAGTAAAGTGACGTAGGGCACATAATGATCAGTTGTCTCGTTTAATTCTGTCATAAAATAATGTAAGAAATATTTACAATTGTACGTAATGTAGACATAGTGAGATAAAAGATATACAGTAAAAACCTATATTGGGTGATTATAACATTAGGAACAGTAACAGCTGGTAAGTACTAGACGTGGGCATTAAATGCAGATTGAAATGCAGGAAATATTGTTGGTGTTTTGGTCTGACATTAAACATGCGTTTAACACCAACCAGTATGAAAGGCAAATGATTTGACTCCTTAAATTGTGTTTTAATCCATTACCTCATAGGTTAAATTTTGCATCAATAAATTGAAAAGGGGCATTTACTAGAGGAATGGGAAAAATAAGAAGTGTTTAAATGAAACCGGTCATTGTTATAAATTGAGCATTTGCCTCTTAAGAACAATTAGCTTATTTAGCACAAGTATATCAAAACGTGTCTCCTACATAGGTGGAGGTGATTCGGAAAGTAAGGTCACACAATAATAAGTTGTCTTAGTTGAATTCCTTCATACAATAAAATATGATATATTTATATGTGTACATGATATACATGGTAAAAGGAAAGCTATACAGTAAAACCTGTATCGAGTGATCATAACTTGGCAGCTGGGCATTAAGTGCAGTTTGGAATCAAGGAAATTCTTGTGGATGTTTTTGTTTGACTTTCAACTTGTGTTTATCAGAAACTGGTATGAAAGTTCAACGAGTTTACTGCTTACATGGTGTTTATTGTTTAACCCTGTCCCTGTTCTATGTTTTTTCTCAATTTCAATACCTTGAAACACGGAAACATGAAGTATTCATGGACAAAACAGTTATGATGAAATATGGAAGATGGAGCATCAAAGCTATTTTAGAAACTAAAGAAATAGATCTATCAAATTATTTTAGCAAACAGAGTGGACCCTGATCAGACGGCTCCTTTAGGAGCCGTCTGATATGGGTCTACTCTGTTTGCAAATGCGTGAAAACACGTTTATATGATGCAAGGGGTTAAACCCATTACCTCATAGGCTATTTTTGATATCTACCTCTTTGCATCAATAAACTGGAAAGTAGTATTTAATAGATAAATGGGAAAAATAAGAAATGTGAAGTTTTGAAACGATTGGTATAAATGTAGCATGGACAGGGGCGAATTGGACAGGGGCGAGTTGGTCCTGGGCCAAAAAGAATTAGGCGATGTTGGAAGTCGGTAAAGTTGACCTCTGCTTTACTATAACGGTGGTGCACATGTCAAAATACATCTGCCCAAATTGCAAGTTGTAAATAGTTGGTACGAATCAGAGGCATTGTTTCGTGTTGCTAAAAACATTTATATTGTGATACCGATCACGACGATCTTGTTCCGGATAGGAAAAATGTGGATGGTGGTGATGTTGCGATTTATATAACGGTAAAAACAAAAACATTCCGGCTCCAGTACCAAAGCAAATTTCCCCATCACTAATTGCGCGGGCCCCTGGTGGGGCCCGCGCAATAAAGAGTGTTTAGTTCTATACAGCAAATCCATATCTTATTAGCAAGGTATGGTCGAGACATAAGAGATTTAGATACAACAGACCATGCCTTAAGCGGCCATTTACTCTTTTTTCGTATAAACGCCTTTTACTGCCTTTGAAATCAACAGAGTAGGTCCATATCAAACGGCCCTGTCGAAGCTGTGTAATCTTGGTCTGCTTTGTTTGTCTATGAAATGAAATACAGTAAAACCTCTCTATAACAGCCACTAAATTGTGTTAATTAGTTGGTATTTAGGACAGGTGGCTGCTTAAAGAAAGGTGAAAGTAAAACAGAACGCTCCTATATGAGCGTTCTGTTTTACTTTCACCTTGCTTTAAGGAGCGTTCTGTTTTACTTTCACCTTGCATTAAGCAGCCACCTGCCTTTAATACACAATACTTGATGTAATTTAGTGGCCGTTATAGAGAGGTTTTACTCACTTAATTAGTTTCCATGATGTCATTATTTCGTATATGAGTATTCACGAAGGGAATTGTTAGGGTCTCACCAGGATCCAAGCTGTTTGACACTCGGTTAAATATGTTCTCTAATGCTACTCTGCAATCAGTGTCAATTGTGCCAGTCCGCCGCAATCTGGCCAATGTTTCTATACCGTGCCTATATGACAGCTAAACCTCTCTGCAATAGCAGTCTTGCTCTGGATCTATTTTGCAGTTTGTTTCGTAACCCTTTAACCGCTGAATTCAAACGGGTCAATGTTATTGTGGTATACAGTATAACCCCTCTAATGCGATCACTTAATGAATAAACTTGGGTGTTGTTACGAGTATAAGCAGGTGGTTGCTTAATGCAGGACAAAAGTAATACAGAAAGTTATGCATTACTTTTGTCCTGCATTAAGCTACCACCTGCCTCTACCACCCAGGATTATACTATTTTAGGTGGTCGCATTAGAGGGGTTTTACTGTTTTATATCCAATGATGGTTTAAAGAAATGTGTAACATGACAAACAGTACAGGCCCTGATGAGAGGACTCTTCAAGAGCCCTGTTTTTGGGTCTACACTGTTAGCAAAATTTATCATTAACTCGTTTCCCGCACTGATACGGTAAATATAGGACGAACGAACGTTACGGTGAAAACTCTCCAGGACCTTTGTACATAACAATCTGTCGTTGTTTCGATCCATTAACGATCGGTCAGATACAAATGCTCGTGGACGCCTTTGCAATCAGGGTAGACACATATCCGCCTAATCATGATCTACCCTGTATGGAATTGAGTAAATCTGATTCTACAGTGTCTGTCATAACCAACCACTGATGTGTCCAAAAAGAGATATGATTCTGGGTGCTAGATGCAGCTGGTAGATTAATGCAGGACAAAAGAAAAGCAGAGGAGCTTTCTGCATTACTTTTGTCCTGCATTAAACAACCACCTAAAGACAGATATGTTTATTCTTTAAATGGTCGAATTAGAGGAGTTCTACTGTATTTAAATATCCAGTTATTGCTCATTCATCAGGTAAACTATTAACCCTTCACTTGCTCAATTTCAAAATACATTTCTCCTTCTTTACCCATGCCCTGTTGTATAATTACATATATCTTCACTGTGTACAAGTATTGCGCTGTGCAATCACTGCTGTGGAGTGCACTGGTTGCACAATCAACTTGTAAATAGTGCAGACCCTGATGAGACAGCTCCTGCAGGAGCTGTCTCATCTGGGTCTTCACTATTTACAGGTAGGTATATTGACGCGATTAGCAAGCGAATGGTTAAGTAGTCACTGTAGAGAGGTCATACTGTGTACTCATCTACAATATCTATATCTGTTTCAACTCTAGCAAATAGTGTAGAACAAGATTAAATTGAAAGTAAGGGTCAGCCATCTTATAATATTATTCTTTATCCATAGTACATGTACCTTACAGAGAAACCAACGAGACAATGGGTTAAACATCAAGAATCATACTTGTTGTGTGTAGTTGCTGTAGACTGATGCAGAGATGCAATAAAGTCTCACTAATGCAACCATATAATTTATCAACCTAGAAATCTGTAAAAACAGGTGGTTGCTTAATGCAAGACAAAAGTGGTGCAGAAATGTCCTATAGGAGATTTCTGCATAACGGCTGTCCTGCCTTAAGCTATCATCTATTTTAAAAATGTGGAATTATGATTCTTTCGAATAACCATATTAGCGAGACTGTACTTAGAACTTATTCGATCACTTTGAAAGTAATGTGTTTAATGTATTGAATGGTTCATACACAATACTTCTACAAGCGACTTATCGTAAAACGTTTACAAGCCTTTCATTCAATATACATGTATATAAGCATAACCATAAGAATTCTTGATATTTTATATACAAATGGTGCCCAGCAAAAGGTTTCGAACAAAACATCTTACCTGAATGCATTATTGAAACAAATTCTCAATACAGGACCCGTATCAGTTGTATATCATTCTACATAGCTTTGACCATACTTTCAATGTCTTATTTATGGTTTCCTTGCCCAGTTTATAGGCCTTTAGATCTGACATGTCGTTTTTATTTATAGATGACCCATAGATTGGGGTTATACCACTAATGTATTTGGTAAGCTTAGACTTTTAACGACTATTTCAACAAACAACATTTAATTTAAGCACTATATGCAATTACAGTCACCTCGTGGCGCAGCGGTTTAACATCGAACCCTATTATATAGAATGAAATAGTCTGGAAAACACAAATCTATAGATAAAAACGACAGGTTATTCCTAATTGTTAGTACACCATTTGTCCTCAAGAGTTCTTTTGAAGCAAACAACGTGTTTTTGTCGTTTCAGCCAACGACGTTTAAGTACATTCCAGACACCAAAGTCCACCGGAGTAGCATTTGGGACTTCGGCATCCATTGTTAAAGCGTTATGAAGTGAATGTTTCGGCTCTAGAGGAAAACCAGGAAAATCATTTTGAAAACGAGGTAAAACCTGAATGTAAACTCAAGTACATGTATAAGCTATAATACAGCTGATAACATACACAATACTTGACCATCTTGTGCATGTACTTGACAGTGCACAATTCTGGACACTTTTCCTAGTTATACACTCACTTGATATTTTTAAACTGAATAATCTTGTATCGCCTTTGCAAATACTTTGGATCCAGATGACACCATGAGTTTGAAACTGTGATTACATAAACTTGTTTAACCCCTGCAGTGCGGGATGGGAGTCACTAATTTTGGAACAGTCTATTTGGAAATTCTGCGTTGTAAGGGTTAAAACAAATAGAGGACAATACGGGTACCTGACAGCGAAAGAGTTACATTAGGCTCATGGATAGTCATGGGAGAAATAGTGCCTGCATAAATACCACTTTAACCCATTACTTCATAGGCTAGTTTTAGATAAAACCTCTTTGAATACATCTACCGAAAACGAGCACTAACTAGAGAAAAGGAAACTTTTAGAGTTTTGTAGTTTGAAACCATTGTGATAAATGGAGCAAATGCTCTATTTATCACAACGGTTTCACAAAGTGACTTTTACAGAATCGTAAAGAGTCGTCAATATGAGGGAATGGGTTAAATGGTATTATAAGCAAATGAATGTTTGACCATTTTATAAATCGCAACATCACGTTTATATTGTTCCATAAGCAAACAGCTTAGACATTGCTCTGTGTCTATTATGTGTGCACACAGAACAGATCCAGGGCAATGTGAAAAAGTTATGTGTAATCAACTTGAAACATATTTGAATGAGTACATGCTTCTTTACAATTTTCAGTCCGGTTTTAGACGAGGTTTTTCTACTGATATTTGTCTTATTCATCTTTCTGACTTCATCAGATTCTAAATGGATAACGGTAATATGGTTGGCAAGATACTCCTTGATTTACCGAAAGTTTTTGATACAATTGATCATAGTATCTTACTTATGAAACTTAAAGCTTTAGGTTTGCACCAATACAGTGTTGACTGGTTTCGATCTTACCTTTCAGACAAACACTAACTAGTTGATGTGTTAAGAATATTTTCATCTCGTGAAGGTATGTATTGTGGAAGGACCACTTTTGTTCTTCTATTTATGTAAAGGACATGCCGGGTGCTGTATCAAACAAGCTTTTGTTGTATGCAGACGACTCAGGTATGTCAATATATGCCAAAATATTTCCTATATTGAAAGTTGTCTGTCAAAAGATCTGCATGTAGTTAGCAAATGGATAATTGATAATAAACTTTCCCTTCATCTAGGTAAGACTGAGTCAATCCTGTTCGGTTCTAAACCTCAACTAAGAACTCAGTAATTGTCAACACATTAAGTCTTCTACCTCTGTAAAGTACTTGGGTGCTATTTTTACCAATTCTTATTTTGTGAGGAAATTGCCAGATTATTTATTACAAAGGCAAACAGCAAACTGAAGTTTTTTTGTACATAAAATATCAACTTTTAAATTTACATTCAAGGAAACTCTTGGTCATGGCACTTATTCAATGTCACTTTAATTACGCTTGTTGTTTTCGGTGCCTTGCTCTTACTCAACGTTTGAAAAATAGACTCCAATAAACTCAAACTAAATTAATTCGTTTTGTTTAAAACTTAAACGGTAGAGAAAACATTGACACAAACCATTTTAAGTACCTCAACTGGTTGCAGTATCAAAAAGAGTTGATCAAATCACCCTATTAATATTTCCAAGGGCACTGCTCCTGTACATCTTAGTAAATGTTTTGTTCCTTTAAGCTCTGTGCATAACCGTTGTACAAGATCAAACATATCAGCTGTTCCTGTTCAAGAAAATTCGTTTTCTTTCACTTTTACAAATAACGAACGCCACGCCATTCCTAGAGTTAACAGTTTTGGTAAGAAAATATTTCTTTTCAGTGGTGTTCACTTGTGGAATGGTCTTCCTCAGACATAAGACTAAGTAAATAGTCCAGTCAATTTAGATTTGATGTTAAGGAGTTTTTGATATATAAAGAATACGTTCAACAACAGATTTCTTTAAATAAATGGTATTTCTGTATTTATTGCATTTCTTGAATATCAGGGTGTCACTATATTCATTTGCCTTCTGATCTTTGTTAATTTGATAGGTTTGTCTCACTTTATTATTTATTATGATTCTTATGAATTGTTCTGATACTCTGCTGTGTTAAGTAGTGAACACGGTCAAGACATTCTCTAACCGACTAATTTTGATCTTAACAGTGTTTATGGCGATATTTTTGTGATACTTATATTTTAAGATAATATTCTGTGATAGTTATTTATAATGAAACCGTGACTCTCTCCGTGTGTCTTGCTACTAAAATCAAGGACCACAATGGAAATAAGGAAATTGTTTTCCTTTTCCTTTTGTGTGTTATCTTTGGTGTCTATTGCGCATTACACGGCGTTTTATATGTTGACTTAATTATGTTTTTTCCATGTTATGTACACTGTTTACCGAAATAAATATATCTATCTATCTTGGTGTATCTAGCAGATAAATGTGCGTACCAAAATACTAAATCGTCATTTCTCCACCAAACTCTATACTGTTATCATTCTCCGTGAACAAACATACTTTAGCATTTTCAAAAAGGAAAATTGCACAGTGAGCTACTTACTGTTGAAAGGGTATTGTTATAACCTGACTTGGCTTGTGATTTGTCTTTCGAGAATAAGTCGGCTGATAGCGTTAGCGCACAGTGTGACACCGCTATATTGCTGTTCCAAAGTGTTTTATTTCATTCCATTTCAGCTTTGTATAGTCTACAAAGCATTTTATCCGCGTGTGTTTCTTTCAACTTTTACGCTTATGTATACTGCATGGGTCTATGTCATTCTGGCCCAATGAGATAAAACTATAAAACTTGACTTATTGGAATGCTTTCAACCATATTTCGTTATCCGTGACCTGGCATGCATGTGCAAGAAGCTTGGATCCAGATGAGAAGTCGAGTACACAATGCAGATGAAATAGTTTGTGCTGAGTAATGATCCAAACCTTCTTTATGCATACAAGATTACAGTATTTCTTATCCCTTTAGCTCGTGAATATTCATGTAACAAATAATGACATCCTGATTATTAATTAGACATTTTTATAGTAGAGTGGCACATGTACATACAAAAATAACCAATATTTTGCTAGACCGTAGAGTCAGATCTATATTATTTCATAAGCAAACATAATCGATCCTGATCAGACTGTTTCTATTGGTTCCTCTATCTGGTAAAAGGCAAAATGAAAACTAGTTCATTGTTGGTATGTGTTGAATGGTTATTTCGTTTTAGGAACAATGCATATTTGTTCTGTATAGACGAAATGCAATGTAGAAAATTTGATATAAATGGAATGTATATACTCATATATATAGCCTTTATGAACAGACTTTTATTATATGCATACGTCTATTTAGTTGCAAATTGATCGATGGAATAAAACAAAAACGGTTACGTCATTTTGACGTAGAGCCTATAAAAAGCAAATGTCAGTATCAAGTTCATGCGCCTCTGTGCTAAAACTATGCTAATGGATGGACAATGGCACATATAGTAAAACCCTTCTAACCCGGAATTCTAGTTGGGAATAATTTAGACACTTGTGGGAATTTGGTTGCTTAATGCTGGGTGAACGTCATGCAGAAAGCTCACTGAAGAGCTTTCTGCATGACTTTCACTCTGCATTAAGTTGCCATCTATCTCCTATACCTATAGTTATACTAAATTAAACATCTGGTTTAGAGGGTAATTGCTGTATATTAAACGATCACAAATCATAGAAACAGTGGAATTCAAAGAATTGTAAAGGTGAGTTATTTCTGATCATAGCAATGAAATAGAGTAGTTGCACTATCAATCATTGGCATGCGGGAAATGATTTATTTGCATTTTGCAAACAATATCGGGCGCGTAGCTAGCGATATGCACTTACGCACGTGCGTAACATTAATTTGAAAAGTGAAAACATTACTATGGCCAAAACGGAACAAAAACGGAAGGCGAAGGGGATAGACTGTGATAAACGCTGTCTTGTCATGTAAGCTTTAATACATTTCACCTTTTGGCGCCTCTATAAAAGTCATCTTTTGAAACCATTGTGATAAAGAGAGCATTTGCTCCTATAGGAGCAAATGCCCTATTTATCACAATGGTTTCAAAACTACACAATTCTAAATTTTCCCCGGGTGAGCATGCCCCTGGAGCCCTTGAATATCGACCTAGATCAGCGTACTCCTAAAAGATCCTTCTCATCAGGTCTGCATTGTTTGGAATTCAAAATCCTACAGAAAAGTATAGCCTTTTATACTGAATAGAATCCATAATTAACAACTGATGGGCCATGTCACTCTGAAGATTATAGCACTCAAAATATTTATATTTCATTAACTTTTAGAATGCAACAGGCGAACCATTGACGTCATTTGGAAACCAATTTTGTGTCTGAAAACTGCCGAGTAACTCGGCGTCTCATCAGGATCTTATATCTGTGACTTATGAATACAATATATAAAAAAAACATAGTTTGAGTCAGAAGCAGACAACACTCTTCGCAAATGAAAACAAAATGTAAAACAAGTACTAGCGACAACCTTTATCCCGCTGTGAAAATATAAAATCTGCTTAAATTTGCATCTGATTAGCCATTTCCTTCATATAAACGCCTTTACACACCTCTGCAAAAAGAGTAGATCCAGACCAGACGGCTCCTATAGGAATCGTCTGATTAGGATATGCTCTGTTTGCAAATTGAATTTGATAGCTCTCGGTCTTTACTTTCTAAAATGGCTTCAGTGTTCCACTCTCCATATGTCATTAGAACTATTTTGTACATGCATATTCAGGTATTGAAATTTGGAATACACATATAGCAGAGAAAGGGTTAACCCTTACAGTGCGGGACACGAGTCACACATGTCCTTTGCAAACAGTGTAGACCCATATGAGAGGGCTCCTAGAGGAGCCCTCTCATCAGGGTCTGCACTGTTTGTCATATAAAAAGCTTCTTTAGAAAAATCCCTGAATATTCACCGTGAGCTTGCCCTATTTGAATTTTGGATTAGTCCATTTGAAAATTCAGCGTTGTAAGGGTTAAGGTTTCACACAGTAGGCAAGAATAAAAACTAATCAAAACAAAATCGTCCGATTCGATGAATCTATTGAGAATTTCTCGACCGAGTGTGAAACAAATTGGATCCTGATGTGATGCCGAGTTACTCGGCGTCTCATCAGGATCCAAGCTGTTTGAAAATACGACTCAGGTCGCGGATAGCGGGATAAGGGGTTATAATTGTCAATTATGCAGCTGTTTGCCGCAATGGATAGATTTCCACTTCCGAGTTTCAAAAGCTAATACTACCGTAACAGGTGCATAAACTACACAGCACATGACAGCTAATTCCGGCCGATAGCGTGCGGTATGAGAATTGTAATACAGATGCTCTATTACAAAAAGCAAATGAATTCTCGACGATCACGAAAGAATTTCAATTTATTACCGTGAAGCTGTTACGAGCATCATGTTCTATGACTTCAAATGCTTACACAGTAAAACTCTCTTAATCGGATTGTTAGTAAAGAGGAATTAAGATATTTTAGGCAAGTGTCGGCTAATGAGGAAAACATCTTTAGAGCTTTCTGTGTGTCTACTGATCTGGTGTCTACTGTGTTTCCATGGACGTGAAAAGACGTCAATATGTGGTAAAGGGTTAAACACTCACAGGGGTTCTCACAGAGAACTCAATATATTATATAAGCATTTATTCTGAAAATACTGATAAAAACATGCATGAAAACAACAGTACATGTATTATCAATAAAGCAACTATATTTGAGTCTATCTCTGTTAAAATTAAACCTGTAGGATATAGAGCAAATACATTTTTAACATACTTTCGTCCTTTTCAATTTCAAATGCCAGCTATTCTCAATAATTGTACAAAAACTACAATCAAAATGCCAAACAGTTTGGATCCCGATGTGACGCCGAGTTACTCGGCGTCTCATCGGGACCCAAACTGTTTGCAAATGTAATCATGCCTTCATCCTATACATGCTAGACGTTAACGATACAAATTGAATTAATATTTATGATGTCTTTAATTCTTAACCCTTCTCTTGCTGGATTTTAAAATACATTTCTCCTTCTTTACCCATGCCCTGTTGTATAATACTTACACATATCTCCACTGTGTACACGTATTTCGCTTTGCAATCACTGCTGTGGAGTGCACTGGTTGCACAATCAACTTGTAAATAGTGCAGATCCTGATGAGACAGCTCCTGCAGGAGCTGTCTCATCTGGGTATTCACTATTTACAGGCAGGTATATTGACGTGAATAGCAAGCGAATGGTTAATTATGAACACATCAATACAAGCAGTGTGTGAAATAATAACAATAAATGCCAAGTATAGTTGAATCTCGATATCTCGAACTTCAATGGGCCAAAATACACTACTTCGAAATGAAAGAAATTCGAGTCATCCGATCTCTTATATGGATAATTTCTCAAGTTCAAAGCTTAATGCATGAAGAAAGTAATTGAGCTTTCAGCGTTACTTCTACCTGCATTAAGCTGTCAAATGTATTTCTATATATGCGTAGTTTAGAACAATTTTGTACATGTACTCGTATTATAAAATTTGGAAAGACCGAACCTTTGTTTCGAGTTATCGCGATTTCGAGTAATCCGAAGTCGATATATCAAGGTTCCACTATGTTACTTTTTGCACATTTAGCAACCCTTGTTTTGCAGAAGAAACTAACACCCGCTCAAAGTTTGATTTGCTACAGTTTTACTGACATTCGATTACAGTAAAACTTCTGTATAACGGTCACTAAATTACATCAAGTATTTGCTTTTAAAATGCAGGTGGATGCTTAAAGCAAGGTGAAAGTAAAACAAAACGCTCCTATAGGAGCGTTCTGTTTTACTTTCACCTTGCTTTATGCAGCCACCTGCCATAACTACCAACTTACTAACACAATTAAGTGGTCGTTATAGATATAGTTAAACGTTTGAGAAACTAGTGACCGAGTGCCATTCAGCTTGGACGAGATGCCGATATGCGCACCGTTTCTTCTGTATTTTAGTGATTTTCAAAAGCGAATTAGGAAATGCTTACTAAGGGTTAAATGAAAAGTATTTTACAGTAAAAAAGATTGATATATATATGTAAATAACAATAAAAGATGTCATGAACAAAAGCGTTATTTTCTATGGAGACTGAATGAACCATGTAATTGTACTGAAATGTGTCTGCTGTTCAATTAGTGTTAGACAGTGGGCAGCTTAATGCGAGGTGAGGGTAATGTTTCTACATGCTAATGCGTAGTAATTTACAGACGAAATGGTAAATCTTCCAACCAGCCTCGATCCAGATGTGACACCGATTCACTCAGCATCTCAATAGGATACAAATTATTTGACATATGGATTATTTGTTTCGAGAAAATACAATAAAACGTATGTCTTTAAATAAAAAATGAACTAAGTTCTGAGACGACTTGGTTTTTTCTCGACAAACTAGAGCTTAACTTTTTACTTTAGATACAGTAACACCTCTCTAAACCGCTATTTTAATAGGTCTGTGTATGTTTGTGGCTGCTTAATGCAGGATGAATGTAATGCAGAAATCTCCCAAATGAGTTTTCTGCATAACTTTCAACCTGCATTAAGCTGCCACCTATCTGAAAGACTGGTAGAGATACTGCAGTAAAACCTCTCTATACTGGCCACTAAATTACATCAAATATTTTGTGTTAAAGGCATGTGGCTGTTTAACGCTATGTTCTGTTTTAGTTTAACATATTTTATTTCCAAATACATGTATACATACAAGAACATAATGCTGAACATAGTCATTTTGAGAAATGGGATTGGATCGGAAGTAAAGTTTTCTTATATAGATCCTCTCCCGATGTTTTACTTTCACTTTGCCCTAAATACCAACTAATTATCACATTTTAGTGGCCGTTATAAAGAGGTTTTACTGTAATTTAATGTCCAGTTTAGATGGATTTTACTGCATACACAACGTTATGTAGTTGCAAGCAAAACAGACAAGGAGCCTTCTGACCAGGGTCTGCTCTGTTTGTGGTGGAATTATAGAAATCCGATTATACAGTTTCTACCATGGTCGACAAATCCTGTGTACATATGCCGTCATAAAATTAAGCTTATTAATATTCATAACGTCCCTTATCAGGTGGCTTCTCTAGGAGACCTCTGATCTGGGTCAACGTTGTTTGCAAATGCCAATGGGCTCGTGTCCCGCATTTAAATAGTTAACCCTTTCACCGCCGATGTCGCATAAATGCACCACGAAAAATAGTGCAGTCCCAGATCAGACGCCGCCTTGAAAAGGCGGCGTCTGATCAGATACTACACTATTTGTCTCAAACTCTATGTCTATATGTGTGCTTTATTTCTTTGAAGTTTACATTTATTTATCTTATTTCCTTATTTTACCAAACGATTTAACAAAATTGGAGTGCATACGACAATAAGAAATTTGGCGCCGAAAGAGTTAAAGAACCTTTTGCGGGTCTATTTGATAACTACTCGTGCGCTTGGTGAGGAATGGAAATGCAGACAAAGACTACCGGTAGTCTTACTAGTAACGAATAGTACGCACATTTTTTATTTGGTAAACCACTGGAATGCAGAGCACGCATGTCTTGTCGTTTGCAAGCGGTGTAGACCCAGATCAGAGGACAGCTCTCTGGTCAGGGTCTGCACTGCTTGTCATTCAAAATTATCTTACAAGTTCAAAGCTTTGTTACTAAGGGGACTCTATGGTTAAACACTCTGAAAAGTCGCCGTTGAAAGTAAACCCATTTATTCCCATGATATTTAACTCTTTGCACGCTAAGTAATTTTTCGTCTGCAACAATGGTCGTCTGCTTCAATTCTTAAAATAACTTTTCTCTAATTGCTTTGCAAAAATATGATCAAGATGACAAATAGTTTTGATCCTGATGAGACGCCGCATGATGCGGCGTCTCATCTGGATCCAAACTGTTTTCATAGATAATCACTGTTTCGCCGGTAGCGTGCACAGAGTTAAGGAAACCCCGTCCAGATCTCGCATTGAAACTCATCCATTATTCATATAGAGAGGGCACAACAAGCACAATATTTGCTAGTACATGTATAATCAATTGACACAGATGGATTCAGCAATGAGTGCAGAACTTGATCAGAGTGCCCCACCAGGAACCCTTTGATCTGGTCTACGCCGTTTGCCTATGTCGTTTGAAGGGATATTGGGTACCAATGGGTTAAGGCAATTAGAGTGATTGAATAAGACCTGTTTAAAATCTTCATATAATTTAAGTGCATGCTTTTGTATACAAGGTGTAATATTTGGTTGTAAGAGTAACTTTAAATAAGTTTCTTTAAATACGTACTAGGAATTAGTAAACCAAATACGTTATGCAACGTGAAAAGACGAACTATAATATCCATGTTTCGGTCAAAATCGCAGAACACACATAAACTCTTCCTTATTCACATCGATGTTTGCATTTTTACTGAAACATATCAAATATAAAAGTATTTAAACATTCAAAGTACACTCGAACACAAAGCATACGACATACCTAACTGCAAAGCTATTCCTTGCAACTTGCGTTAATAGTTAGTACATGTCTCGACTATAAGAAGAATAACATCAAGTTCTTTGAGATGAAATCTGCACGCTTAAGGCTAACATACCTGTCAGTTATAGAATATTTATAAATTTATTTATCGATAATGATACGTATTTGAGTGTTCGTATAATCGAGATTTTACCGTAATAATTTCGCCGCTAAAAATCTTTTAACCCTTTCCTCCACAAATTCGCCTTTCTATGCCTCTGTAGTAAACACCTGTTGAAACCATTGTGATAAATAGAGCATTTGCTCCTATAGGAGCAAATGCTCTATTTATCACAATGGTTTCAAACTACGAAATTCTAAAATTTTCCTTTTCTGTAGTTAATGCTCCTTTTCGGTAGATTTATTCGAAGAGGTTGGATCTAAACATAGCCTATGATGGAATGGGTTAACTATTTCCCTTATAGATACGCCTGTTAACGCATTTGAAAAGAGAGTAAACGCAAACCAGGCACTGTCTAATCTGGGTCTGCTCTGCTTCCTTATGAAACAATACAGATATGGTTCTACAATTTATTTCATAGCATAAACATATTACGATACTTCGGAATTGTAATAATGAAGAAATGATGCCTTGTTAGGCAGGTAGCTAGTTAATGCAGGGTGAAAATCATACAAAAAGATCCCAGATGAGCCTTCTGCATGACGTTCACTCTGCATTAAGCAGCCATATGCATTAGATACCGATAATGGCACTTGTTTTAGTGTCCGAATAATCGAGTTTTTATTATATTTCATAGTTATTATAAATATTTAGTTAATAAGCAGTCTTATAGTCATTATATCTTCCATGAACTCATGGAGTATGTGGTTAAAATCCTTTATGATAACTTCGATGATTGCATTTGTACTGAACTATGCCATATATCATTTTGTTCTTAAAAATACAAACAAATACATTCTCCAACACTTTCTCACACAATGGACTGCTTTTTCACAATACACAGTGCCTAATGTTCAAAGCTATTCCTTAACATTCAACATTTTTATGACGTACATATATCGACTATAACAATAAATAGTAGAACGAACCGAATCATAGGCAGTTGAAGCACGGTCATAGATAACGCACCTTCTATTAGTTATATAATATTTCACCGGTACATTCTGAGCTAAAGATAAAGATACAGGACTGTTATTCAAATACAGTAACCCCTCTAAACCGGACGTCTAAATGAGTACCAATACCCGTCAGCAAGACACGTGTCAGCTTAATGCAGGGTGAAAGGCATACAGAAAGCTCAAAATCAGTACAAATATCCGTCTACAAGACAGGTGTCATAGGAGCTTTCTGTATGCCTTTCATCCTGCATTATGCTGACACATGTCTGAAGAATTATAAATTTCTCTTGACTTAAATTCCGGTTTAGAGGGGTTTTACTGTCCGTAATTTCTCACCTAAATTCAAATCAATTTAAGACAATTCTAAACGGTGGCCACTGCATTGCATAGGGATTGGTGTATAAGTAAATAAGCTATTCTTATCAATAACAGTTTCGCCATTGTTCAATCGCTGGAAAGCGTCTCAAAGGGCTTGTTGCAATTGGGAAAATCTGTTGGTACCTTTGAAAACAGTTTGAATCCAGATGAGATATCGAGTAAACAGTTTGAATCCAGATGAGATATCGAGTAACTCGGTATCTCACCAGGATCAAAACGGATTGACACATCGGTTACATTTTACAGAAGAGGTCGATGGAAAGTCCGGTGTGAAACTTAGCTCTTTGGGTGCCAAATTTAAAAGTGTCGTCTGCAATAATGATTTCATATAATATAATTCTACACTAAATAATAGAGGTATATTAGTAAAATATTTGTTTTTAAAACTCTGTATACTTGGGCTAAATAATACAGAAAACAGTGAAGTCCCAGGTCAGATGCCGCCTTGAAAAGGCGGCATCTGACCTGAGACTGCACTGTTTTCAATGGTGCCAACAGGCGACATTGGCGCCGAAAGAGTTAAGCAGTCGATATTCTTTGAAGACACAAATATTTGGCGCAAAAAAAGTTTAAAAAAGGTTTGATGAACATAATTATCTTATTTATGTTTCTGCCGTAAGTCTTACTCGAGTGACAACGTGGCTTTGCAGACAACGTATGTAAAGATGACAGACGTGACGTCACATCCTGATCAAAGTTTTAGGATTGCGTGAATTTTGCAATAAAATGTTTCGATATTCTTACTTTTTTCAAATATAGTTTTGATGTTTTTTATGTATACTACAACGATGTAATATCTACACGCCTTCGATACAGCAAGACCAGCATTAAGCGGCCATTAAAAACGAGGTACAAATCCGGGGTTTTAAAACTAATGAAAGCTTAGTGCATGTCGAAAGTAACACAGAAATGTCCTACCGGAGCCTTCTGCTTGACCTACATTATCGCAAGAAAACCTATCGAATAAATGTTGAAAATTACAAATCATCCATGTGTTTGGTATCGACGATCCCGATTTTATTCCCCGACTTTTCAGTCTTATTCAGGTTGGGTATTAGTTTCGTATCTGTTCGCGCTATTCGCGTCTCCCCGACCACCTCCGAGACAAGCTGTTACGTAAACAAATGAGGGATCGGGTGATCATCGTCAAAACGCGGAAAATTTGAACGGAAAGGGCCGATAATATTTTGTTGTAGAAAAAAATTATAAGTATTGATGAAATATTGATTTTTTTTGTATCACAGGGGCATTTTTCGATATAAGTTAAAATTGACAATCTTCATAATAATGATTGAGCATAACAAATACCAAGTTTTATGATATTATTGAAAATATGCGTTCATTGTAGGGACTTCCTCTTTAATGATTCAATTACATAGCTATACATGTATTTGATATCTGCAGTATAATGCTTACATACTCTTATCAAGCTTTTGATAAAATGCGTCACAAGAAAATGCGTCTACAGTAAAACCTCTCTAAACCGGAATTCTAGTAGATAAGAACTTAGATACTTTTAGGCAGGTGGCTGCTTAATGCAGGGTGAAAGTCAAGCAGAAAGCTCCTAGAGGAGCTTTCTACTTGACTTTCACCCTTCATTAAGCTGCCACCTGTCTCCAAGACCTAAATGTGAACCAATTTTTACGGCCGGTTTAGAGAGGTTTTACTGTATTTGACTATGGCAAACGGCGATGACATAAACTGATCACCACGGCTACGACATGTGGGGTACATGTATGATCAGAGTCTAAAACAGTTGATACTAATTAACAATGTCATATATTATTAGCAACCCTTACAAACAGTTAGGAACTTGGTCAGATTCCGTGTCTCTGGGGGAGTGGCTGCTATGTATGAATCTACAAAATTATCCATAAAGCGGCACCCTTCACCATTGCCAGGCTCAAAATCAGATACAGGAAAACCTCTGGCAAGTAAACCACTCAAAAGAAGTCCAAAAGAAGTCCAATTCTGGAGTTTTTAACTCATTACCTCATGGGCTAGTTTTTAGTTTCCCTCCTATTGACGACTTTCGACGTCTCTGTAAAAGTCACTTTGTGAAACCATTGTGATAAATAGAGCATTTGCTCCTATAGGAGCATATGCTCTATTTATCACAATGATTTCAAACTACAAAATTCTAAAAAGTTCCTTTTCTCTAGTTAATGCTCCTTTTCGGTAGATTTATTCAATGAGGTTGTATCTAAAAATAGCCTTTGAGGAAATGGGTTCATCATTTCAACGCGGGACACGCGTACACTGACATTTGCAAACAATGTAGATCCGGGTTATACGTCAGAGGACCCCTAGAGGAGACCCCTGATCAGGATCTACAATGTTTACATTCAAACATCTAGCAACATTTAGCCTCCCATAGTGAATGGACTCTTGAGTTAAAGCATTAATGGACGGACCTCTTCACTTTGAAAACTCAATGTTAAGGGACCACATATTTGTTAGTCCTTTCAACAATGAAATTTCAGAATGGAATAGCCCATCATTGAGACCATTCGGTATGAAAGGCTTAAACTTGCTAGAGAATTCTGAATGACAAACAATACAGACCTTCATCACAAGGCTCCTTTAGAAGTCATCTGATCTGTGCAAATAGACTGTTTGCGAATGACAGGAAATGCGTGTCTAGTATTCAAAGAGTTAAGATTCCCATGTCTATTATATAAGATGTCTTTGTAAGAGAGTACTATTACATGTACAGTAAACCCTCTCTAATGCGACCATATAATGATTAAACGCAGATGTTTTAGTAAGCAGGTGGTTGCTTAACCCTTTCCTTGCCAAAACTCTGTCGTCTGCAAACTTTGTCGTCTGCTACAAATTTTAATTTTATTGATTTTCTTCAGTTTTGTTTCAAAAAACATAATAACAGTAACAAACAGTTTGGATCCTGATGAGACGCCGAGTTACTCGGCGTCTCATCTGGATCCAAACTGTTTGCATAGGTAATCACAGATCCGGCATTGGCAGCGAAAGGGTTAATGCAGGACAAAAGTAATACAGAAAGCTCCTGCATTAAGCTACCACCTGCATCTAACACCAAGAATTATACATCTTTTAGGTGTTGCATTTGCGGGGTTTACTGTATATCGTATTTCTAACTGGAAAAGTTACTAAATGCAGTTGTAACTGAGGATGATAAAACTTGAGTTGTCTCAAACGTTTCCGAACATCCCTTGTATGTAATTAGTGTTTTGGCTTACTGAAATTAGTAATTGCTATCCTTGTAAAAGGTAACCGTATGGTGCTTGTTTATTACAGTATCACTTCTAATAAAAGGGCCAGCCAATTTGAAATACAGAAGAACCTGCCTTAAGCGACCTCTCATTTATTTAACATAGAAGTCTAAAAAGGCAGTTGCTTGCTTAACCCTTTCCCTCATAGGCTATTTTTAGATAAAACTGTTTTGAATAAACCTACCAAAAAGGAGCATTAACTAGAGAAAAGGAAAATTTAAGAATTTTGCAGTTTGAAACCATTGTGATAAATAGAGCATTTGCGCCTATAGGAGCAAATGCTCTATTTGTTACAATGGCTTCACAAAGTGGCTTTTACAGAGTCGTCAAACGTCGTCAATGTGAGGGAATGGGTTAACCCATTCCCTCCTACTGACGCATATTGGGGCCTCTGTAAAAGTCATTTTTGAAAGCATTGTGATAAAATAGATAGAGCATTTGCTCCATAGGAGCAAATACTCCATTTATCACAAGGTTTCCAAAACTACACACTTCTATTTTACTTATTTAGTAAATACATGTACTTTTTTTCAGTAGATTTATTCAAAGAGGTTGGGTCTCAAACGAGAATGGGTTAATGAGAGCAAAAGTACTACTGACCGATATTAAGCTACCTCCTGTCTTTAAGACCCAGATCAAGAACCTCTTTTCAATGATCGCTTAAGACAGGTTCTACTGTAAGCCACACCTTATAGTCTGGCAAAGTACCTCCCGATTACTAACTTTAATACCAGGCTGGTTACCATTCTTTAACTAGCTGTTAGCATACCAACCAGTCTTATTAGAATGAACCCCTGACGGGGATCGAACCTTCGACCACCGGTCCTGAATCTACTTCTTTATCCACTAGGGCATTGGGCATGATATCACTGTAAGTCTAAGCCGAAAGAGGTGCAGAAATCAGAGTGTCTAAAACACTACCGTTGGTGAAACTAAACTATTGAATTTACCACCAGAGAACAGTTTATTATATAAACAAATATGTTAAAATATTACTATATACTTGAATATCATGGGAATGTATACACACAGTCTGATCTGTTGCGTGTATGTGCACTGTGTGTCTTTTTTTATCATGACGTTTGTGAAACAGGTCATTTTGACTGATAATTCTGATAGTTGACATTGGCGAGTGATTTTAACCCTGTCATGCCACCGCTCAGAAGTTTCACCGTCATGAGATGAGTATACATGCCAAAATTGAAATCTATAATCTGTACTCTAAAAGTCAAAATGATATGGCCATGGTAAATGTTTGGAATCAATGTCAGCGGACAGGCAAATGGACACATAGACAGGTAAACACAATATGCCTCGAGATCAAGATATTGGGACCATAAAACTTGACCTATTTATTCCTATATTATTAATGTAAACTCATTCAGATCTTATTGTGGAATCCTTTCAATTCTCATTAAGTGGGGTGGGGGCCAAATTCAACAAAAGATATGTTAGTATTTATAAGCCATTGACATCGATGGGATCAACAAATACTGCAGACAGTGGATCTACACTGTTTGCTTGTGTCATTTTAACCCATTTTCTCATAGGCTATTTTTAGTCCGAACCTCTTTGAATAAATATACCCAAAAGGTGCATTTACTAGAGAAAGGGGCATTTTTAGAATTGTGTAGTTTAGAAACCATTGTGATGAATAGAGCATTTGCTCCTATGGAACAAATGCTCTATTTATAACAATGGTTTCAGTAAGTGACTTTCACGGAGGCGCCACAATGCGTCAATATGAAGAAATGGGTTAAGGGCCACTGGGAATTAAAAGGCTAATTGACGTATCCGGTGTCTGTCACAGAGAACGCCCTGTAAAGTTTGGTATCCTTCTTTGGTAGATTACGGTCCGTGTATGCGTCTATTAGATCATCAAGATCACTGAAATATTCATCGTTGTCCAGTGTAACTTTTCCTTCCTGAAACGAAGATAAACTTGGAAGGTACAATGTATATAGCTGTGTTGAGCTACAAATTTCTTACGTACGCATTCTTCTCACCACAAGAAGTACGCGCGCGCATTATTCTCACAAAGGTGAGAAGATTGGGTTCAGACCACATGGTGGGACCTTGCATCGAAACGCAATTTTCTTACTAGATCAAACTCATTTTCACCTTATAGTGAAAAGAACTTGGAAAATTTTGCATGCAATTGAAAATGAAAAATTCTCAAATTTATCAAAAGCAGTCTGAAACACAGCTTTGTAATGAGTTCTCACCTTTATTATTATACCCCCACCAACGAAGTTTTTTGGGGGGTATACTAGAGTCACCATGTCCGTCCGTCTGTCCGTCCGTTCGTCCGTCCGTCCGTCCGTCCGGCTTGTCCGGATCATAACTTTTAAAGTATAAAAGCTATTGACTTCAAACTTCATATACAGATAGAACACATTAATCACAAGTGCAGTGCACAAGGTCCATAAATCTGCCCTCAGTATTTTTGAAGTTATTGCCCTTTGTCATTTTTGTCAAAATCTGGCTTGTTTTAACAAATGGATTGTTTTTCAAGAGTTTTTCTCTGTTACACATCAACAAAAATTTTGTAACTTTTGCAGTATTGTTGAATACCATCTGAAGTTCTGCACCTGTGATAAAGGTTGTGAATGAATGATCTCCATTTTCGTAATTTAACAAAGGAAAAATTAGCGGTCGGGAGCTTTATTTCTATAACTCTATCTCTGTGTCAAATGTGCTAGTGGGGGTATTAATCACCATTAGTGGTAGTTCTAGTTATTATTATTATTATTATTATCATCATTATTATTATCATCATCATCACTATCATTATTATTATTATTATTATTATCATTATTATTATTATTATTGTCGCATTTTAGCGCAGAAACTGAAGTAAAATGCTTTACAAAGTGGGTTGACCTAACCTCGCCGTTTTGCAATAACTACTCACTTTGCAATAAAATCTTAGTGAATGTTTTTTTTGGTTTTTTGCTTGTTTTTGTTTTGCAAAGCGGTTAGTTATTGTAAATGGTATCCTTTAAGTGTTTATCCCTTGTATATTTAAAATTTGATAACTTGTTAACAATTAAACGTGTTGTTTTGTGCCATTTTGTCGCATCGTTGTTGACTTAATGAGAGGAATACAAACGCAAATATACATTCATCGACACACAAATGTTTTCCTCTCCTAGATCACACCGTGATATTGTGTTATAACTTATAATGATCGGTCACTATTCCATTGTGATACAAATATCATTTGGCCATTTTTCTTGCAGTAGGTGGATGTAATCTGACATCCCCGATGAAGTCGGTAGTTTGTAAACCGCGTTTAGGTCTGAACTAATAGGGCTTATGGAGCCGAAAATACGTGTAATTGTGTTCAATATCTATGATACCGGTTGGACAATATCAATTATGCTATTTAAATGCCATTGTGTTTGCTGGTTTAACAGCAATAGTGTTGTATTTATGTGATCAGAGCCCGTACAGTATGTTACTTAATTGATGGATGGGTGAAAGTACAGAAAGTTGGGAAAGAGTGAGAACTGTGTGAATGAGAGTAATTAATTGGCTAATAAAGATTCTTTAAAACTGTACATGTAGAAGCCCATATGGGAGCAAGATCTGAAGGGCTGACCAACAGGTTTGTGACGGTCAGCCAGTCAGTGATTCATATCTCTTCTATGTATAACTTTTTTTCTTGGAATGGAATGATCTGAAAGCCTGAGAGAGTGAGGGAAATATGTGTGAACACGAAGGATCTTGTAAGATCTTTGAACGAGTAACATTACACTTTTGAACTCCTTAATTCTATCGTCATGTGTCATAACTTCGTAATATCTAGACCGATGTTTTCGTTTTGTGCTGTACAATTGAAATGTCGTTTACTTGTCTCCTATTTTTTTTCTTTTTCTAAGGCTTGTGATGTTTTCTACGCCAATCCATTTTTGTTCAGTTTCATTCGTTCTATTTGCGTAGATTTTATACTTAGCGAAAATCTGTTGAGCAGTTACAGAGGAGTTGCGCTTACAAGATTGGCAGCCGCCCGCCCGACCGCCGTACATCACCATTTCACTAACCGGATTTTCCGTGGAAAACCCGGTTAAAAATGAAAAATATATTTGTAATAATCTAGATCTATATAAATCTTTATCAGTAAAAACAGCACGGATAACAAAGGAATAAGGTAAAATAGAAAATAGCATTTAACGCTGGTGCTCCTGATGAGGATAACGACGACCATTACAGTAATGGTCAACGATAATGTCATATTGTCTGTTTCTCGCCTTTATTTTTTGGATAGAAGTAAAATGCTGTCATCGACATATTAGTTGATCTAATGAAAGCGATTATTCGCCAGTTTCGGTCAAATAACGCCGGGTCGAATTGAATAATTAAACACCACGTTATCGTGTCCATTGGAAATATGAGGTTTTCTTATGAAAAGGGTCAGTTATGTATGATACAGATCGATACTTCCAAGAAGAATGCTGAAAACGATCGTCTCTTTACCTACACAGGATTTCCACATTTAAAGAGAAACGTCCATTAGATTCAACAAGCTTTCAAAAATACCATTAATTTAAATAAAACTAAACGGAAAATATATCCCTGCAGAACACAAATCAGAATTGACGCAATTATATAATACACTGATAGACCCGAAGCCGCTTTTAAAATTAACCATGTGCTTGCGCTAATTTGCTCCAATATATAAATTTTACCATACAGTATAACCCCTCTTATGCGACCACTCAATGACTAAACATTGAAGTCGTTATAAGCAGGTGGTTGCTTAATGCAGGACAAAAGTAATGCAGAAAGCTCCTCTAGGAGCTATCTGCATTATTTTTGTCCTGTATTAAGCTATCTTCTGCCTCTACCACCCAGACCTATACCTCTTTTATGTGGTCACATTAGAGGAGTTCTAGAGGGGCTCATATCTCAACAAAGGCCATTTTCAGACCTGTTCACAGCACTAACATATTAAAAAAATAAAAATCTTACCCGCATTTTCATATGAGAAAAATGCGTTCGTACCTACAGCCCCGGGCGAACAATCTCGCGCATTTTTTCAACCAGAAAAATGAGAAAAATGCGCGCGCATTTTTCTCTCGATGAGAATATTGCGCGCGCATTTTTCTCACGGTGAGAATATTGCGCGCGAGTTCTTTTTACGGTGAGAAGAATGCGTACGTAAGAAATTTGAGGCTCAGCATAGCTGTCTACATATTAATATTGTTACAACAACGAGAGTAATGTAGAATAGTAACTACATGTAGCAATAAATGTTTAACCAATTACTCCATGAATATTCCTTAGGCAATAATGAATATGTGAGTTTTAATTGGCTGATTTTTTAAACATTGCATTGTGAACAAAGGGATATTTTACCATGGCAAAAAGTGTGGCATCAGATCTATAGTATTTCATTAGCAAACAGAGCAGACTCTGATCAGACAATTCCTAACGGTAGAAGAAACCATGTTCACTCAAGCATTGACGTCAGACAGAATTATTATAGTTTTATACAGAAAAGCGACTGTCTTGTATAAGAGCATAACAGTTAGTCAGCACAGTGACAACTCGATTATTCGAATACACAAATACGTACCATTATTCGAATACACAAATGCGTACCATTATTCGAATACACAAATACGTACCATTATTCGAATGCACAAATACGTACCATTATTCGAATACACAAATACGTATCATTATTCAAATACACAAATACGTACCATGATTCGAATACACAAATTCGTACCATTATTGATCTTTAACCCTTTCCCTGTTCTACATTTATTTCAAATTCCAATACCTGAATATTCATGGACAAAATAGTTATAATGAAATATGCAAGGTGATATATTGTAGCCATTTTAAAAAAGTAAAGAAACAGGCCTATCACATTCCATAAGCAAACAGAGCAGACCCTGATCAGACGGCTCCTCTAGGAGCCGTCTGATCTGGGTCTACTCTGTTTGCAAATGCGAGAAAGCACGTTTATATGAGGGAAAGGGTTAACACAGGTGGCAGCTTAATGAAGGGTAAAAGTCATACAGAAAGCTCCTCTAGCAGCTATTTGTTGCAGCTTTCATCCTGCATTAAGCCGTCCCTTGGCTACAAAGATATAAATTCTTCAT
The DNA here is from genome assembly GCA_963576725.1 of Azorinus chamasolen. Classification (NCBI taxonomy): domain Eukaryota; kingdom Metazoa; phylum Mollusca; class Bivalvia; order Cardiida; family Solecurtidae; genus Azorinus; species Azorinus chamasolen. The sequence continues at coordinate 2,354,054 of OY755245.1, read as the reverse complement.
TACTAAAATTTCGTATTATAGAGTTTTTACTGAATGTATAAACTTCGTAATTAGCAAATGGTCGTTAGTCAATATTTACTAGGACACGAAACTTAGTCACTTACGATTATTTATTTACGAACAAAACGTCCTTTTTTGTTAACCCTTTCCTCCATAGGCTATTTTAAGACACAGCCTCTTTGAATTAATCTACCCAAAAAGAGCATTTACTAGAGAAAAGGAAAACATTAAAATTGTGTAGTATTGAAACCATTGTGATAAATAGAGCATTTGCTCCTATAGGAGCAAATGCTCTATTTATTACAATGGTTTCAAGAAGTGGTTATTAGAGAGGCGTAGAAAGACGTATTTATGGAGGAAAGGGCTAATCACACTACAGTTCATTCATTACATGTACAAAACAGCAGTTATAGCATCATTGAGGTTTTTAACAACAAACTACAGTTCTTGACATGGACGTTCGTATGTTTGAACAAATTAAGGTCCTTTACCTTATCATATATTTTGAACTCTTTCAGGATCCCCTCCACATTTACAGACAAAACCTGAAAAGTCAAAGAAAATGTTCTATTAGGTTTGTATTACAGGCTTCCTGTATTTTACTTCACATACTAGTACTCGACGAAATAACGCCTGTCGATCGAAAAAGAAAATGTACCCCTGTATATATATTTATCGGAAACAATGCATGGACGATTAAGATAACTATTCAGTATGAAATATGCATGTGGACAAGACAAATAGCAACAATTCTTTACACATGTGTATGTGCAGGACAATAACATAAGGAAAATGTAAAGAAATGCAGTGAACATCATCTCTGTTATTACAAGTGATCAATTGTCAAGAAAGTAAGATGCTGGGACGGTCTTCTACCCGTACAATGGGGGAAGCGAGACACTAATTTCCTTTGCAAACAAACAGTGTAGACCCAGATGAGAGGCTTGTTTCCATTTTTGCCCATGGCATTATGGGATCGCGAGAATTAACCCTTACTGGATAGAGACGCATTTTCACGTATTTACAGTGAAGATCCAGATCAGACGGTTCCTCTAGGAGCCTTCTAATGAGGGTCTATTCCATTTGCTTAACCCTTTTCTCCATAAATACGCCTTTCTACGCCTCTGTAAAGTCACTTTTTAAATCGTTGTGATAAATAGAGCATTTGCTCCATAGGAGCAAATGCTCTATTTATCACAATGGTTTCAATACTACACAATTTTAATGTTTTCATTTTCTCGAGTAAATGCTCCTTTTCGGTAGATTTATTCAAAGAGGTTGGGTCTAAAATAGCCTATGAAGGAAAGGGTTAAGGAATTATATTGATCTGATTCTACTGTTTCTGCCACGGCCAAATGGTTGATATACTATAATAATTATGAAGCTAATAAATATACATGCTTTCATCATTTCTTACATCAGTTAAAGGGTTAAAGCAAATGTACATTCTGTTACTGGAATATTCAATTTCGTGCATAGCTCTATCGAAATGAAATACGGAGAACTAAACAGAATACGTAAAATAATCCTGATGCTATAAAGTAAAATCTCACAAATAATTCCAAAGATACAGTCTATCTTTTCCCTCATATAAACGTGTTTGCACGCATTTGCAAACATAGAAGACCCACATCAGATCGCTCCTATAGGAGCCGTCTGATCAAGGTCTTCTCTGTTTGCTAATGAAATTAGATCTGCTTCTGTAGTTTCTAAAATGGCTACAATGTTCAACCTTTCATATTTCATTTAAACTATTTTGCCCATGAATATTCATGAAAGGCACAGGTTCAAAAACTACCAACAGCTTTGATTGGTCAGATTTGAGTTCTCAAGCTTTTGGTTGGTCTGATTTGAGCCAAAGGCTCAAATCTGACCAATCAAAAACTTAAGAACAAACTCAGACTGAACTAAAAGTTTTATATGCATGGATACTGGTCAATATTTTCTCAATGACTTGGTCAAATAGGAAGTAGTCGGATGCATCTTTGGGCTGAGTTTTTTTAACCGTGGTTTAACCCTTTACTCCATAAATACGCCTTCCTATGCCTTTGCAAACAGAGAAGACATAGATCAGACGAGTCTTATAGGAGCCTACTGATTTAGGGTCAGCTCGGTTTGCTTACCAAATTATACAGATCTGATTCTACAGTTTCTGTTATTGCCAAGAATTCCTGTGTCCATATGTTATTATAACTCGTACATGTAATATGTTTGACGTCATTATTCCCTGCCTGAATATTCATGGAGGAAAGGGCTAAGAGTTAACCGTTGCCAAGCTACGAGAGAGTTGGCAAATATTTTGAACCACGAAGCGAGTAACCCGGTGTATCTTCGGGATCTAAACGGCATTAATCCTTTCCCTGTTCTGCATTAGGCCAAATTTCAATACCTACTGAATATTCATTAACAAAATAGTTATAAAGAGATATGGAAGGAGGAACATTGCAGATATTTTTGAAAGCAAAAAAAACAACAGATCTTTGAAATTCTATTAGCAAACAGAGAAGACCCTGATATGGGTCTACTCTGTTTGCAAATGCATGAAAACACGTCTATAGGAGGGAAAGGGTTATGGTATTTTTTAAAAGAAATGGACAAAATAGTGTGCAAGCGAAAGTTTGATAGGCAGTCTTAAGGTCAAATGAGCAAACACGTGGAATTTAATACAACTTTAATACATGGTTAGATCTTGATCCAATATACAGTAGAACCGGTCTTAAGCGGTAATTATCACATGAACATATGGGTCTTAAAAAAGATGGTTGCTTAATGCTGGGTAAATGTGATACAGAAAGCTCTTGTAGTAGCTTTCTGTATCACTTTGTGCCCTGCATTAAGCTACGACCTGCTTTAAAAATCCAGATTTAGACTTCTTTATAATGACCGCTTAAAACATGTTCTGTTGTACGTAGAACCCCTCTAATGCGACCACTTAATGAGTAAACATGGATGCCTTTATAAACAGGTGGTTGCTTAATGCAGGACAAAAATAATGCAGAAAGCTCTTTTATCCTGGATAAAGCTACCACCTGTAGCTAGCACCAAGAAATATACCTCTTTTAGGTGGTCGCATTAGAGGGGTTTTAATAATTAATAAAAATGTATTAAAACATATTTCTTCTAGCAGGGTTAAGACTGGCAAGGGAATTAACTCTATCATTACTATTCAGATAAAGTGTACACAGTTACCTGTTTGTTGTCCTTTCTTGACTTGCGTACCAAATATGTTCCCTCTGGTCTCATGGTTAGGATTCTGAAATACGATTACAGTAAGCCCCCTCTAAACAGAACGCTTTTTAAATTTATTATAAGTACCCGTCTTGGATACAGGTGGCAGCTTAATGCAGGGTGAAAGCCATGCAGATATCTCCTCTAGGAGATTGTTGCACGACTTACACCCTGCATTAAGCAGCCATCTGCCTAAAGTATCTTAATTCTTCTCTACTAGAATTCCGGTTTAGATGGGATTTTAATGTACAATTAGATCAAAATTCACAGGGAACGATGTACTGGTCGCTTATCAAATACACATACATTCCATGACCTGGTGGACAATGCATCCCTCCCGGGAAGGCAGGTCGAAGGTTCGATCCCTAGCAAGGCCTCGTTCTGATATGGTCGGTTTGTGACCTGCCAACTAGTTAAAGAATGGTTACCGATTTGATTTCTTGCATTTATCCTTTTACTCCATATACACGCCCTTTAAAGCCTTTGCAAACAGAACAGACCCAGATCAGAAGTCTCCTGTAGGGATCGTCTAAATAAACTGTTAAGATAACGGGCGGTATAGTGCCGGAGGATAACGTATCTCAGTCAGTGTGAGTGTCACTTCAATAAGCAAACACTTTATATTTGCCTTTGTATTAGACATGTGGTCTTGGGAATATTTCAACTGTCGCTAGCCTTTTAATGTTATAAAATATTTTAACATGGCAGACACTGTATAATCAGATCCATATTATGTCAAGGACAGACCCCAATCAGACGGCTTCCGCCATGGTAAAAATTCCCTTGTTCAAAATAAAAACAATCCAGCTATAAAAAAAGTTCGATTTTGACCCGTGAGCTGTGACCTTTAGGACCAGTCCACCCGTAGAGGTAAAACGCGTCACAAACCATGTATTTGTTCCGGAGTTATCTGTGGTTATACAGACAAGTAATAAGCATATACAGTAAAACCTCTCTATAACGGTCAATACATTGAGTTAATTAGTTGGTATTTAGGGCAGGTGGCTGCTTAAAACAAGGTGAAGGTAAAACAGAACGCTCATATAGGAGCGTTCTGTTTTACTTTCACCTTGCTTTAAGCAGCCACCTGCCTTTAACACAAACTACTTGATGTAATTTAGTGGCCGTTATAGAGAGGTTTTACTACATATACTAATACTGCACGATTACTACGAGCTTCTTGTGACAACCATTGTCCACTTACCCATAAATTAGTATGGTTGCACTTTCTATAAATAGAAAAGCGCAGTCACGGCTCAGCACTCGAACTCGAACTATAATTGATAGCTTATACATTCCTCAGGCCTAACTGAATATAAATCAGGACAATGTGCAAGCTACGCGTATAATCTTATACATGTTCGCGGCTATTTAACCTTCTTTTTGAGCGGTTGTTTTATAGGTCTGATATTGATCGCCTGTAAAGCAATCATCGAAAGAACGGCTTATTCTGGACATTAAAGATAAGATGTAGCTTAATGCAGAAAGCTGACCATAGGAACTGTATCACTTTCGCCCTGCAAATAACCCATTTGCTCCCACGATCCCATATATGGGACATAGGCAAACAGTGTAGACTCTGATCAGACGCCGCATCATGCGGCGTCTGATCAGAGTCTGTACTGTTTGTTGATAGGAATTTCAACATAAAACAAAACGAAAATGAAAATTTAAACCAGGCTTCCCTTAAATAAAAAATGGACTTATCCAATATATAAGTATGGAAGAATCAACTGGGGGCAAATGGGTTTAACAATCACCTGTGGTTTAAGCGCCTACATTTGGTTGCATTAGACGTGCTCTACATGTACTTACTTTTCCACTTCTTCTCTGTCTGTTCCGTCATAAGAGTAAGACTGACTTCGGTCAAGGGAACTAGGCTAGAATAAAATAGAACAGGCATAATCGTTTCAAACATTAAGTAGATTTGTTTTCTCTTTCATTCATTGCACACTTGAGTGTGCACTATAATACATAAGATGTTTCCGGTTTTGGATCATTGTGAAATCGTTTTAACAATGCATACGTACTCTAACAGCTACTGCAGATAATTAACCAATAGCCTGATTTAAAATATCTACAAGTCAATTTGCATTGAGATATAATAGGCATAAGTTCAAGAATGGTTATATCATCATGCATACAGTAAACGATCGTTAATCGCTCCACCCAATTAGTAAAACCTTGCTTATCCGAACAATCAGTTAGTAAAACATCGCTTATATGAAAACTAAAAAAGTAAAAATTGCAAAGCCCAATACGCAGAGAGTAACAGCTGAACTCTCTAATTCGAACACTCAAATAGTAACAAGTCGCAAATTTGAACACTCAGATAGTAACAACTCGCTAATCTGAACACTCAGATAGTAACAACTCTCTAATTCGAACACTCAGATAGTAACAACTCTCTAATTCGAACACTCAATTAGAAACAACTCGCTAATTCGAAGACTCAGATAGTAATAACTCGATAATTCGAACACTCAGATAGTAACAATTCGCGAAACTGAACACTCAATTAGTAACAACTCGCAAATCTGAACACTCAAATAGTAACAACTCTCTAATTCGAACACTCAAATAGTGAAAACAAGCCAATTCGAACACTCAGATAGTAACAACTCGCTAATCTGAACACTCAAATAGTAACAACTCGTTAATCTGAACACTCAGATAGTAACAACTCTCTAATTCGAACACTCAGATAGTAACAACTCTCTAATTCGAACACTCAATAAGAAACAACTCGCTAATTCGAACACTCAGATAGTAACAACTCGCTAATCTGAACACTCAAATAGTAAAACCTCGCATATCCGAATAAAACCTAATAGAAAATTCAGCTCCTCTGGGATCTTTCTGCATTTCGTTGTTTACCTGCATTTTGATATATGTTTACAACATTTGAAAGGAGGGATTTGAATATACATGTACAGTGAAATCTAAGACAGCTGCCCTCACAGAATCAGTTCGCATCATGAACATTTCTTGTTTTGAGTTTGTTTAGTTGATTTTTCTGTTCAGACCAAGTATTACCTGTAGGCAGCAGTCATGTTTAAAAGCTCGATTCTTCCTAGATTTTACTGTCCACTCAAATCATCGACATATCCGAAGATATTCAATAATAATTTATTGCAATATTAAACACTCAGACTTTCAACAGTATTGTCGTCGGGTGAAGATGTAGCTGAGTGGTTACTTCTTGTTGAATTAAACAAGAAGGGCAATATAATAATCAAATCGAAGACGGCTGGAATATTGATTTATTGCGAATTTGAACATTATTTAGATCATTTTTTGTTAATGTATATATACACAGAAAAGCATAATATTACATTTAACCTTTTCTCTTATGTAAGCGCATTTTGACGCATCTGCAAACAGAGTAGACCCAGATCAGACGGCTCCTGTAGGAGCCGTCTGATCAGGGTCTGCTCTGTTTGCTAGTGGTGTAATAAAGATCTGATTCTACAATTTATGTCTGAGCCATGATGTCCTGTGTTCATATTATGCCATTATAAAAAAATAATCGTATTAATATGCATGACGTCATTATTCCTACATGAATATTCATCAGGGAAAGGGTTAACACTTGGACTGGTCAGCGTGACAATACTAACTGTTGCAAGCAGCTAGATATCCAGATGAGACGCCCAGTATCTCAGCATCTTATCAGGATCCGATTCAGACAATTGTTTCTCAAAATTGTTAGCGAATCGGAAGTAAGGAACATTTGTAGCAGATCAGAGTTCGAGCAGACATATGGGTTTTTTTTCTACACGCTAAAGGTTAGATTAATAGCCACAGTCTATGGCATAACCATCCCCGAACGTTCCTTGACATTGAACAAAGTTCTTTGATATACCATAATGTGCAATACATTAGGGTAGCGCTAAAGCGCCCGCGTAACTAATTTACATAAGCGTCTTTAAACGCAGGTGATTGTTTAATACAGATCAAGAAGAACGTAAATACAGAAAACTGCCGTCGGCGCTTTCTATTGTCCTCTATTAACTGATTACATGTACCTATGCAAACAGTTTGGATCCAGATGAGACGCCGAGTAACTCGGCGTCTCATCAGGACCCAAACTGTTTGTTACCGTTACTATGTTTTTGAAACAAAAATTAAGACAATTAAAAAGAATGAAAATGTGTAGCAGACGACAAAGTTAGCAGACGACAGAGTTTGGCAGCGAAAGGGTTAATATATTTCCCTGTTTAACGTTTATTCCAAATTTCAATACCTACCAAGTGTTCATGGAAAAGAATAGTTATAGCGAAATATGGAAGGTGGAACATTGTAGCCATTTTAAAAGGTAAAGAAACAGATATGTCCAAATCCATTGGCAAACAGAGCAGACCCTGATCAGACGGATCCTATAGGAAAATACGTGAAAACACGTTTCTATGAGAGAAAATGTTAACCATTTCCTTTACATGCTTTTGCATACCGAGTAGCCCCAGGCCAGACGGCTCCTGTAGGAGTCTGATAAGAGTCTGATCTGTTTATTTATGGTATAATATAGATCTGATTCTGTAGTTTCTCTCTGAGTAAAAATGTCACGTGCTTATATGCCATTATAAAACAAAAACATAATCAAATTATTATTCATGATATCATTTTTTTCTTAGAGCATGAATACAATGTAGGAGCGTTCTGCATTATTTCTCCCTGTATTCTACTATCCATCTGTGTGACAGTTATAAAGAGGTGCTACTATTCGTCTGTGTGACAGTTATAGAGAGGTGCTACTATTCGTCTGTGTGACAGTTATAGAGAGGTGCTACTATTCGTCTGTGTGACAGTTATAAAGAGGTGCTACTATTCGTCTGTGTGACCGTTATAGAGAGGTACTACTATCCGTCTGTGTGACAGTTATAGAGATGTTTTACAATCCATATATGTGACATTTATAACGAGGTTTTACTATCCTTCTGTGTGTTATTTATAGAGAGGTTCTATTATCCACCTGTGTGACATTAATAGAGAGGTTTTACTATTAATCTTTATAACATTTATAAAGAAGTTCTACTAGCCATTTATGTGACATTTATAAAGAGGTTTTACTATCCATCTATGTGACATGTGTGAACAGCTATCCATCTGTGTGATATTTATAGATATGTTCTACTATCCATCTGTGCGACATTTAGAGAGAGGTTCTACTATCCAGCTGTGTGACATTTATCGAGAGGTTCTACTATCCAGCTGTGTGACATTTATAGAGTGGGTTCACTATCCACCTGTGTGACATTTATAGAGAGGTTCTACTATCCAGCTGTGTGACATTTATAGAGAGGGTTCACTATTCATCTGTGTGACATTTATTGAGAGGTTTCACTTACCATCTATGCGACATTTACCTTAGATTTAGGTGTTTGCGTCGGTTCATTCTTCGGATTAGGGGGAGGAGTTCTAAATTTCGGTTTTGATTTTTGGCTCATGTCAACGGGCGTGTATGAATCCTTTGGTGGCGCTGGTTTGAATGTTGGTCTCTTGGCTTTTCGTTTTGCACCTACATATAAAATGAGAGGCAATAATTTCAGTTGTATGCCGAAATAACTTGAATAACCCTTTACTCCATGAATGTTCATTTAACCATTCGCTTGCTATTCACGTCAATATACATACCTGTAAATAGTGAAGACCCAGATGAGACAGCTCCTGCAGGAGCTGTCTCATCAGGGTCTGCACTGTTTACAAGTTGATTGTGCAACCAGTGCACTCCACAACAGTGATTGCACAGCGAACTACTTGTACACAGTGAAGATATATGTAAATATACAACAGGGCATGGGTAAAGAAGGAGAAATGTATTTTAAAATTCAGCAAGAGAAGGGTTAAGAATTAAAGACATCATAAATATTAATTCAATATGGCACATTGAAACAGGAATTGTTTTGTCTAATAGTAAAAGCAATCTGTATAATCATATTAGGCCTACATGTATCTTTATTATTTCATAAGCAATCAGATCAGATCCTGATCTGACGGTTCCCATAGGAGCTGTCTGATCTGGGTCTACTCTGTTTGTAAAGGCGTAGAAACAGCGTATAAATGGAGTAAAAAATTAAGTTATATTTGTCTCTTCCCATGCCATGGATTAATATTTTATTAACTTTTTAAATAGTTCAGCCTCTAATCAAGATCCAACCTGACACTCTGACATGTTTTATTTTTTGACAATTGAAGCAGATTTGGATATCGGCAAAGAATATACAGTAAAACCTTTAATGCGACCACTTAATGAATACACATGGGTGTCTTTATAAGTAGGTGGTTGCTTAATGCAGGACAAAAGTAATGCAGAAAGCTCCTCTATGAGCTTTCTACATTACTTTTGTTCTGTATTAAGCTACCTCTTTTAGGTGGTCGCATTTGCGGGATTTCAGTAGTGTCTGTTTGATATGATGCATATTAAATACTGTAGATACTAGTGTGTGTCAAACAGATTATGATTTTACACTGTTTGAATGTCACATACGACATGTTTTGTCATGGCGCTGCTCAAATTGTTTAATTGTAACTGAACCATGTACAATACATCTTGTTACACACAGCAGTAAACATAATTACAAGTTTCGGAAACTTGAATTTAGGAATACGATCATTCCTTTCGACCTGCATTAAGCTGTCACATGTGTTTCTAGATATGCGTAGTGATACATTTTAGAACTATTCTCTATACAGTAAAACCTCTCTATAACGGCCACTAAATTGTGTTAATTAGTTGGTACTTTGGACAGGTGGCTGCTTAAAGCAATGTGAAAGTAAAACAGAACGCTCCTATAGGAGCGTTCTGTTTTACTTTCACATTGCTTTAAGCAGTCACCTGCCTTTAACACAAAATACTTGATGTAATGTTCTGGCCGTTATAGAGAGGTTTTACTGTAAATTTTGGAAGGACCAATCTTTTACTTCAAATAGTCCGAGTTTAAGATATCGAGGTTCAGTTGTATATCCTACCGTTGCTTGTGCTTGCTTCATTCACGTCCACGTCGTCTATAGTCGAATAGTCCTCTTCTGAAACAGAATAGGACAGAACTGAATGTCAAAATACGATATACAATGTAGAAAGCTCAACGCAAAGGTACGTGTACTGTATCACAGTCTCTGACATTTATCGTACTACAGTAAAACCCCGCTAATGCTACCACCTAAAAGAGGTATAATTATGGATGCTAGATGCAGGTGGTAGCTTAATGCATGTCAAAAGTAATACAGAAAACTCCTAGGGGAGCTTTCTGTATTACTTTTGTCCTGCATTAAGCAACCACCTGCTTATGACGACATCCATGTTTATTCATTAAGTGGTCGCATTAGAGGGGTTGTACTTGTAAGACAGAAGTTGCCCATGCAAGTATAATAACAACTCGATTATTCGAACACTCAAATACGTACCGCTATTGATTTTTAACTCGATTATTCGAACACTCAAATACGTACCGCTATTGATCTTTAACTCGATTATTCGAACACTCAAATACGTACCGCTATTGATCTTTAACTCGAGTATTCGACAGGATATGTGCGTTCAAAAGCGCTTCACATAAATAATTTGCATGTACAAAACTGAGTATATATAATGCTTACAGAATATTTAAAATAAATGAAATTTAGGATAGAGATATCGGTAAAAATATCAAAAATGGAATTAATTTAAGAATCATAGAACAAAAATAAAAATAAAAATCATCATTTTCTGTACGGTTTTATGTCCATAAATCATAGGAAATAGATGCATGCTGTGACTATATTGTGTAAGTCCACTCATATCACTGAAACTGTAATGAAACATTATATATATGGTCAGTGTCGGTACGCCAGAACCACTTGGATTGGCATACAACACTATGCATAAGATATTGTCTTACTTATGTAACTATTATGTACTACTATTGTATGTAGGACAATGGGTTAACAGAAGAGGACAATTTTGTAGCTAATGCATATAAACTACACTATGCAATACAAACATTACAAACAACCCACCAATATAATTATACACACAGCATGCAAAACTGGCGAAGGAGTATCATAAAATCAGTCTAGCCGAGACTGAGTTTCTTCCTGTAACATTCAGTCAAGATAATGAAAGTATTTCAAAAGCCCTCAATGGCCATTGAATCTGTCATTGTGGTACACAAAATTAGATACCGGAAGCATTATGAAGAAATGACCCTTTTTCAATTTGCACTGTGATAGAAAGCTAGTGCACAATCAGGATGTACTCTGTTCGACACACGCCAATGTATGCAGTATCTAATTACCAATGCAGACCCTGATCGGATGACGTATGTGCAACGTAGCGCTGGTCTGGATGTATAACGCAAACAAATTGATGGAAACCATGAGGCAAAAATGTCTCTCTGAGCTCATGGGCAGTCTAGTCTGTGTTTTCTCTGTGTGCTAAGGTGTTAACCCTTTCGCTGCCAATGCCGGATCTGTGATAACCTATGCAAACAGTTTGGATCCAGATGAGACGTCGAGTAACTCGGCCTTTTATCAGGATCCAAACTGTTTGTTACTGTTACTATGTATTGAAACGAAAATGAAGAAAATAAAAAAATGAAAATTTATAGCAGACGACAACGTTAGCAGACGACATAGTTTGGCAGCGAAAGGGTTCAAATGCGTATACATTGAGTAAAGAGTTAATTAACTGCTGAATATTCGATGTAAGATGATACATAAATGCTTAACCCTTTCCCTGTTCTATGTTTATTCCAAATTTCGATACCTACTGAATATTTATGGACAAAATAGTTATTATGAATCATGGAAGGTGAACATTGTAGCCATTTTAGAAAGTAAAGAAACAGATCTATCAAACTCCAATAGCAAACAGAGTAGATCCTGATCAGACGGCTCCTCTATCCTGATCTGGGTCTACTCTGTTTGCAAATGCGTGAAAACACGTTTATAATGAGGGAAAGGGTTAACTAAAGAGTTCATCATTCAGTCAGTATTACAGCTGTTAATTTGCTAGAGTACTCTGAAATACAAAAAAGTACAGATACTGTTCAAAGAGCTTTTCGTAGAGCCATCTAAGCGGCGTAATCGATTTGCTCGTTTCCCATATTCTAAGTTTTAAAACAAAAGAGCTACAGACAAAGCCGCTTACTCAAATACTAAATTCGTCATTTCTCCACCAAACCTTATACTATGACTACAAAATGTACTCTTTAGAATCGCCTCGAAGAGCGGTCACAGTATAGGGTTTGGTGGAGACATAAAGGGGCTTGTTTTAAAAAGGTTTAAATTTACGCATCTTGTCTGGACCTCTGGCAACAATAACCATTCTCTTGCTATTCGCGTCAATACACTTACCTGTAAATAGTGAAGACCCAGATGAGACAGCTCCTGCAGGAGCTGTCTCATCAGGGTCTGCACTATTTACAAGTTGATTGTGCAACAAGTGTACTCCACAGCAGTGATTGCACAGCGAAATACGTGTACACAGTGAAGATATATGTAATTATACAACAGGGCATGGATAAAGAAGGAGAAATGTGTTTTAAAATTCAGCAAGCGAAGGGATAATATGCAGTAACCGGACCTTTGTCATCATCTTGTCCCGACGCGTCGGCTGTTTTTGGTGTCTGCTGATTCTGTTGCTGTTGATGTTGCTGAGTCTTCTCTCGACTGATAACCTCTTTCTCAAGATATACGTAATCATCGATATCCCCGGGAGATATTCTGTAATATGGAATAAACACTAAACATGTTTTGAACAAGCGCATATATAATGACTCGGCTGAGTAAGTTATTATAAAACCACATGCCTGCTAGACGTCCATATATTTCTTATTTTTTACTTCAAATATTTGCCTATACCTTGCTAAAGTAGTTTTTTGTAGGCGACTTTGTTTAATAATATACTCAATTTAAGTCAGTAATAACGAGAAATGATTGAACTCGACTGAGACGTATTTCTTATTTCAAAACTCTTTTTGCTGTAAACTATGTGTGAAACTATGATGAATGAAATATTTCACCGGAACTCTGAAATTCAGATGATTCTGTAGGAACTGATTTGACAGAAAGAAATTTGTTTATATCGTGGAGGGTATATGCTACACTTACGACACTTTGTGGACCTTTTCCATATTTTCTCTCATGTCTCTCATCCATTCCTGTAACAAGGTATAAAGGTCCAGATAAGATGCATTTTTGTTTTCAAAAATAGCTTCTTTATTTCTCCAATAACCCTATACTGTGACTACTCTTTAGAATCGTCTCTTTGGTGGAGAAATAGCGCTTTTAGTATTTGGATACGCACCTTTATCTGTAGCTCTGGAGGTAGATATACCGTAAGCCCCCTTTATAACTGTCACACAAAAGAAAACAAAACCCGGTTTTTAAACCATTTACCTAATTAGTAATTCTGTAATAAATACTGATTGTTTGAATTTTTTATATTAGAATGTGAACAACGATCACATTTGGCTATTGCAGAAATTGTAGAATGTCATCTATACTACCACATATACAAATAGAGCGACTCCTATAGGAACCGTCTGATATTAACCCATTTGCTCCCAGTGGATTCTTCCGTGCTTATATATTGGATTAGTCTATCTTTTATCTAAGGGATGTCTGGTCTAAATTTTCATTTATGTTTTGTTTTATATTAAATTTCCTATCAACAAATAGTGTAGACTCTGATCAGACGCCTCATTATGCGGCGTCTGATCAGTATCTACACTGTTTGCCTACGTCCCATATATGGGATCGTGAACCAATGGGTTAATCTAACTCATATCTATATCATTTCATAAGCAAACAGAGCAGACCCTGATCTGACCGTACTATAGAGGCCGTCTGATCTGGATATGTTGGCAAAGGCATGAGCATGCGTATCGATGAAGTAGAGGGTTACCCCCACCCACCCCACCCCACCCCACCCCACGCCCGTAAAAATGATGTATTGTCAAACTGATATATCCAATTTCGATTCGTCGTAGCATTTAGAGACTGACAACGCTTTGAAAATAGCTTCTCGTGTGGATCCAAGCTATTTCCATATATGTGTGAAGCCTGTACCACGTTACTATTCAAGTAACAAATAATGACATAATGAATATGTATTTTTATAATGCTGAAGTAGTGTATGTCTATTCCCATGGCAGATACTATAGAATCAAATACGTATAATCCCTTAACCCATTCCCGTATAGGCTATTTTTAAATCCAATCTCTTTGAACAAATCTACCGAAAAGGAGCATTTACTACTAAAAAGGAAATTTTTACAATTGTGTAGTGTTGAAACCATTGTGATAAATAGAGCATTGTGATAAAATGGTTTCACAAAGTGACGATTACAGAGGCGTCAAAAGGCGTCTATATGCGGGAATGGGTTAAGCAAACAGAACAGACATGGGCCTTCTTTGCAATGGAGTGAAGAGGCGTTTATATCAGGTGCATATAACGGTTGGTAAGGCCATTTGTTAAGTGTTGTTTAAGCTCCCTGAATTTAATGTTCACAAAATCTCTGTGGATACCTTAAGTTTGTTTACAACCACTGTTTTGTAGGAAACCTTGAAAGGTTAGCCACAAACAAGATAACTAACAAGCTCGATTTCATGTCACGGAAATTGAATCCGAAGAGACAAAATGAAAACAGCATTTATCAGGATCCAACCATTTCGGGACTCTTACAGAACCAGACTTTACCCCATAACCTTTCTAAAAGAAAATGACATCATGGATATGTATTATCTGATTCTTTATAAAGGTATATACATGTATGAACCCAGGTTGTCTTGGTCATAGCAAACGCTGAAGAATTGTATCTATATCAGAGCTCCAGTTAAGACGCGTAAATTGACCCTTCGCTTGCTATTCACGTCAATATATCTACTGGTGAAGACCCAGATGAGACAGCTCCCGCAGGAGCTTTCTCATCAGGGTCTGCACTATTTACAAATTGATTGTGCAACCAAGGCACGCCAGAGCAGTGGTTGCAGAGCGAAATACTTGTACACCATGAAGATATATGTAATTATACAACAGGACATGGGTAAAGAAGGAGAAATGTATTTTTAAAAAATCAGCAAGAGAAGGGTTAACATATTTTCAAGAATAACTCCTTTATTTGGTGGAGAAATCACGATTTTAGTATTTGGGAACGCACCTTTATCTATATCATATAATATTATTATTATGATAATGTGACATCTGATCTGGGTTAACTCTATGTAAATAGTTAAGACAATCTCTGCTTAATCCTGATCTACATGTAATGTACTATTGTATTAACCCTTCGCTTGCTGAATTTTAAAATACACTTCTCCTTCTTTACCCATGCCCTGTTGTATATACATATATAGTCACTGTGTACACGTATTTCGCTGTGCAATCACTGCTGTGGAGTGCACTGGTTGCACAGTCAACTTGTAAATAGTGCAGACCTGATGAGACAGCTCCTGCAGGAGCTGTCTCATCTGGGTCTTCACTATTTACAGGTAGGTATATTGACGCGATTAGCAAGAGAAGGGTTAAGTTTTTTTAACGACAAACCCTCAGCAACAATCTAAACCCATCCGTGATGTCGACCGTGTTACACCTGATAAGCTTGTCGGAATTCGAGTTGCCCTGAGCCGAATCTAAACCAATCCGCGATGTCAGCCATGATACACCTGCTAAATTTTCGAAAAAAGACGGGGATTTCCGATTGCCCGTAGCCGGTAAGACACGTGCACAAATACGAGCAACATTCACATTGTCTCTCTAACTCTTTGTATTCTGCCCTTGAATCTGCTCTGTAGTCTAATGCCGAAACTGTTATAAAATTGTAAATAGTTTGGATCTAAATGAGACACTTAGTCACTCGAGCTCTTGTCAAAATTGTTTGACTCTCTGATTAAAATTATGTAGTCTAAAAGAAAAAGTAGAAATAAGAAATGTGTTTTTAAAACAATGAAAAGCGTTAACGTCAAACAAACTATGGGAAAGCCTGCAAAATGATAAGAACTAGTCATACAACAATGGACTTGGAAGTTAACCTTCTTCCTTATATTGGAAGTCATTTAATTGGAAGCTAACCCTCTTCCACCGTTTGACGACTCTGTAAATATCACTTTTTGAAACCATTGTTATAATAGAACATTTGCTCCATATGAGCATATGCTCTATTTATCACAATGGTTTAAAAATTACACACAACCTGTTTTTTACTTTTTCTAGAAAATGTTCATTTTAGTAGATTTATTCAAAGAAGCTGTGTCTTAAAATAGCCTTTGTTGGAATTGGTAAATATTTTGATTTCCTTGGCACTATCTACATTAGTAGTTTTGCAAACGTTTGCCCAGATATCTGTCAATTTAGACGCAAGTCAATGACAATAGAGGTTGAGAATCATTTTCAGATTTTTATTCTAAATAATATAAAAATGGGAAAATGTATTATGCCTTGTACCATCATGCTGCCTCAATCTGTTCCGTATACCGGCCCAGCCATGGGCACCGATGAAAGACGCATGCCCAGAGATATGTGACGTCACATATCCCGGGTCATGCATATTCGACAGCCTCTATTGTCAAGACCAACACCACCGACAAAAACTAATTTGCTGCATAAATGCTACGTACGTCTTGATTCACATTTGTAAACAGCTTGGACCCAGACAAGAGACAAAGTCAATCGGTATCTCATCAGAACCTTACCTGTTTGACCCTTCGCTTGCTATTCACGTCAATATACCTACCTGTAAATAGTGAAGACCCAGATGAGACAGCTCCTGCAGGAGCTGTCTAATCTGGGTCTGCACTATTTAC
This sequence comes from Azorinus chamasolen, assembly GCA_963576725.1. Lineage (NCBI taxonomy): Eukaryota > Metazoa > Mollusca > Bivalvia > Cardiida > Solecurtidae > Azorinus > Azorinus chamasolen. The sequence goes on along the minus strand of OY755245.1, from coordinate 2,337,044 downwards.
AAGTTGATTGTGCAACCAGTGCACTCAACAGCAGTGATTGCAGAGCGAAATACGTGTACACAGTGAAGATATATGTAATTATATAACTGGGCATAGGTAAAGAAGGAGGTATGTATTTTTAAAATTCAGCAAGCGAAGGGTTAACATTCTCAAAAGTCTAATCGAATCAGAAGTCAGTGAAATATTTAGCAAAACAGAAAATTGCACAGGGGTTATTTTCTATAACTTGAGAAGGGTTTAGAGATGGCAACAGTAGTAAACAGAAGTTAACAGTGAACTTACTTTCCGTATTTCATCGCTGGTACAGGAGAAGAACATACTCTTCGACCGGTTTGGGTCTACAGGCAGGAGTATAAACGCCCACACTGGTGTGCTAACATCTGAGCGTTTGACTCTAGAAGAAATCAATGATTGGACTGAGAGTCGTCTTGAATTAACACCTACCGGAATGTGAGACCAGCCATATGTCCTGTTGTCTAATATAATTACAGTATAACCTATCCTTAGCGATCATTCATTTATTAAACACAGGTCACATGCGTTTTAAAAAGCAGGTGGTTACTTAATGCAGGGCAAAAGTAATACAGAAAGCTCCCATGGGAGTTTTCTGCATTACTTCTTGCCTTCATTGAGCAACCACCTGTCTTACAGACCCATATTAGACCTCTGTTTTTTGATGGCCTTTTATCCCATTCCTCCATAAATACGCCTTTCTATGCCTCTGTAAATGTCACCTGTTGATACCATTGTGATAAATAGAGCAATTGCTCCTATAGGAGCAAATGCTCTATTTATCACAATGGTTTCAAATTACAAAATTCTAAAAACGTCCTTTCCTCTAGTTAATGCTCCTTTTCGGTAGATGCATCCGAAGAAGTTGGATTTAAAAATAGCCTATGGAGGAAAGGGTTAAGGCAGTTTCTACTGTATATTTATTACAGTTTTTGTTAAATCAAAAATATCTTTTGAGAAATGTAAGTAAAAGGACCATCCATCAAGTGATAATGTCATGTATAAATAGTCATGATGGAAAGGCTTGAATACACCTATCATTCATTAAGTGGTAGCTACATGTATGCAAAGTTAATACTCACTGATTATAAAGACGAAGGGACACAGCTTTCTTTGGCGATGTGGCAAACTCGTCATTGTAGATGTAGATACATCCTCTGGACACTACAATAAATCTTTGTGGCCCTACAGATAGACAGTGTTTCGTGATAGAGTTCCATTCTTCAGACTACAGTAAAAAATCAAAGGCCTGAATGGCCATAATGGCTTTCGGGTTTGATATGGATGTTAAAGGCATTTCAAAGCTTCTTATATAAGTAACTACCCCTCCCCCTATATACACAGTATCCAACTGTTCTCCTGCAGTGTCCAGTCAAGGTCCATGGCCATATGAGATAAAGTTATGCAATTATACATTGATCCTCTGTGATAGTAGCCCGCCTTATTAGTGTGTGTATCAGATGCTTGACAGTCAGCTATTAAAATACACAGCATTGGGTTAATGGGTCAACATTTCTTTCGAAATGCCTTTACGTGTTACGTGTAAGGGGAGAAATTGAGGGAGTTAATAACATAAACGTCTTGGAATTGATAAAAGTATTAATAACAACACATTTTTGTGAAACACTTTGTCCCTGATTGTGACCAATGTAATATAAATTTGACCCGTAATGTGACATGTGACATTTAACTCTTATATGACCTTGATTTTAATAAGCCCCCCCCCCCCACCCTCTCACGCCCAAAAATTAAATAAAAATGTTCGCCTCCGTAAGTTGCACAGGCATGCCAGGTTTGAAGTATGTATCTGCAATAACTACAAAGTTATTGCCAACATTAAAGTTTGAGCCAAGCCAACAAACCAACAAACAGCGCAAAATCAGCCCCCACCCCCAAATTGTTTGGGGGCATAAAATATGACAGACTGAAACAAACGGAGCCATCTCATGATCTGCTGTTTATATATAGACATGCTTCTAGTTTCTACTATGGCCAAAAGAATATCTTAATTATATTCATGATGTCATTATTTCTTACATGAATATTCATGAAGTAAATGGTCAATTAATGATTTCATGTCCCAAGTTGATGCAAAAACTGAAGCATAACATCAAGGGCTACCTTTAATCCTACATTATTTGTTCAACTTAATCTTACGCATAACATTTATTTTTCCATGTTCAGCACTCGTTTATTTTGAATAAATGTTGTCTGCGTACAAATTGAAGGTAGACTTTTTTATTTTTAATTACTAAGTAGATCCATTCATGTACATACAATGACGGTAGTTGTTTAGAACCTGATGAAACTCAAATTCAGAACAACAGTCTGAAGTAGAGCTGTAATCTGGGAAAGACATTCCAACAAATTGCTACCTACTTTCGTTTTTACACGACACAAACGTCTTGAGCAAACGACAGTGTCGGCGACTCGGCGGTTACACGATACATAGAAGAGGCTCTATTTTCACAGTTATTATTGACACTGGAATATAATTTAATTGAATATGTGTTGAAAACCATCTGTGGTTAATACTTACTTTTATAAGCCGATAGAACCCCGTGTTTTACTTCTTGTAAGACTTAGACTTCTGTTGAGGCTGGGTGCCATAGTCAAAACACGCTGTTCGATGCGTGATACATGTGTATATGGGAATTCCGAATTTCATTGGTTGGTTATTTTAGATTTCTTCGACCTTGACCTTTATGAAACTTCCTATTTCTAATTTGAGTACGGGTCAAACGGAAATGACCGAATGCGACGCAAAAGGGAGTTTGATTGGCTGAAGATGTAGGTCTATATGCTAATCAGTTAAAAATGTGTATAAAAATGCAAATGAAAACATCGGCTATATTCCTTCTGCTTTAGAACGACAAGGTGTTGCGAAAACTACGGTAAAAATATTCGTTCGCGTCATCTTTGGAGTTTATTAAAATTCTGTATCTGTATCTATTTCTATACGTCGTAGAATCCTATATAGGCTTTTTCAAGACTTTTAAAAAGTTTATCTGTGTGTAGATTAGTAGTAATTATCTTACACAGCGAATTATTATTAAATACATGAAGAGTAAACAAATAACTGAACATTTTACAACCAAACTAGTGCAGACTTGAAGAAAACTATTTTGTCTTGCGCATGTTCACTAGACAATTTAACTCGTTGCCGTAAAGAGACCGATTGCTCTATGGCCCCGAAAACCATTACTAGCTCATTTCAAACCGAACACTTGCTTCCCTATCAATGCCAAACATTCAAAGTATAATGACCCATCAGTTTTTATCTCTTTCACTGCCAATGTTGCAAAAATGCATCACGACAAATAGTGCAGTCCCAGATCAGACATCGCCTTTCAATTTTTGCGCATGCTCCCAGAAACCACTCTCTTACACCCGGTTACATATACCTCTGTAGTTGGCTCAGAAAGTAGTCCGAAAAGTCCGAACTTCCGGACACAACAGAAAGTAAATTGTTTAGTGTGTTTTGTTGACAGTTCGACGGAAGAAAAGCAAAAAGCTTGGATTTCCCAATAAGTTGTATGCTCTTTGGGGTTTAAGCAGAATTGCAGTGCCCTTACAAGAAGTTCGTAATCTACAGTTTGTAGAAACTGTTTTCGAAATAGTCTGCAGACATCATTCCATTTCGTTTATTTACATTTGTGCAATAATCGGAACGTAAAGCAGCATGAAAACAGGTCATCAACTATTCTCTGAATTTATACTGTATTACCAGTTTTATGATAAAACAAAAGCTATTTATTCTTGATTCAGATAACCATAAAACACAAACTATTGGTTTTGCCAAGATTCTTGTCAATGAGCCCATCGCAGAGGTGTACATGTATGTGAGAGTAACGACCGACAACTCTGCACGGAGATTGGCCGGAAACGTTTGTGATGGAGACCGCTAGAAAGCGCAACAATAATTGGGATGAATCAGAGAAAATGTGGGTCATGGAAGATGTCCTTAGTAGAAATTGGTTGAAATCGTCACAAACGCACAGACGTCTTTGAAAATTAGCCATATTTAAGACTGTTATGATTATTGAAGACAGAGTAATAGTGTTCTTAAATTAATGGATTTAGATATACAACTAAGCCTACTAATTTTCGTGAAATGTACTGATATTTAACCATTCTCTTGCTATTCACGTCAATATAGCTACCTGTAAATAGTGAGGACCCAAATGAGAAGCTCCTGCAGGAGCTGTCTCATCAGGGTCTGCACTATTTACAAGTTGATTATGCAACCAGTGCACTCCACGGCAGTGATTGCGCAGCGAAATACTTGTACACAATGAAGATATATGTAATTATACAACAGGGCATGGGTAAAGAAGGAGAAATGTATTTTAAAAGTCAGCAAGAGAAGGGTTAAGACTACTAATTTAAGCCTCTTACTAAGAATGTCAAGGACTGAAGGCATTTAATATACGCAAGTACATTTTAAGAATGTTCGTTAAACAGTGGTCAGATAGATATGATTCTACATTTGTGTCAAAGGAAAAACATCCCTCAAAAAATGTTTACATCACAATTATTCATGTTGTAACTATTTCTAACATGAATACTGGGCAGGCAAATGGTTAAAGTATATTTAACCGTTATTCTGTTAACACGTTCCTTCATATAAATGTATTTTACGCATTAACTAACAGAGTAGACCCAGATCAGACGGCTCCTATAGGAGCAATCTGTTTGCTAGTGGATTTGAACGATATGATTATTTCCTTTCCAAAACAGCTACAATATTCAACCTTCCATATTTCATAATAACTATTTTGTCCATGACATTGACATTTTTAATAAAGATAGAACAGGGAGAGGGTTAAGGGAGACCTTATTGGCATTTGTATAAAACTTGAACCCTAACCTGTCCCCAGATAACTCGGCGTCTCATCAGGACTGTTTGACACTTGGTCAGTAGTTACTCAAAAGCTTAACCCATTACCTCAAAGGCTATTTTTATACACAACATCTTTGAATTAATCTACCGAAAACGAGCACTGACTAGAGAAAATGTTTTTTTAGAATTTCGTAGCTTTGAAACCATTGTGATAAATAGAGCATTTGCTCCCATAGGAGCAATTGCTCTATTTATCACAATGGTTTCACAAAGTGACTTTTACAGAGGCGAAGAAAGTCGTCAATATGACGGAAAAGGTTAAATGACTCAGCAATAAGTAAAACGTACTCAGGAGCAGAGTTTAAACAGACATCATTTGATAAGATGGTAAGTGTTAACCCTGTCCCCGTTGAATATTCATGCTAGTAGTAATGACGTCATGCATATTTATTAACTGATTTTCATAATGGCGTACACAGGAATGTTTGATATTGGTAGAAACTGTAGTTTCGAACCTGTTATAATTTCATAAGTAAACACATCAGACCCTGGTCAGACGACAGGTCTTATAGGAGCCGTCTGATCTGGGTCTACTATATTTTGCAAATGTGTGTGTATATGACGAAAAGAGTTAACGATAGATGGTGTCGGCGTCTCGTCTGAGTCTAAACTACATCCAATATTGTCACGACCTTAATCCTGTATCTGACAGAAACGTACTTTCAAACCCTTGAAAACATAGTAAACCTAGATCAGACGGCTCCGTCTGCTGAGAGTCTGCTCTGTTTGCTTATGCAATTATGTATTTCTGATTCTACAGTCTGCATCATGAAAACATAATTTCTCTGTTCATATAACATAATCAAAATTCGGCTAGTAAATACAGCAAAACCACTTTAACGCGACAACTTAATAAATAATCATGTGTGTCTTTATAAGCAGATGATTGCTTAATGCAGGACAAAAGTAATACAGAAAGCTCCTCTAGGAGCTTTCTGTATTACTTTTGTCCTGCATTAAGCTACCACTTGCATCTAGCACCCATAAGTATACCTCTTTTTGATGTTCGCATTATTATTTATGTTATCAATATTTATTACATGAATAGTCATCAGATTAACTATTAACCGTCTGTCTGAAAGAAATATCCTACTGGTCAGTGCACTGTCAGTCTGCCGAATTACAACAAAGACTGACTCACATCTTAAGAATTTTAAGATTCTTTGAAGCCGTTCTTGCTTTCGGAGAAATCCAGTTTTACTACAGTGTCCAACCTTTTGTATATCCTGAGCACCTGAAACACACAAAATTAAACATTCTAAGTAGTTGTTACAAAATGCAGTTGAACTTCTGAGGACTATACAAATTAATTCGAGATAACAGGGATTCGAGCCATCCGATTTCTAATTTGAACAATTTCTCAAGTTCATAGCTTAATGCAGGTCTAAAGTAATGATGAAAGCTCCTGTACAATATTTCAGCATTACGTCAGACCTGTATTAAGCTGTCCAATGTGTTTCAAGATATGCGTAGTGGTACATTTTAGAACAAACCTGTATTATAAATTTACCTCGAGTTATCCAGAAGTCGAGTTATCCGAGTACGAGCTATCGAAGTTCAACAGTAATTAATACAAAGCAGTTTCTTTTTGTTCAAAACAAAATTGACTACTTTGTAATACGGCCTGTATAACCTAATGTTTCCAAATTTATGTTCTTCTCACCTCGGAAATGTATGATAACATTCTTCTCACAAACCAAAATTTGAAGATTCTGAGAAGAACATGATCTATGCTGGTGTTTCATGATACATACAATGACATTCTTCTCAGGCTGACCTTTTCAATGTGATCTCAAATTGTTCAGACATAAGAAGAATACGATCTTACTGTTTTAAAGCAGCATGTGTCATCTACATACCGAATAAAATAGCAATCTCGTAATGATGTCTTCACAATTCTAGTTGTTTGAGTTTTATATTCAATCAATTAGAAGAGGCATGTTTTGCACATATCTTATCTGCTGCCCTCGTTAATTTTATGTCGTTTATAAGCTTACGTTGCGTTTCAATTGTTTCATTATTCAAGATTTAGAGGACAGCTAGATTCCAGTTTACACCACGTCCGTCCGTTCGTTCATCCTTCGGTCACACTTTTTGTATCCTGCTTAATAGCAAAGGAGATTCCAGGGTCCATGCTTATAAAGCTTTTAGTTGAGTCTGAGTTTCGTTCTCAGGCTTTTGATTGGTCAGATTTGAGTTCTCAAGCTTTTGATTGGTCAGATTTGAGCCAAAGGCTCAAATCTGACCAATCAAAAGCTTGAGAACGATCTCAGACTCAACTAAAAGCTTTATAAGCAGGGACCCTGATCTATAGCCATTTTACCTTGAGCTTTTTTAACCATATAAACGTTTGTACTTTGTACCTTATCATACAGTAAAACTGGATTTTTAAAAAGAATTTAGATCTTTTTAGGCATTTTCCTGCTTGCAGGTGAAAGCCATCTAGAATTATTTCTGCATGACATTCACCATGTATTAAACTGCCATATGTTACATAAAGACTGGCATTTATATTTATTTGAAAGCGCAGGTAAAGAGGTGGGCTACTGTGCTGTGCGAAAATATACGTTGTATTTGTGTACACTTCGTATTTGGGTTTATGTCGCTTTAGTTTAAACATATGTTATTTAATAAATGTACATACATCAACATATCACTAGATATAATTTTAAGGATTGGATCGGAAGCAACATGCTTATTAGGATCCTCTCCTTGACGCATTATAACTATTTTACAGGTAGACATTTTCAACATATCATAACACAACTATGTTGAGTACAACTCAAATAACTAGGAGAAAAGCATTAGAAAATGGGACATGAATATGTCTAAATCATTACAGTTTCTTGGTAGATGCTATGTGTTGAATGATACTTCCGTTACATGTACGTTTAAAGAACACACTGAACGTACAACATAATTCATGACAAATGTCATTTAAATAGCCGGATAGGAAAAAAAAAGAATGGAAATAATGTAGGTCAACATGATGGAGGCCAAGGGCCGACGAGACACAAGAGTGCATATGACAATGGTCACCCTACTGAAAACAAGCCAAATAATGGAACTGGAAACCGGAACCAGATCGGGATTCGAACTACAACTGATTGTCAATCGAAGACCATAACCTCTAGGCCAATAAAATCTAATAATGATAATAATAAAATACAGTTATACTTATATGGCCATAAGACACTGATATCCTATTTACGGATAAATACAGTCATACACCAGCTGCGATACCGGTGTCCTATGTACACATTCCTAGTCTAGTTGATGTACAGTAAAACCCCTCTAATGCGACCACCAAAAAAGGACATAATTCACAGTGGCAAAGGCATGTGGTAGCTTAATGCAGGACGAAAGTTATGCAGAAAGCTGCATAACTTTCGTCCTGCATTAGGTAACCACCTGCTTATGAAAACAGCCATGTTTGTTCATTAAGTGGTCGCATTAGAGGGGTTTACTGTACACCATAGAACATAGTAGACCAAGATCAGGCGGATCCTCAATTGACCGTTTGATCAGGATCTGCTCTGTATGCATCAGGCATCAACTAGAACTGGTTCTACTGTGTTTACCAGGGCCAAGAACCTTTCTTCTTCAAATGTTAGTATAAATATTGAACTAATTAATATTCACCCACACGCTATCTCTCACAGCTAGAGTACAGTGTTTAACCTTTCCCGGTTAATGATTCAAGATTTATTTACCTCATGGAAATAAATCTAGAAAAATGGAACATTGAAAAGTTTTATTCACTGATTTGGAGACTGCATATTTAGATATATAGAATTGCTTTTAAGTAAACAGAGCACTTCCTGATATGTCGACTTCTATAGGAACCTTCTGATCTGCGTCTACTCTGTTTAAAAATGCGTAGAAAGGTTATTTATCTCTTCATGTTTTAACTCATTCTCATCTAGGCTATTTTTAGACCCAACCTCTTTCAATATATCTACCGAAAAGGAGCATTAACTTGAAGAAATGAAAAAAAAAATTGTAGTTTGAAACCATTGTGATAAATAGAGCATTTGCTCCTATAGGAGCAAATGCTCTATTTATCACAATGGTTTCATAAAGTGACTCTTATATATGCGCAAAAAAGCGTCACTAGGGGATAATGTTTTAACTACTTGATTCCATGTTAACCCTTATCCAGCCGTGAAACAATATCGTATATTTAAATTAGGATCTGGTACAAATTTGAATACTTCCGAATCGATTAATTGTCATCATTGTCGTAAGCTGAACACACTTTTACGTCTCCTACAATTTTTAGAGTTCAGTTTCTTTAGAGAACAAAGTGTCAAATAATTTGGACCCTGGTGAGCCGCTGAGTTACTCGACTTATCGTCTGGATTCCGACTGTTTGCCTACGATATTACATACCGTAAAATGCCTCTAAAACGGACGTCAAGTTAAATTTAGTATAAGTATCGGTCTTGGAGACAGTTGGCAGCTTAATGCAAAAGGTCATGCAACAGGCTCCTCGATAGCTTTCTGCACGAGTGTACTCTACACCGAGCAGCCACCTGCCTAAAAGTATTCTCTACTATAGAAAAGTACATGGGGTGTATCTAAATTCTTCTCTACCCGTCTTAACCCATTATCCCAAAGGCTATTTTTAGATCCAACCTATTTTACTTAAATCTACCAAAAAAAAGGAGCAGTTACTAGAGAAAAGGAAATTCTCAGAATTGTGTAGTTTTGAAACCATTGTGATAAATAAAGCATTTACAGAGGCGTCAGAAGACGTCAATATGCGGGAATGGGTTAATACCATTGAAGGGGTTTGCCTTTTGAGGATGGCCGCGTGTCAAACAGTTCGGTTCCCGATGAGACGTGCAAGTTACTCAGGGCCTCATCTGAATCCAAGCTGTTTGTAAATGCTGGGTCCATGCTTATAAACCTTTTAGTTGAGTCTGAGTTCGTTCTCAAGTTTTTGATTGGTCAAATTTGAGCCTTTGGCTCAAATCTTACCAATCAAAAGCTTGAGAACTCAAATCTGACCAAATAAAAACCTTGAGAACGAACCCAGCTCAACTAAAAAGCTTTATAAGCATGGACCCTTGTCAGGTTGGGGATATTTTGATAAGGGTTGATTACATCGAACGGTCAGGTCAACACAATCGGTCTCTAAATAAACTTATCTTATTCTAAAGTTAAATGCCAGTTTAATCACTGTAAACTACACTAGAATCTCTCTACGGCGGTATTTTAACCCATTCCTTCATATAAACGCCTTTTCACATATTTGCAAACAGGGTATACCCAGATCAGATAGAAGGCGTCTGATCAGGGTCTGCTTTGTTTGCTTCTGACATGATATAGATCTGATTTTACATTTTTTCAAAGCATTTACAACCCTTGAAAAGTTTGCATTATAAAAAAACTCAGCTAATAAATGATGTCATTATCTTTATATGAATATTCAACATTGTAAGGGTTAATGTATAAACATGGAGGGAAAACTCTTTATGCGCAAAATATATTTTATCTGCATACTGTCGTCTGTTTTAAGTTCCATGGTGGGTTTTGCTTTTATTTCGTCTAGAAGATCAGTGCATTTCCACGCAGTTTAGGCCCTGATGAGACGCAATGTTACTCGATATCTCATCTGGGTCAAAATTGTTTGCAAAGGAATCCACGGATTCGCCTACTGCAAGTTCTGTGAGTCACCTTTCCATAATCGTGTCGGTTAACTCTCTCAGCGGCAATGTCGCCTGTTGGCACCATTGAAAACAGTGCATTCCCTTTTCAAGGCGGCATCTGACCTTGGACTCCACTGTTTTCTGTATTATTTCAGCCCAAGCATACACGTTTTTAAAAACAAATGTTTTACTATATACCTTTATTATTTAGTTTAGATTTATATTTAATATGAAATTATTATTGCAAACGACACTGGCGCAAAAAGAGTTAAAGATTGGCTGTGCATTACATAACAACAGACACTTTCTGTACCATTATATTTCTGCGTTAACCTGTGCATTACATAACTACAGACACTTTCTCTATCATTATATTTCGGCGTTAACCTGTGCATTACATAACTACTGACACTTTCTGTATCATTATATTTCTGCGTTAACCTGTGCATTACCTAACTACAGACACGTTCTGTATCATCATATTATTTCCACGTTAACCTATGCATTACATAATTACAGGCACTTTCTGTATCATTATATTTCTGCGTTAACCTGTGCACTACATAACTACAGACAGTTTCTGTATCATTATATTTCTGCGTTAAGGTTAACCTGTGCATTACATAACTACAGACACTTTGTGTAACATTATATTTCTGCGTTAACCTATGCATTACATAACTACAGACACTTTCTGCATCATCATAGTTCTGCGTTAACCTGTGCATTACGTAACTACAAACACTTTCTGTATCATTACATTTCTGCGTGAACCTGTGCATTACATAACAACCGACACGTTCTCTATCATTATGTTTCCGGGTTAGCCTGTGCATTACATAACTACAGACACTTACAGAAACTAAAAAATCAGATATATATATTATTCCACCAGCAAACAGAGCAGACCCTGATCAGACGGCTCCTATAGGAACCCTATGATCTGAGTCTACTCTATTTGCAAAAGACATTATGGAATAAAGAGTTAAAGATCAGTAATAAGACTTCTTTAGATAATCACACCTTTCACGCGTGGTCGTTGTAAGAGGAATTTTACTGTACATTACACTCAAGACCTCGTGTTGTGTTTACTTACCTATTGATTTCTGGGGCTCGTCTAGTATCGTGTTCACCGAAGATCCACTCATTCTTTGGTTACCGTTTAAACATCGTCATACAAAGTACACAGACCCTACGGCAGCGGGTTTTGGCCCTTCACCTGATCAATATTAATGTAAGAAATGATTACTTTATGCATATTAATGAGATTATTTTATGTATACAGTAAAACCCCGCTAATGCGACCACTTAATAAATAAACATGGATGCCTTTATATGCAGGTGGTTGCTTAATGCAGGACAAAAGTAATGCAGAACGCTCCTCTAGGAGCTTTCTGCATTACTTTTGTCTTGCATTAAGCTACCACCTGCATCTAGCACCCATAATTATACCTCTTTTAGGTGGTCGCATTAGCGGGATTTTACTGTATACATGTATTGACATATAAGTTCATGGTTTGATTGGACAAGGCAGAAACTTCAGAATCAAACCTATGTTTTAATAGCAAACAGAGCAGATTCTGCTCAGATGGGAGCAACAGGAGATCTTGGTCTACTCAATCGGCGAAGCATCAAAACGGTATCGAGACAAATGTTACATCGGCATCTTTATCAACCCCAACAACAGAATAGAACAGGTTTACACATACATACTTGTTTATCTCTATTAACCCTTTCCCTGTTCCATGTTTCTTACAAATTCCATTACCTACTGAATCGTCATGGGCAAAATAGTTACAATGAAATGTGGACGATGGAACAGTGTAGGCATTTTACAAAGTAAAGAAACAGATATTTTCAAATGCCAATAACAAACAGAGCAGACCCATATCATACGGCTGCTATAGGAGCCGTCTGATATGGGTCTACTCTGTTTTCAAATGGGTGAAAACACGTTTATGTGAAGGAAAGGGGTTAAGCCGACAGACCCCGACATTTATGACCGCGATATTTGTAGCCCAGTAGCTAGGAGTCTAATCAGGATCCATGCCATTTGCCAGTTGTGCATGGACACTTGGTGAATTGTTCTCCAATTCTTCAAATGCTTGATCGAATCGTAATCAGTAAAAATAACGCCAGATTGAAATTTAAGCGGATGTCATTCTTGTACAACGAGCTAATCATGGCCGTTACAGACACACATCGATTTTCTTTTCTACATACAAATGTAGATATATTTCTATTTAACACCTACCTTCGAATAAAACAAGGAACTTTAAATACGTTAGAACCATATGAATATACCGTATGTAAGCGGAAGGCATTACAGTAAACCCTTCTCTTGCTGAATTTTAAAATACATTTCTCCTTCTTTACCCATGCCCTGTTGTATAATTACATATATTTTCACTGTGTACAAGTATTTCGTTCTGCAATCACTGCTGTGGAGTGCACTGGTTGCACAATCAATTTGTAAATAGTGCAGACCCTGATGAGACAGCTCCTGCAGGAGCTGTCTCATCTGGGTCTTCACTATTTACAGGTAGGTATATTGACGCGAATAGCAAGCGAAGTGTTAATACAGAAAACTGCAAGTCCCATTCGATTTCAAGCTGTTTGAAACTCGTGTAGTATTTTTGAAAGCATTGAGACTTGTTACAGCAAATACAGTAGAACCTGGCTTAAGCGACCTTATATTGAATGGACACAGGATTCTTAAAAAACAGGTGGTAGCTCAATGCAGGGCAAAAGTAATGCGGAAAGTTCCTATATGAGCTTTCAGCATTACTTCCGACCTGCATAAAGCTAAAATATGCATACAGACCCATTATTAGACCCCTTTTTGATGATCGCTTAAGGCAGTGTCCACTGCATTTATTTTTTGCTGACGAAAGCGTTTTATACTACAAAAGGGACAATTTACGTGACTATAAACCCTTTCGGAGCCAAATTTTTAAATGTCGTCTGCAATCGAAATTTGTGAAATCACATGTGAAATAAAGAAATGAGATAAATAAAGGCAAATTTCAAAGGAATAAAGCATAGAAATGGAAATGGAGACTGAGGCAAAAAGTGAAGTCCCTGATCAGACGCCGTCTTGAAAAAGGCGGCGTCTGATCTGGGACTGCACTATTTGTCGTGGTGCATTTTTGCGACTTCGGCGGTAAAAGGGTTAACCCTTATCCTGGTATCCATGACCTGACTCGCATTTGAAAATAGCTTGGATCCAAGTGTTCCTGCGCCTCATCAGGATCTTGACTGGTCGACCCTCGGTCAATATGTTCTCAAAAGCTTAATCGAATCGGAAGGAGAAAATGTCCACGCGATCGAAATTATCGGATATTATTGTCTTGTAGACTGAACAGTGTACACTAAGAACTAGACACAGAATGTTATACTATAGGCTGAAGAGAGAGTATACTATAGGCTGTGCGGGGTATGCTATAGACTGAGTATAGTATAATATAGTCTGAACAGGGTATACTGTTGGTTGAACAAGATATACTGTATGCTAAACAGAGTATTTTATAGGGTGAACAGGGTACGTGATTATGCTGAACATGGTATAGTATAGACTGAACATGGTATACTGTAGGCTGAAAATGGTACCGTATAGGCTGAACATGGTATATTATAGGCTGAACAGGGCGTATAAACGGGGTATAATGTAGACTGAATATGGTATAATGCAGGCCGAACAGGGTTTACTATAGGCTGAACAGAGAATAATTTAGGCCGAACATGGTATACTACAGATTATACTGTAAGCTGAACAGGGTATAATATAGGCTGAACATGGTATATTATAATATTATAGTGAACATCGTATACTGCAGACTGAACATTATATACTATAGACTGACAATGATATACAGTTGAACTTCGATATCTCGAACTAGGATAACTCGAACTTCGGGATAACTCGAACAAAAAGTTCAGCTCTTCCAAAATTTACAATACACAATAGCTCTAAAATGTATCACTACAGATATCTAGAAACACATGTGACAGCTTAATACATGTCTAAAGTAATGTTGAAAGCTCCTACAGGAGCTTTCAGCATTACTTTAGATCTGTATCAAGTTGTGGCCTTGAGAAATTGTTCAGATTAGATATCGGATGACTGGAACTTCTGTTATCTCGAACTAATTTGTATGGTCCCTTGAAGTTCGAGTTATCAAAGTTCAACTGTATTATAGACTGAACAGGGTATCTTATAAGCTGAGCAGGGCATCATATAGGCCAAATGTAGTAGACTGTAGGCTGAACATGGTATATTGTAGTCTGAACAGGGTATACAGTAGGCTGACTTTGGTGTATATTAGACTGAGAAGGGTAAACTGTAGTACAGTACAGTACATGGTACAGTACATTGTGTATATTATAGGCTGAGCAGGGCATACTATAGGCTGAACATGGTATACTGTAGGCTGAACAGGGTGATTTATAGGCTGAACAGGGTATAATTATGGGGTGTATACTGTAGACTGAAAAAGGTATAATTAGATTGAAAAGGATTTACTGCGGACAGCAGAATAGGGTATAACGTAGACTGAATAGGATATACTGCAGACGAGACAGAAAAGTGACTCAACATGGTATACAGTATACTGTAGACGGAACGTGATATACAATTGGCTGAACTCGATGTATAGTAGGCTTAACAAGGTATATTGCAGACAAAACTTGATAAACTGCAGTTAGAACAGGATATATCATAGGCTAAACATATACTGCAGACAGCGGTTAGAACATGGTAATATTATAGGCTGAACAGGAGTTTACTATAGGCTGAAGAGGATATACTGCAGAGGGAACAGGGTATATTGTGGACTAGATAGGGTATACTGCAATCTAAGCAGAGTAAACTGCAGACGTAACAATGTGTACTGTGTACTGCTGTGTACTACACTGCAGACAGAACAGTGAACCTGTCTTAACCCATTCCCTCATATTGACGACTTTTGACGACTCTGTAAAAGTCACTTTGTGAAACCATTGTGATAAATAGAGCATTTGCTCCTACAGGAGCAAATGCTCTATTTATCACAATGGTTTCAAACTACAAAATTCAAAAATGTTCCTTTTCTCTAGTTAATGCTCCTTTAGAAATTTATTATGTAAAAGTCACTTTGTGAAACCATTGTGATAAATAGGAGCAAATGCTCTATTTATCACAATGGTTTCAAACTACAAAATTCTAAAATTTTCCTTTTCTCTGATTAATGCTCATTTTCGGTATAGCCTATGAGGTAATGGGTTAAGCTGTCATTCATTTATCGAACATAAACGTCTTAAAATCAGGTGGTTGCTTAATGCAGGGCAAAATAATGCAGAAAGCTCCTACATATAGGAGCGTTTTGCACTATTTTTGACATTTATTAAACTAATATCTGCAATACAGACCCATAATTAGACCACGTTCTGATTATTTACTGTATTCTATTACTATAGGCTGCACAAGGCATACAGTAGGACAGCCAGGGGATACTGCAGACTGAAAAGGATGTACTGTAAACGGAACAAGGTCTGAACATAATAAACTGTCCACTGAACAGGGAATAGTGCACAAGAGTCTGATACTACCTAATGTGGTATATGAAGTGTAAACTACCGTCCAAACCTCGACGAAAAACTGAAAATGAAATACGGTAAAAGCTTGTTTAAAGCAATCTCTTTTATGGAGAAACATAGATGTTTTAACGCCTGGGTGGAGAGGAGGTGCGGGTGGGAGACAATGAAAAGCATTTCTGAAACTTCCGGGAGGGACCGGGATTTGAACCCCGGATTTCCGGATTGGTAGTCAAGCGCGTTACCACTAGACCACCGCACACCACAAGCGTTACCATTAGACCGCCGCACACCATAAGCAGGTGTAGCTTAATGCAGGACGAGCGCACTACAGAGAGCTCTTGTGGAAACTGTCTGTATAGCTTTCACTTCGCGTTAAGCTACCAACTATCTACACGACACCTCTTTTGGTTGTTGCTTTAGATAGGATTTTCTCTATACGGATATGCAACCCATTTGAACCCCATTTTCCTGTTTATAAAACATGCGAGTACATTGAACCACCTCTAAATCGGATTTTCAGTTTATATCTTTTTACACGGTTGCTTACTGCAGGATGAATGTCATACAAAAAGCGTCTTTGTGAGCTTTATGCATGACTTTTAACCCGCATTAAGCTGCCATCTATCTTCAGGAGATATCAACACTAAATGCTAAGTTTGACGTCCGGCCGGTTTAGAGGAGATTTACCTTATGTTGGTCTTAATAGATATGTGAGGGGAAAAGTTAACCCTTTTATTCTCATATTTGTGAAGGAAATCTCGTCGAGATTTTACTTTGGAATCCATCCATTTTTCATGTGGAGGGGGACAGCAAACAAACTATTTGCTATAACCCTTTTCCTCCATACATACGCGTTTATGCGCCTCTGTAAAACTCACCTGTTAAAACCATTGTGATAAATAGAGCATTTGCTCCTATAGGAGCAAATGCTCTATTCATCACAATGGTTTTAAACTACAAAAGTCTAAAGTTTTCCTTTTCTATAGTAAATTCTCCTTTTGGATAGATCCATTCAAAGAGGTTGGGTCTAAAAATAGCCTGTGAAGGAAGGGGTTAATAAGGCAATGTCATTAACGAGTTATGCAAACAATGCAGACTATGATTATATGGCTCCTTCACGAGGCTCTGCTCAGGGTCTACACTGTTTGTCTATATCATTTTAAAGGACAGAGGTTTCTAATGGATTAACCGGCCCATGTAAACGTGTTGCATTCTTATCTGGCTAAGTAACCGTGATATGCACGAAGGGCGGGAGTACGGTGACACCTCCTTACAACGGACTTCTTTTCAAGACTCCTATATTTAAATGCACCTATGTTGACCAATACTCATGAAATGTCGCTATGGCGAGGTTCTATCATACTCATAACATTCGTTCACAAACACCGATTAGCGTAAATATTCATTGAATAGTCATATAAGAAATAATGACATCGTGGATATTTATAAGCTGATCTAACCTATAAGTGAATATGCACATAGGATGTGTTCGTAATTGTAGAAACTGTGGAGTTAGGTCAATTATAATAAACAAACAGAGCAGACCCTGATCAGGAGCTCCCTGATTTGGAGCTTCCCAGTTTGCAGAGGGTGAAAGGAGAATAAGGGTTGAATAAACGCGTCCAAATTCACTCCTGGGCAAATCTATTTCACTTACTGAAAAGAAATACAGTAAAACCTCTCTATAACGGCCACTAAATTACATGAAGTAGTTTGTGTTGAAGGCAGTTGGCTGCTTAAAGCAAGGTGAAGGTAAAACAGAACGCTCCTGTAGAAGCGTTCTATTTTACTTTTACCTTGCTTTAAGCTGCCTCTTGTCCTAAATACGAAATATTAACAAATTTTAGTGACCGTTATAGAGAGGTTTTACTGTACATTATATAATGTAGTTACATTTAATATAAAGTATACTATAAATATTACAGTAAAGTCGCCATTATTCGAACACTCAAATACGTATCATTATCGATCATCAAGACAGGTCTCAGCTTAATGCAGGGTGAAAGTCATGCAGAAAGCTCCTCTACGAACTTTCTGCATGACTTCCACCCTACATTGAGCAGCAACCTGCCTATACGGGACTATGTTCTTCTTTGTTAAAAAATTCGAATTCTCGAGATTTGACTGTAATTGGTACAGCAATTGGTAAATACTTTCATCTACAACTTCATTTTTAGTATTTGTAATATCTTCTTGTACAGTAAAACCCCTCTAAACCGGACGTATAAAATATAGTATAAATATCTATCTTGGAGACAGGTGGCAGCTTATTGCAGGGTGAAAGTCATGCAGAAAGCTCCTGGAGCTTTCTGTACGACTTTAATCCTTTATTAAGCCTCCACCTGCCTAAAAGTATGTATTTAAGTTCTTCTCTATTAGAATTCCGGTTTAGAGAGGTTTTACTGTATATGGAATTAGAAAGGATTATCTTATCTTATGTGCTGAACACAGTAGAACCTCTCTTAAGCAGCCATTCATTTATTGAACACAGGAGTCTTAAAAAAACAGGTGGTTGCTTAATGAAGGGCAAACGTAATGCAGAAAGCTCCTATTGGAGATAACTGAATTTTGACCTGCATTAAGTGACCACCTGCCTTACAGACCCATATTTAGACCTATTTTGGATGATCGCTTAAGACAGGTTCTACTGTATTTAAAACTGGATCTCCCCTTTCTGAAAAAAATGTATCCATTTTTTTTTTCACTGAAGAAACGTCTTGTTATGACAAAGAGTGCAGACCCTGATCAAAGGCGTATGGATCTACAATGATTGATAATGTTTTACAGTAAAACCTCTCTATAACGGTCACTAAATTACATCAAGTATTTTGTGTTAGAGGCAGGTGGCTGCTTAAAGCAATGTGAAAGTAAAACAGAACGCTTCTATAGGAGCGTTCTGTTTTACTTTCACCTTGCTTTAAGAAACCACTTGCCCTAAATACCAACTAATTAACTAAATTTAGTGGCCGTTATAGAAAGGGTTTACTGTATATACTCGATTCCCGCGCATAAAATGTTAAAGCTATCTCAGTTTGTATGTATTGCGAATTTATGATCATTTTGCAAACAGTTTGGATTTAAATGAAATGCCGAGAAATCTAATTCTTAACAGGATAAGAACTGTTTATCACTGTTATCCAGCGTTTTCCTTAACAAAAATGAAGGAAAAATAAAAAAAAGAATTAAACAGATAACATAGTTTGCGTACTTGACTGCGAAAGAATGACATGTCTATAAGTGAGGTTTAACGCAATCGCCACGTAGTTAGCAAGTGGCCAATAAGGCTAGCTGCAACGGACAATTAGATCATGCATGTCGGTCTACACTGTGGGGGAGTTGGTTTCACATTATAACACTTTCCTTCATATAATACCTTTGTGCACAGGTTAGGCCCAGATTAAACGGATCGTGTAGGGATCCGCTCTGTAATCATATGTAACTATATTAAATCTGACTCTACCAATAACAAAACTTCATGTGGATGAGTGTCATAATAAAGGTCAGCTAATATATATTCCTGATGTGATTATTTTTACATATTCAACAGGAAAATGGTTAAGCTACCCTAAAGCAAGTATAGTGTGACATGACATTAACTTTAACTTTATATACAGTAGAACCTGCCTACAAAAAGAAGTCAAATTATGGGTCTGTAAGGTAGGTGGTAGCTTAATGAAGGTCAAAATTAATGCAGAAAACCACTGCAGGAACTTCCTGCTCCTTTTGCTCTGCATTTACCCTTTGCCTTATGTAACCGCATTCTGGCGCATCTGCAAACAGAGAAGACCCAGATCAGACGGCTCCTATAGGAGCCGTCTGATCACGGTCTGCTCTGTTTGCTTATGGTGTAATATGGATCTAATTCTACAGCTTCTTCCTGAGCCAAAATGTCCTGTATTCATATGCCATTATAAAAAATCTCATTAATATTCATGACGTCATTATTTCTGACATGAATATACAGCAGGGAATGTGTCAAGCAACCACTCGCTCGTTAACACTCCTATGTTCAATAAATGAATGGCCGCTTAGGACAGGTACTACTGTATACGCCGTTTCACGCTTTTGCCTTATGGGATGGTATAGACCTGAATCTACAATAGCTGTCATGGTCGAAGTATCATGTGTTTATATACAATTTAAAAATCAACTTTGTACCCGTGGTATTATGTCATTATGTTTGACATGCAATTTTATGACGTAAAGGATAAACAGTCGACTGCGATTAGTCCACAACATTGTGTGAGAGTTGGGTTGCATATTAAGCTATCCTAAATGTATTTATTCTCACATTATTCACGGGAAAACCGTCCAGATCTTATTTCAGTACCCATCCCATTTTTTTCATGTTGAAAGTCACAGCAAACAAAACATTTGCTTGCTTGTGTAAGCTACTGATATTGATGGGTTTAGCAAATAGTGCAGACCCTGATCATGTGTAGGAGCATTCTGATCTGGGTCTACACTAATTGTTGCACCTGTTTATGGGACACTGGAAACTGATGTGTTGTAAACGGCACACAATACAACCGGTATGTTCTATTTCAAACTAAATCTATTAACCCTTTCCCTCATATTAACGTGTTTTAACGCATTTGCAAACAGAGTAGACCCAGATCAGACGGCTCCTAGAGGAGCCGTCTGATCAGGGTCTGCTCTGTTTGCTAATAGAATTTGGTAGATCTGTTTCTTTGCTTTCTAAAATGTCCACAATGTTCCACCTTCCATATTTCTTTGTAACTATTTTGCTAATGAATATTCAGTAGGTATTGAAATTTGAAATAAACACAGAACAGGGAAAGGGTTAACAAAAATCAGTTTTTTCAAACTTACCTAGAAAGAAATACACCTTCTGATATTAGTTTAAATCCATGTTTCACAATATGAATTACAAGTGTATTTGACATAATAGTCAGTTTTCAATCTGTTATGAATGGTTCTAAATCAGTTACACACTTAAAAACTTCTTTACATACACTTGTCTATTTTTACTTCCTTGTCAAGCAAAAGCACTGAAGGATTAAACCTACCCGATTTCAAATGTTTAAATATATACACACACACAAGGGAATGTATTCAATCGACAGATGATTGTTTATATAATATCGAGTTATTTCCCTTTTCAAGTGAAATATTGCGTTAACTATTTCGCTGTCCGTGTCGCACCTGTGCTTACCTGTGCAAACAGTTTGAATCAAGATAAGACGCCGAACTCGGTGTCTCATCAGGATCCAACGTGTATGCTTACTACTCAATGAAACTATTGAGGAACCGTTGCCTAAATGTCAAACAGCTCGGATCCTGATGAGACGCCGATTCAAATAACGGATGGCGGAATAAGAGTTGATTAAGATCCACCACAGAATGAATATCATTAAATAACCTTTTACTCCATAAATACGCCTTTCTACGTATTTCCAAACAGAGTAGATCCAAATCAGACAGCTCTTCTAGGAGCTGTCTGATCAGGGTCTACTCTGTTTGCTTATAATATAATGTAGTTCTGATTCTCCTGCCATGGTCAACATATCCTGTGTTCATAAGCCATTATAAAAAATAATCTAATTAATATTCATGATGTCATTATTTCTTGTATAAATATTCATGGAGTAAAGGGTCAACCCTTCTCTGCGCGGACAGCTTGCATTTGAAATTAGATTAGATCCTGATGAGACGCTGTGTAACTCTGCTTCTCACTAGAATCCTCGTTGTTAACCGCTTTCCTCCATAGACTATATTTAGATCCAACCACTTTGAATAAATCTACCGAAAAGTAGCATTAACCAGAGAAAAGGAAAATTTTAGAATTTTATAGTTTGAAGCCATTGTAACAAATAGAGCAGTTGCTCCTATAGGAGCAAATGCTCTATTTATCACAATGGTTTCATAAAGTGACTTTTACAGAGGCGTAGAAAGGCGTATTTATGGAGGAAAGGGTTAACACCAGGACACTAGTTTCGCAAAATCTGGAGTTAATCGGAAGTAAGTAAAACACGATCCAGATAAGTGTTTACGCAAACATCAGTTTTACCTCTAGATTGGGATTTATAATCAGTACATATACGCTCATAGGCTAGATAGATAGATAAATTTATTTCAGTAAAATTGTACATTTCAAATGACAAACTAATATAAAATGCATGGCATAACATGCATAACAAATGATTATGTCAAATAACTTAACTACTAAGATAACACAAGGAAGGAAAAATCATCCTTTCCATTTCCATTGTGGTCCTGAAGTGTGTATAGAGTAGAACGTGTCTTAAGCCGTCATCAAAAGATGTCTAATGATGGGTCTGTAAGGAAGGTATTAGCTTAATGCAGGTCAAAAGTAATGCAAAAAGAAGCTAATATTGCAGCTTTACGCGTTACTTTTGACCTGTATTAAGCAACCACATGTTGTTTAACCCATTACCTCATAGGCTATTTTTAGGTACAACCAATTTGAATAAATTTCTAAAGGAGCATTAACTAGAGAAAAGGAACATTTTATAATTTTGTAGTTTGAAACCATTGTGATAAATAGAGCATTTGCTCCTATAGGAGCAAATGCTCTATTTATCACAATGGTTTTACAAAGTGACTTTTACAGAGTCGTCAAAAGTCGTCAATATCAGGGAATGGGTTAAGACTCAAGTTTTTGATAAGTAAAGGGCCGCATAGGACAGGTTCTACTGTATTTACAATCATAGACACAGCAATCCTAATTATCAAAAATGTTATTACCACTTCAAATTAAAACAAATCACAGGTACTATTCCGAAACAATGTCCTTTCAATTTCAAGAAAACATATATTTCAGTAGTCACTGTACTACACACCAGTCATAAGCTTTATGAAAATGTGTATCACAGAAATAAATAAATATGTTCCTGGATTGGTAACAATTCTTACTGATGCAGGGAGACTAGTCCAAGCACTGCAGTCGTTACAGTAAAACCCCTCGAAACCGGACGTTTAATTAAATATAACATTCGGGCTAGAAGGCAGTCGGCAGCTTAATGCAGAGTGAACGTCAAACAGAAAGCTCCTCTAGGAGGAACTGTCTGCAGGACTTTGGCCCTGCATTAAGCAGACACCTGTATACAAGTATATATACTCTTCTCTATTAGAAATTCGGTTTAGAGGAATTTCACTGTACACAGAAATTATACCTGCATACTTAACTTGCGGAGTGGAAAGTGATTGGTTAAGCTTGCTCTATATATAAAGCGAATTGTCAAGGCTTACATGTAAGTCATCTCAAATCTAAATTGTCAATATTTAATACACAAGCAATTCGTGTAATGAGTTTGCTTTCAATTAAATTGGTTGTGATTTAACTTTACTGCCATTCTTAAGACTCATTTGACCTATGTCACATATGCTATGTTTATTTAAGAAATGAATGACGTGCTTCCGGTGTTCATGAGGTTATGCAACGCATAGCTTTACGAGCAAAGTTAGTGAAGCCCGAAGGAATCTTTGCTCGTAAAGCTATGCGTTGCATAACCTCATGAACACCAGGAGCACGTCATTTATTTCTTATATTTATAGTCCATTGTATTTCTTATATTTCAACGGATTTTCTTTTAAATATTATATGCCGGTCACGTAATAGCCGCTATCTAGGTCGTTGCCAGGTTCGTTTCTAACGTAGTAGGATCTCTATATATGGTATGAAAAATAGTCCCAAACACATATTATAAATATAGAATGAATACAAGATTTTAATCAGTAAATTGTCCAGCTATGTTTAAAGAACAGATTATCGAGATATTTCAAATCATATATATTTACGAAATGTTGGTATTAAAGCATCTTCTTAAATGTAGGTCGCGGTGTCGAAGCCAATTTACTCACCCGCCATGCTTGATCGAAAGCCGGTCACAACGTTGGATTTTATTCTCGGATTGTTCTTTGTTAACTGTAAGGACATTGACTTATTTATGCTTCACTCATTACTTTATACTATATTTTGATACGCCACGGCTGTTAGAGTTGGCAATATTATGTATTCAACCGATAATTCTCAGTAAGAAGATGCCACATTTCAAATTTTCAGGGCCGCTTGAACGGCAAAACACGGACACGTATCGATTCGCCATTGATAAATCTTAAAATAGGTCATAACTGGGTCAGTATAGTATTACTCCGCGCTTACACAGCGGAATTCTGGGAAAAGGAGAACCGACTCAAACCGGTATTGAACTGAACGTTCATGGGAAAATGCAACTTTCATTTTAGAATAAGGTTATATAAGGACGTTGCAGGGCGAATGTAAATATATATTTATAACAACAATGTACATGATTGAACAAGTAAATAAAGATATGTTCTGTTCTGTATACAGAATTTATTTCATACTCCTTTGATAGGAGAAAAATGCGTCATGAGAACAAAATAGGGGAAATAGGAGAAATTAAAAAAAAAATGTACATAAGAAATATTTCTAATTTTTTACTACAATATAATAAACATGACCATAGACGTCTTTTTCGGTAGGTCTGCAAGTCAATGTCTTTGTTTTTTCTCCAAATATTTCAATAATTCTGTTGAAATGAGTGTCACTGAAATTGGAGCGGATTTTGACGCTGCATGTGTACTGGCATTTGCAGCGTTTGCAGTGTATACCCATATCAGACATCTCCTCTAGAAACCCTCTAATCGAAGTCCGCACAATTTGTCACCCAAACTATTCTGGTAAATTAAATAATTTCATACAGAATGGATACTATCGTCAAACACTGATGGCTCATTTGTCTTTGAATATTCAGTATTCAAATGGGAAAAACCATATGTAATGTGATACCTGGTCAGGTCCGTAAACCATATGTAATGTGATACCTGGTCAGGTCCGTAAACCATATGTAATGTGATACCTGGTCAGGTCCGTTTCCTTCAAACAGCAACAGTTTTGTGAACAATCGCGTGAGTTGAAAGGTAACAAATAAGTGCGACTTCGTTTGAACACCAATCCATAAAATAAAACATTTGCATGTGGTTAATACCGCTTTGATTCAACAAATGGACGTCTGAATAGTATGTTTTGTTTGTAAGTGTGCCGTTCCAAGAATTCAAGTTCATCTTTACATGATGAATATTTATGGAAGAATTAATGACATCCTGAATATTTATTAGCTGAATATATACGATGGTATATGCAGGTGGTTGCTTAATGCAGGACAAAAGTAATGCAGAAAGCTCATCTAGGAGCTTTCTGCATTACTTTTGTCCTCCATTAAGCTACCATCTGCCTCTACAACCCATAATTATACCTCTTTTAGGTGGTTGCATTAGTGGGGATTTACTGCATATTATCTAACAAGCAAACAGAACAAATCTTGATAGGACTGTCGAAACATTTTTATGATTATCACCAATGCAAAAATCAAATTGACATTATCAGCTGGTCTCATTTAGTCTCATTTAGTCAATATCAAACTTTTCATTGAATAGCCCTAATTCTGTCAGCTCGAAATTATAGTAGGATGTTTATACATGTATTATTTCTTGAAGGATATCATTTGTAAAATGAAAATATTTTTTTTTATCTGTTTACAACTTAGAGAATATTCTCTAATCATTACAACAAATGGTATTGAGTGATCTGTCGAATTTACAGTGCTTTCTCTAAAGTAGACACTGTATCCGAGAAACGGATCTTGTACATCCTGAATACTCTGGTGTTGAAAACAACAGAATCCATCATAAATATACTTTGACCGCCATTCACAACAACGAAAATAAAAGAAAGTACTGGTAAGTTTGTAAACATGTGAATAAGTCCAAATATCTATGTGATCCCAGTTTATACAGACAACTTTGCAAATATAAATGGTTTCTTTCACTCATGACGTTCTTTGGGGCATTTGATGTTTTCCTGATTTTACACATGTCTGTGCAAACATTATCATGTTAGACACAATAACGAATGTAAGCGGAATTCCAAACGTAAACAAGAACATATTCTGTGAGTTGATGTAACATGTGGTTTCTCCATAACCATCGCCTTTGCTACCGTCCCCAAACAAATAACTAGCACATTAATAAGAATAATTTGAATACTTTTGGGCAGGTAGTAGCTTAATGCATGGTGAAAGTTATGCAGTTAGCCTCTACCTGGCTACTTCATGCAGGGTGATATTCAAGGAGAACGCTCCTCTAGGAGCTTTCTGCATAACTTTCAACCTGCATTAAGCTGCTCTAATGTCCGGTTGAGAGGTTTTTTTTATGTATTTGAAAAATAATACGGAGAAAAAAATCACCCGCTTATTTACAACTGACCGTTACAACACATGTCTTAATATTGTTAATACATTCAATGGCATTGAATGCTTCGTCTAAATCCCGATGTTTTCTCTAAAGTCTGGATGAAGAAGAAAACTTCCAGTGTCCAGTAACTGTACCCGAGAAACGGGTCTTGTACATCCTGAATACTCTGGTGTTGAAAACAAAAGATACCATCATAAATACACCTTGACCACCATTCACAACAACGAAAATAAAAGAAAGTACTGGCGAGTCTGTAAACATGTGAATAAGTCCAAATATCCACGTGATCCCAGTTAATACAGACATCTTTGCAAATATAACAATAAGGTTTCTTTCATTCCTGACGTTCTTTTGGACATTTGATGTTTTCTTAATTTTACACATGACTCTGCAAACCATTATCAGGTTAGACACAATAACGAATGTTAGCGGAATGCCAAAGGTAACCAGGACCATACTCTGTGAGTTGATGTAACATATGGTTTCTCCATACCCAACACCCTTGCTACCATTCCTAAACAAATTGACAAGCACGTTAATAATCACAAATACCGATGTCATTATTACACTATACATACTATATATACATAAACGACGGCAACCGGATGTTCTGGGCACCACTTTTGTTCTTGTCAGTACTCTGTACATATGAAATGTGCAAATATTCATCCAAAAACTGAACATAAGCAAAGAGAAATGCAGCAAGACGCCAATACTCTTGCACGTTACAGAATGTTTGTTGAAGTTTCCAAAGCTTCCGACAAAGAATAGGACCTGAGCAATAAGCAAGGACAAACAGAGGACAAGGTTATTCCTCCAAGGGAGAGATTTGAATAAGGGCAAACAAACAAAAGTGACACATGTGAAAACAAGCGAAGCAATTGAGACTGACACACAAACAGTGGACACGATCGATTCTATTCTCTGAAGATCACTAACGACAACTGGTTCCTTAGCGAAATAATCGTATAGGCTCATGTATGTTTCGAAACAAATCAAAATTGCATCCGAATTGCATTTGGAATACATGAAATCAACAAAATCGAGAATGGCTACTTCGTCTTCAAATGTTATTCCCACCATGGTATCGAACCATTTCAAAGTATGCTTCGAAAGTTTTACAAAGGGACATTCTCTCAAAGAAAGTATGTTGGTGGCTTTCTCATATATGTTGAAACGTGTGTAAGAGAATGGGATTTTTAAACTGGTACTGATTGTGTTAAAGTCAGCAATTATGCCCTTGTCTAATTCTACTGAAGGCTTTATTTCGTGATACCCACTATTTTGCAATCGGGAGAACTGTTCATCTGTATCGTCTTTTATAAGCAGCAGAAATTGTGTATTCACCGATTCCCTTGTGAGCATCGAAATATTTGTAATTTTTCCATTCATATTTAAATAAAAAGGAAGCAAGTTCTCTGGGTCGTGTAATGAACGAATTACAAATTTGGACCTAATATCATAAAACTGAATGCTTGAATTAAGTAATGTAGATATGTTTGTTTTACGATTAAATGGTAAATCTGTGTGTAAAATAATATCAATAGAACCAATGTTGACACTGCTAAGACTTGAAAAAGTAATAAGGATCAAAAAGTGAAACATTACAATCGAAAGGCTATTGGTTGCAATTTCCACTGATAATCGCTGAACTGGAACCAGTCTGAAGTGTATTGCATATGGCATTTCCACAACTGTATCAGTAACTCGGATACATTCATTATCTTTTAGCATTCGTACAGACGAGCAGTTGGCTTGAATACACTCATCCTGAAATTAAATAAAGCGTGATATTTAACCCTTACAGCTCTGCATTCTCAAAAGAACTATTCCAACAATCAAACAGGCCAGCTTATGGTGAATTTATTTCTTAAGAAAAGTGTAAAATGACAAACGAACATAGGAGCCCTCTCATCTGAGCCTACACTGTTAAAAGAAAAGTAGTGACTCGTGTAATGTCAGGCTGGCAAAGCCACGACGCAACCACCACCAAAACATCGATAGACAGCATGTCACACACACTCACGGTCACACAACGTACCACACACCCAAACACACACACACACACACACACGAGATAAACACAGAACACACCAACAAACACACAAACACCAGAGACAAACATTCAAAACATGAACAAAAGCACAAGCGCAAATACACGAGACAAACAAAAGTAAGGGTGACAAAGAGAGTACCGCATTGGCACGGTCAGTAGCAAAATCACCACTGGGGGGGGGGGGGTTAAACCGGTTTACGGACGTCCTGACCTCACACTTATCTCAAATACACCCTAGCTTAACAAATATTGTAAATAAAGTTTAAAGATGATTTCTTACAATCATGTTTAACGTGTGTTAGCCAACTGAGTAAACTATTTTACACAAACTTCCCCACTACATTTTCAAACCTCAGGCTATAATAAATGGGTCTACAAACATGCAATTGAGGTATCTAACAGTTTGGATCCAGATGCGACGCAGAGTAATTTTGCGTCACATCCGGATCCAAACTGTAGCTTAATCAAGGTATCCCATCAGGCTATATACCAGAGTGTCTACAAATCAAGACCTAAACACTATTCGCGTGTTGTGTTTGCGCGTGACCCAAAGGAAAACCCCTCAATATCCCACCGCCTGCCCAACGACGTGATGCATTTGGTTTTCTGTACACTTGTCTGTTAACATCTAACCATCTACTCTATAAACACGCTCCATTTTAAGTTTTTTTTTAACATAGTGGTATAAAAAAGAGATCCAATTATGGGTTTGTAAGGCGGATGGAAGCTTAATGAAGGTCAAATGTAATGCCGAACGTTTCAATAGACGTTTTCTACATTACGTTTGCCCTGTATTAAGCAATTACGTGCTGCTTTTTAAGACTCATATGTTCAATAAATGAATGGCAGCTTAAGACAGATTCTACTGTTTTACTAAGAATGTAGAGACAATCTTGCATGACAAGTTTTAAATTCAGTATTATCTTATTTAGCATTTGGGTGTCAAGTAATTCGATGTCTCATTTCGCTTTAGATGGAAAAGTAGTAAAGTCAAGCAGGCAAAGCCACACGCAAGACGCAACCACCACCAAAACACCGACAGACAGCATGACACACACACACACAACCACACACCCAAACGCACACACACACACACGAAATGAACAAAGAAAACACCAAAAGACACACAAGAACCAGGGACAAACGCTCCACAACATGAACAAACCACAAGCACAAAGACGCAAGGCAAACAAAAGGAAGGGTGACAAAGAGAGTACCGCCTTGGCACGGTCAGCAGCAAAAACACCACTGGCGGTTTAAACCGGTTTACGGACGTCCTAACCTCACACTTCTCTCAAAGTCACCCTAGCTTTACAAATATTGTAAATAAAGGTATCCCCGCTGGACTTACCCACAACATAGACGACGGTGAACACAGGACAACATGTAAAACATAGCATAATAACTGTGACAATCCGTCAAATATGTACTCCATGACTTTGCTGAAGTCAGAGCACCTGCAGGTAAGCCGTTAAGGGCACGACAGGGAAAAAGTAATACATGAGTCTGGTAAGCTCCTCCTGTATCCAAGTTTAAGAGTATACCATCATAGAGTACTACCCTCGGCCTGTCATCGCGCAAGTAAAGAGGGAAGCGTAGCTACCGACTGTAAAAGGGTCGATAACCAAACATGCAGTGTGTTGCAATATAATAGGATCATAACCTTTCTTTTTAAATGTTTTAATGCGTTTTATAAACAAATCATGAAAATGGATATGACCCCGAATTTTCCTAAGTTTGTAGATAACATCCCCATAAAATTCTGGTTGAGAAATGCCTTGTCGCAGTAACGTCCGTAGATTGCAATTATATTTACTAATGAGAGGTAAATTTCGATAATAAAATTTAGAAAAGGTTTTCCGAAGTTTGTGATATCTGTAACCTTGCTTAAGAAGTTTATCAGTTATAACTAAATTACGTCTGTTAAATTCTTCAAGCAAAAAACAGGCTCGGGCAAACCTAATAAGTTGCGAAATATAAACCCCATAAGATGTAGAACGTGGCACATCCCCATCTAGAAAAGGATAATTAACACTTTTAAAATTAAAATCTTCTCTTTTATCGTATACTTTGGACGAAACTTTATCATTTGTAATTGAAAGATACAAATCTAAAAATGAAGCATTAATGTCAGATTGATTAGCTTTGTTTAAAGATAGTTCTTTTGGGTAGATTGAAGAAACCATTGTATCAAAATAAGGATTATCTAAATTCAAAATATCGTCTAAATACATTGACGTTTTATTAAAAGCATTAACAATATCGGTCTGTGTATCAGGTTTTAAGCTAAGCATAAAATCCCTCTCGTAGCAATACAAAAACAAATCTGCAACAAGAGGGGCACAATTTGTACCCATGGGTATACCAACAACTTGACGATATATGGTATCCCCATAACGCACAAATATATTATCTAAAAGAAAGGTAAGAGATCTACAAACATCAAGGCAAGTCCACATTGTGTAATGTTCAACTTCTGAATTCGAAAAGAATGAACGTTGAACATTACAAGCAATGAACATTTTGTTTTCTCTGGCAAAGGTTTTTTCTATTAATTTAATCAGTTTATCCTTTATAAGATGGTGAGGTAGAGTAGTATAGAGTGTAGAGAAATCATAAGAGCTCAGTAAAGAAATGTTATACTGTTCATTTTCAAGTTTTGTTAAAACATCATTTGAATTTTTTATGGACCAAAAAACATTAATACCAGAATTTTCATATATTTTATCACAGTAGCGTTTAACATGTTCTTTGATCGTAGTAAGACAGGACGTCAAAAGTATAGATAATTTAGTAGTGGTACAACAGCTAGAGTTGGCAATAAAACGCGACTTATAAGGGTTTTTATGTAGTTTCGGAATCCAGTACAAAGTAGAAAGTTTATGTTGTTTTATGTTAGGACCAGACTTAAAATTATTGCACATTTTTACATGTTCCGAGACTATATCTTTTTCAGGTGTTTGAACTGTTATATAAGTTTTTGAATCAGTTAGCTCCTTCTTTAAAACATCAACATAATACAATCTTCAAATAATGATTACATTGTTTGATGCCTTGTCAGCAGGAACAAGAACATAATCTGAATGAAAATTAGAAATGTTTTTCTTCAAGTAGCGAAATGTAACTCTAGGTCGAGGTGGTAAAAGATGGTAATTTGATTTGTAAAAAGTTATTCGCGTATCAATAATATCGAAAATACATTTCTTCAAATCCGAAAGGGCATTAACATCAGCATGTTCTCGTCGACACCATTTGATGCAGAATTCTTGAATAGCTTCCGCAATATGAGTTCGACAAGCGTCAAAATCAATAAGGGAAGGTAATCTATATTTAGGTCCTTTAGTTAGGAGGGTCCTGAGACGTTTATCCTTAATGATATCAAAATTACCAGTAATGACATGACCAACTGGTTTATAGCAAAAGCTAGAAATGCTACAATCTCAAGAAATAGGGGTATTAACATCAATATTTAAGTCAGAGACAATTTTATTGTAGTTAAAAATAACATTTCTAATAGGTTTATTATATTTATAACAGATGATAGGTGATTCAGAGTTGATGAAATATTTGGGAATAGCATCGATTACATTCTTATCACGAAATATACTTTGAATATCAATAAAATCGATACCTTTATTTAGGAACTGAAGTTTCAGAAAATGTCTTTTATGTTCAGATTCTTTATCAATACGTGGACGAAGAACATGCTGTGTGTAACTTTGTATAAGTGAGGCAGTATTAATTAACGGATCTGTACGCATATAGATTTTATCAGCCTCTTCGTCTATTGACTTAAGACAGGAAAAGGATAAAGACGATAAACAAGATAACATAGAATGTTTACCAGTTTGTTTTAGAATAGTATGTAAATCATGAATAGACATATTACGACGTAATTTACGCTTAATATTACCATTTCTACGTCTGCCATGTGATCTACTTTTACGTTTTCGAATAGAAAATATAGAGAAAATATCGATACTTGGATCTTTAGAAATGTTGCCGCTTTGGAAAATGTTATCATTAAGGCCTAAAGGAAAAGGTGTTTGTAATTTCTTTATCCAGTCTAGTTCTGTGATAAAACGAGCTTTAAATTTTAAACTACCAGTAGTTTTAGAATCATAATAAATTTGTTCTACTGGTTGAACCGAAACATATTTGAAAGAATGTCCTGTATGACGAAAATGCTGGTAAAGAAAATTGCGTACTTTTTTGATCCGGCAATGGTAACTGTGTTCACGAAACCTAGTTTTTAAAGAACGTCCTGTCTGACCTACATATTGAATGCCACAACGTGGCGCATTTCATGTAAGAACATATATAATATTAGATGAGTTTCAGTCTAAATCAGAATTAATCTTCACACTAAACACTCTACCATTAACAAGAGATTTAATTGTTGATCTAGTAGAAATGAAATTGCAAACATACACCTCTTACTATTGCACTTAGTAATTATTGGATACACCCTATGTCTTTTGTTCAAATAATGTGAATTTAGATGGACTTTACTATAACGAATGATAGATTGCTTTAAAGGAGACAAAACGATTTTAGGTCCATTATGAAAAATGTTACTAATAGCCGAAGAGGGAACATGAAAAGATGAAGCAGAAGACAATTTTAGAGGTTTAATACAAACTGACGGCTGTAGTGATTGGAATTAGCCAGGTTATGAGGAATCTGAACGGAAGACACAGAGTGTAAGTTTAAGTTATTAATTTTGAGTTTAGGGAGACTATTCATATTTTGTGTAGTAATTGTAGCACCCTTCTGTAAAAAGCGACATACGTATGTAACGAAAAGTGGTGTAAAATAATAAAAAACATACCAGAGGTTATGACAAAAATAAAGAAGACTAAGAATATGAATGAAACATTGAATAGTGAAACATTGAATGGGTAAAAAGTAAGAAGAAACACAAATAAGGTAAAGTCACACTAGAGAAAACGCAAAGGGCACAAATCTTAAAAGGGAAATTAAAATAGTCACACAATATGTCGGTGAGTACGGAAGCCACCATGAAGTGCAAAGTACGGTGTAAAGGTATGAGGAAACACATTGAATGTAGAGCAATTCCTGCAAGAGGAAGAAAACAATATTGATTGGATGTACGGGGAGACGTTTCACCGCCGCCACACTGCACAAACAACACTTGATACAGGAGAATCATCAGCTGAAATCATAAGTAATTAAACAAAAGCTGTGTAATTGTGTTACATTATGACCTTAATATTCACCTTTAATACATGTTTAGATGAAATATTAGACATTCAAATCATCAATTTACAATTCAGTATTGATGTTCTTAATTACCTTTGCTTTCAAATATCCTTCCGGACAATTATCGTCATATTCAACATCTGTGACATTTTCTGGAGCGTTTACATATTCAAGGTCTCTAACATTAAGCAAGACAGCGAAGGAATATCGCTCTGTATTAACTATTACAGGATGTATAAGGCAGAACTCGAGTTCACATGTGGCATTGATCCCATTGCAAATCATACAAAACACGTTGTTAAAAGTATTGCAACCTTTCTTGACTGGTGAGGAATACAGCAAACATGCCCATTCAAGAAACTCGTCGTGTTCCTTCCAGAGACCAGTGACATTACATACGGAGATTACGTTGCATATCTGTCTGCTCTCGGCGACCTCTAACGACGGTGGGATGTATTCAACATTATAGTCATTTCTTTCATATATGGTCTGTGTGATTTCTCTCTTGGATTTGTAAACTATACTCGTATTGACGTAGCTCGAGCAAGACAGACGGGGTATCCAAAATGAAACATCGGCGTACTCAATTCCATTGCATTTTGCACAATATATATTTCTATAAGTTGTGTTCTGTTTGTCCGTTACTGGCACTGTATCTTGCATGTCAACAGCTTCAACTGCATAATTTCGTATGCAATTGTGTTTATCCATGTAGTTGGCGTTTGATGGACACTCTTTGTATGCATAAACACCATTGATGAATCCTTTGAGAAACGAAGGTATGCACTGCTTGTAGTTTGGTGTTTTATTAAGACTAAAATATGCTTCAGGGAGTTTGTCAGGACAACAGCTCATATCATCTTCACAGTAATCGCTGCAGCTACAATTTCTGCAGCAGAAATTATTTGCACTCGAATGACCAGTTCTAAGCGGCCAAACATCGGAACAAAGCGCTTTGCCCGGACAGTACTGCAAATGTGTCCTAATTATTTCATTTTGCAATGGATTTGAAAACTTGGAAAAGAACATCTCTGTAACCGCAGAGCTAGACATGTTCGTAATCAAAGAGTTTGGAACATTTGGAGCATATTTGACCGGCGTCTTTGTCAAGTTTGACATATGTGAAATATTTAGCCGCGTAAAACTACTTTCATAGTAGTCTACCGTCACACCAGAACTACCTGAAGTTTCTACAATAGCACACACATCCACTAATATGCAGAACAGAAACATGGTAGATAACAAATAATGCCCAGACAATATTCAAATCATACGACGTCCATAACAGCGCTCCACACTAGCACTTGTCTCTTAAACAACTTCAATTCCGTTATAGGCACGTATTGTCATATTGTTCTCTATTTTCTCTAACTTCTCCTGTGTGTTATACATCTGACAATGTATTGACGTTCCGCAGGCCTCAACAACTAGTAGACTAATGATAAATGACAGTGATATAAGGTAACACCAATTTATAAGGCGTAATATCTGCTGATAAACTCCTCATTTCCATATTACTTTTTTACTTGATTGCTATTATCCTTTCAACTGTTGGTAATCTAAGTGTCAGATGCCATGACGATCACTGTATCTAAATTACCACCTCTTGGGACAGAAAACGCTCACTCAAACAGTATTGACAATAGTGTGATCCTGACTGCCCACCTAGTTTAACAATTCCTTCATATAAACGCCTTTTTCACGCATTTGCAAACAGAATAAACCCAGAATCCTGTAGGAGCTATCTACGTAGGGTCTGTTCTGTTCGCTAATAGAAATTTGATAGATATGTTTCTTTATTTTCTACAATTACTACAGTGTTCCATATTCCACATTTCATTATAACTATTTTGTCCGTGAATATTCAGTAGGTATTTAACTTTGAAATAAATACAGAAAAGGGAAAATCTTGGTGGCTGATCAATGTCTTCACTACTAGAAATGTAGTTTACAAAGACAACATAATCTCGTTAAAGTGACCACATGATTTATTAATATTACAGACTGTTACGGTAGATGCCTGCTTAATGCAGGACAATCCGTACTTATTTATTATATGCATAGAATTTGTGGCCCATGAAATTGCTTGTAATAACGGCCTTAAAGGGAAAACCTTAGCAGGTGAGAAAGTAAAACCATCGTTGTTTACGGACGATGCTACCTGTATAATTCCCTCGAACACCTAATAAATGTATTTGATGATTTTAGCTATATATCCCTTTTAAAACTAAATGCTATTTAATGTAATGCATTGAGAATAGGTTCAAACACATATCAAATATTTAGAAAAAAGAAAGTTTTCATAGACATCAGAAAAATCTAAAGCGCTAGAAATTACAATCTACAACGACCACTCACTATTTCCGCGGGAATTTTTTTTAAAAATCAAAACTGAATACCGCTTAAGCCGGTGCTAGGGGGCGTGAGCAGTGTTGCACTTTCAATTACTGTTCATGAACAGGCTCAATAAAACCGAGTCTGCATTTTTCTCTTTTTGTGTTGCAATTTTTGCTCTCGGGGGATCACATCCCTTCATAATTCATTTGGAACCATTAGAATGTGATGACCAAGAATGCCATCATCACTGGCTATGTCACATCAAAAACAATTCTTGTCAAATGGAATATTCGACTGTGACATCTTCCATATAGTGTATGTGTTGATGAAGTTAACAATGTACCAGCAGCTGTATCAGCGCCATGGCTGCCATTGAAAGCTGCAATCTGGATTAAAAAAATCAACATTTGAGAAAAAGTTACACCAAAACCACTGATCAAATTGCCACTGCTCATATATCTGACAGCACTTATTCAAGATATCACAGCAGCTAATCTTGAATTGTACCCCTATACTCCATAAATTGCCTTTCTACACTTTTGCAAACAGAGTAAACACTGGTCAGACTGCTCTTACAGGAGCCATCTTATCATGATCAGCTGTTTATATATAGACATTATTCTAGTTTCTACCATGGCCAAAAGAATAATCTTATTTCTATGCATGATGCCATTATATTATTGATGACGCAATCAGCACCAACACATCGATAGACAGCATGTCACACAAACACACACACAACTAAACACACGCAAACACACGAGAATAACACAGAAAACACCAACAAATACACAAGCACCAGGGACAAACATGAACAAAACACAAGCAAAAAGACAAGGCGCGTTTTATTGCTAACTCTAGTTGTTGTACTACCACTAAACTATCTAAACTTTTAACGTCGTGTCTTACTACTATCAAAGAACATGTTAACTGTTACTGTGATAAAAATATATGACAATTCTGGAATTAATGTTTTCTGGTCCATACAAAATTCAAATGATGTTTTAACAAAACTTGAAAATGAACAGTATAACATTTCTTCATTGAGCTCTTACGATTTCTCTACACTCTATACTACACTACCTCACCATCTTATAAAGGATAAACTGATTAAATTGATAGAAAAAAACCTTTGCCAGAGAAAATAAAATGTTCCTTGCTTGCAATGTTCAATGTTCATTCTTTTCGAATTCTGAAGTTGAAAGTTACACAATGTGGACTTGCCTTGATGTTTGTAGATCTTTAACTTTTCTTTTAGATAACATATGTGTGCGCTATGTGGATACCGTATATCGTTATTGGTATACCCATGGGAACAAATTGTGCCGCTCTTGTTGCAGATTTGTTTTATATTTCTATGAGAGGGATTTCATGCTTAGTTTAAAACCTGATTCACAATCTGACATTGTTAGTGCTTTTAATAAAACATCTAGGTATTTAGACGATATTTTGAATTTGGATAATCCTTATTTTGAAAATATGGTTTCTTCTATTTACCCAAATGAACTTACTTTAAACAAAGCGATCCGATCTGACATTCAGTCTTCCTTTTTAGATTTGAATCTTTCCATCACTAATGATAAAGTTTCGTCTAAAATATACGATAAAAGGGGAGATTTCGATTTCAAAATTGTTAATTATCCTTCTCTAGACAGAGATGTTCCCCGGTCTACATCTTATGGGGTTTAACATTTTTCAACTTATTCGCTTTGTCCGAGCCTGTTCTTTGCTAGAAGATTTTAATAGTCGTAATTTAGTTATAACTCATAAACTTCTTAAGCAAGGCTACAGATATCAGATATTTCTCATCCGGGTTTCTATGGTGATGTTATCTACAAACTTAGGAAAATTCGGGGCCATATCCATTGGTTATCGACCCCTTTACAGTCGGTCGCTACGCTTTCCTCTTTGCTTGCACGGTGACAGGCCGAGGGTAGTACTCTATGATGGTATACTCTTAAACCCAGAAATGGGATGAGCTTACCAGACTCATGTATTACCTTTTCTCTGTCGTGCCCTTAACGGTTTCCCTGCAGTTGCTCTGTCTTCAACAAAGTCATTGAGTACATATTTGACGGACTTTCTCAGTTGCTATGCTATGTTTTACATTTTGTACTGTGATTGCTGTCGTCTATGTTGTGGGTAAGTCCGGCGGTGATACCTTTATTTACAACGTTTGCTTAACTAGGGCGACTTTGAGATAAGTGTGATGTTAGGACGTCCGTAAACCGGTTTAAAGGCGGTTCTCTCTTTGTCACCCTTACTTTTGTTTGTCTTGTGTCTGTGCTTGTGTTTTGTTCATGTTTGTCTCTGGTGATTGTGTATTTGTTGGTGTTTTCTGTGTCCTTCTCGTGTGTTTGCGTGTGTTTGGTTGTGTATGTGTGACATGCTGTCTATCGATGTGTTGGTGGTGATTGTGTCTTGTATGTGACTTTCTACTGTATGTGTGTATGTGTATGTGTATTGCTATATAAATTGCTTTCTGTCGATGATTGTGGCGTTTTGTGTGTGGCTTTTCCCGCTTGTCTTTACTCCTTTTTAATTGAAAACATTCTATGGATAATACTTACTTTGATACGTCGATAGAACCCCGTGTTTTACAGTTTTACTCCTAGTAAGACTTCTTCTGTTGAGGTTGGGTGCCACTGTCAAAACACGTTGCTTGTTTCGTGATATATGGGAATTCTGAATTTCATTGGTTGATAATTGGCCTGATTGCTCGCAATCCAGGCTTATAGATTGGCGAATGCCGTCCGTCCGTCCGGTTGACCTTTTTGTTTGTGTTAGTTATAGCCAAAGTATAACACCTACAGTAACGAAACTTGGCATGTGGGTTCAGAATGAGGGTCATATTACATGTCATAGGTTAGCAGGTTACTATGACCCATTTATGACCTAGTTTTTACGCTTCATTGACTTAGAGAATTTCCAGGTTGACCTTTTTGTTTGTGTTAGTTATAGCCAAAGTATAACAACTACAGTAACCAAACTTGGCATGTGGGTTCAGAATGAGGGTCGTATTACATGTCATAGGTTAGCAGGTTACTATGAACCCTTTGTGACCTAGTTTTTACACTTCATTGACTTAGAGAAGTTTCAGGTTGACCTTTTTGTTTGTGTTAGTTATATCCAAAGTATAATATCTACAGTAACCAAACTTGGCATGTGGGTTCATAATGAGGGTCACATTACATGTCATAGGTTAGTAGGTTATTATGAACCCTTTGTGACCTAGTTTTTACGCTTCAATGACTAGGAGAATTTCCAGGTTGACCTTTTTGTTTCCGATCGATAACTAATCAACGACTTGGCCTAGAATCTTCAAACTTGCTGTGGTGGTTCGTCATGACAACTAGATAACCCCTATTGTTTTTAAGGTCACTAGATCAAAGGTCAAGGTCACAATGACCTTGACTGGTGAAATAGTTTCCGATCAATAACTGCTCAAGGGTTTGGCTTGGGATCTTCAAACTTACTGTGGTGGTTTGTCATGACCACTAGATGAACCCTATAGTTTTTGAGGACACTAGGTCAAAGGTCAATGTCACCATGACCTTAGCTGGTGAAATGGTTTCCGATCAATAACTGCTCAAGGGTTTGGCTTAGAATTCTTAAACTTGCTGTGGTAGTTGGTCATGACCACTGGATGACTCCAATTGTTTTTAGGTCAAAGGTCAAGGTCACCATGACCTTAACTAGTAAAATGGTTTCTGATCAATAACTGCTCAAGGGTTTGGCTTAGGATCTTCAAATTTGCTGTGGTGGTTGGTCATGACAACAAGATGAGCCGTATTGTTTTTTAGGTCACTAGGTCAGAGGGCAAGGTCACAATGACCTTAACTGGTGAAATGGTTTCCGATCAATAACTGCTCAAGGGTTTGGCTTAGGATCTTCAAACTTGCTGTGATGGTTGGTCATGACCACTAGATAACCTCTATTGTTTTTTAGGTCACTAGGTCAAAGGTCAAGGTCACCATGACCTTAACTGGTGAAATGGTTTCCGAGCAGTAACTTCTCAAGGATTTGGCTTAGGATCTTCAAACTTGCTGTGGTGGTTTGTCATGACAACTAGATGACCCCTATTGTTTTGAGGTCACTAGGTCAAAGATTAAGGTCACCATGACCTTAACTGATGAAATGGTTTCTGATTAATAACTGCTCAACGGTTTTGTTGGAGATCTTCAAACTTGCTGTGGTGGTTTGTCATGACCCGTATAGTTGTTATGGTCACTAGGTCAATGGTCAAGGTCACCATGACCTTAACTTATGAAATGTTTTCAGACCAATAAATGATTAGTGGTTTGGCTTAGGATCGTCAAAGTTGCTGTGGTGATTAGTCATGACCACTAGATGACCTCTATAGTTGAGGTCACTAGATCAAAGGTCAGGAGGTCTGGGGAGTATACATGTTTTACAAACATCTCTTGTTTTTTACGCTTCAATGAATTTCTAGGTTGACCTTTTTAACATGTGGAGTCATAATCAGGACCTCATTACATGCAATTGGAATATGTTTAACAATTTATTATGCCTTCAGCATCTGCTGATGCAGAAATGTATAATGATTGACTATATCACTTTAATCGGCAATCCGGCCATACCGACATTGGCGGTTTCTTGTTTTAGATTTCATTTAACCTTCCCATTTATGAAAGTTCCTATTTTCTAATTTGAGTACGGGTCAAACGAAAATGACTGAATACGACGCAAAAGGTAGTTTGATTGGCTGAAAATATAAGTCTATATGCTAATCAGTTACGAATGTGTATAAAAATGCAATCGGAAACCTCGGCTATATTACTTCTGCATTAGAACGCCAAGGTTTTGCGAAAATATAAATGTAAATGTAAAAATTTTCGTTCGCGTCTTCATTGGAGTTTATTAA
Organism: Azorinus chamasolen; assembly: GCA_963576725.1. Taxonomy (NCBI): domain Eukaryota; kingdom Metazoa; phylum Mollusca; class Bivalvia; order Cardiida; family Solecurtidae; genus Azorinus; species Azorinus chamasolen. The sequence continues at coordinate 2,296,143 of OY755245.1, read as the reverse complement.
AATTCAAGCCTTTTAAAAAGTTTATCTTTGTGTTGATTAGTAGTAATTATCTTTCCACAGCGAAACATTATTAAATACACGAAGAGTAAACAAATACATGAACATTTTACAACCAAACTAGTGCAGCATTGAAGAAAACGTTTGTCTTGCGCATGTCCACTAAATAGTGAACTCTTTGCCGTAAGAGACCGATAGCTAAATGGCCGAAGCCATAAAATCTCATATCGAATTATATAACATATCAGAAATAGTTGGAAACAAAATATAAAATCCGAAACAATAAGGAACATAGAAACAAAATAAAAAAAAACAATGATATATACACAACATTCTTACAGAGTAAACAAACTAACACACTCTTATACAATTATCAACTCAAGCATAATAAAGTATCATTAACGTAAAACAAATGGAGAACTATAAATACAACATTAATTGAAATAACGTTTACACAAATTCATTTGTACATTTCTCTGGGGCGTCCAACTAGCCCATAATAAGCAGAAACGGGCGTTAATCAACACAAACAAATACATTTTCATCAACAATAGAAAATAAACTTAGGAACTTCTAACATGAATACTTAATGCGTATTGTAACAACAAACAAATCATTATCTAGTACAAACTGAAAGGTAGTAATTTATGTGAATTTTGCAATATGAATATTGAAACATTCCTCCATTGTTTGTGAGAATGCCTACATATACAACATTTCTGGAATAATTTATCAAACCTCTATAACAATACTCAGTTGGGCATAAATATTAATTTCAAGTTAATACCTCTTGGTATAACTAACAACACAAAAATATAAAAACATTAGTAATAAACTTGCAATTTTCTCTTTTTGTGTTGCAATTTTTTGCTTTCGGAGGATCACCTCTCATCAGAATTTATAATCTTCACAACAGCAGGTGTTAAGTGCTTGTGTGGCGGCCGTAAAACGTCGCCCCGTACTTCATTCTCAGTGTTGTTATACCTTCTGATCCTTCGAGATCATGAATTTCAGTACTTCTTGTTCTGAAAATTGAATACCGCTTAAGCCGGTGCTAGGGGGCATGAGCAGTGTTGCACTTTCAATTACTGCTCATGAACAGACTCAATAAAACCGAGTCTGCAATTTTCTCTTTTTGTGTTGCAATTTTTGCTTTCGGAGGATCACCTCTCATCAGAATTTATATAAATGTTTTTCGCAAAATTTATATTTCGGGAAAAGAATTTGAAAGAGATCACACATTTTTCAGGATTTAAACATTGCCTATTACAAAGAATAAGCATTGAACACCAAATAACACATAAATATGATAATTATCCATCCACGATGTGAAATGGAAACCTTTCCTAAAACAAGTCGTATCCGTAACACAGACCTAACTCAAAATGATACGAATATACCGGTAGATCGCTATATGTATGTTTCTTTCTTGTGTCTGCCCTTCTTAGATCAACTTGCCTTTCTTTTTTCTCATTTGTTCGTCATCTCTCCCTCATTTTCTTTCACTCTATGTCCCTTAAAACTGTGAAACATTATATTTGTTTATCTACTGACCCGTAAATTGTCTATTCGGAAAAGGCATGCAATATAAAATAAACAATGGATAAAATGACAAAAAATCATGAAAAAGAAACAAGTGATACTGAAAGGTCCCGTAGGTGCTTTCTGTTTCACTTTTGTCATGTATTAAGGTACCCTCTGTTTAAAAAAAATAAAATTGGACTTTTGTTGAGTCTTTTGAGTGGTCAGTGAGACTCTATTGTAGGGATGTTTCTAACTACAGTCAACTGGTGTAGAGTATACTTATTATATCATGTAGTAATGCACGTGTTTGTCGGGCATTCAATATCAGTTTTAACTTAATTCTTGTCGACACGACAGGAATGTACAATGTGTACAGATGCAAGACCACTGCTCCCTTCCAGAGGTTGCAGTATTTTAAAATATACAATTTTTATATGCACATATTTATGAAAGAGTTCTTATTTCTGTATTTCTGTATTTGAAAGCGTTTTGTCATTAATCGAAAACAAATAATTACAAAAATACCATTAATGAATAGGAATGCAGCATGTTTATATGGATTAAAAACAAACATTGTACTGTATAATTGCAATTAGATTTCATGAAAGTTTGTTCTATTGTATTTTTCTATTTTAGTAATTATTTAAATGTGTATTACGGAAACGAATATTTGCACCCTTTCGGATTTGCCTTTCGTTGGGATTTCCCGCAAAATGCTAGTGACTTAAGTACAACTGATGTACACAAATAACACAAGGCGATGTGGTATAGAGGAAACGCGTTGGGGAAACGAGTTCGCGGGTGCGACCCTAGGTAGTAACCAAACTATTATTTTCGTTTTGCATGTCATTTTGTTTTCTTTCTATTTTTCTTAATGTTTACTCTAAATGCCTTTGTTTTCAATCCATTTTATATTACATTCAGGCATATTAAATTTGTACGTCGTCCTGTGTGTATTCCACACTTACAAAAACGGCACCTTAAACTCTGATTTGCTGATGAAATTATGTCAACAAGAACTGAACAACCATCAACTGTACTTGTTAACTATCTGAACTCAGAATAGTTATTACAAAGTAACACAAACGATGTATAAGACAATAATACAAACTGTCTATTCCAAAGTAGTACAAACTATTTATTTCAAAGTAATTTTGCATAAAAATGCAAACACAACAAAACATCTCAGGCACGGCTACGACATTCAGATGTTTTGGCCGGAACCATAACGCAGGACAGAACAGTATTAAACCCTCACAAAGCCCTGAGTTTTGTGCAACGCTATTGTCCATCATTACTCCAATATCTGTCTAATTTTTAATTTAGCCTTAGGTTTTGTTTTTATTTTAGTTAAGGAAGGGTTTCCTTTACATGTTTTTCATACGTAAATATTTTAACATTGTTATGCCCAAAAATCTAAGCAAAGGTGAGGCATATAGTAATCGCATAGTCCCTTTGTGCGTCCGTGTGTCCGTGTGCCCGTGTCCGTGCGTCCGTGTGTCCGTGAGGGGAGCATATTTCCTGTACTACTTAAATTTGGATACTAAACTTGGTGTGTTGATATATCTTGGGAAGGCGCAGTGTTGTTAACTACTTTTAGGTCTGGGTGACTTTGACCTATATTTTAGAAAAAATGTTGCCCAGATCATATCTCCTATACCACTGCAGTTGGAAACACCAAACCTAATATATGGATGCATCATGTGAAGGCGGGGTGTCAGATTCTTCAAGTCAGAATGGATCAAAAGTGTACCGGCAACAATGGTCATATACATTTGCATTCATTCAACCTATAGGCTTGCAGTTTTGAAATGTTGCATGTGACATTATTTAGTGGTTCTGTACACAGATGATTCAAATTACATGTACATTCCTGTGGACAACATTGACCCTGCGCAAGACGTCATCTATTAATCATAGACATACAACAACAAAAAACATTTCCAACACTTCTTAAGGTTCAGGTGAGTCATATAGGGTTTCATATTCCCTGCTTATTAATAACTGATTTCACTAAAAATAGAGGTAAGGTAAAATACGGTGAGAGAAGTTTCATGCATGCAGCTCCGAAACTCTGGAATGCTCTGTCATCAGGCATTAGAGAGGCAGGCTCACTGGCATGTTTCAAAAGATCTCTGAAAACGCATTTCTTCGACATATATTACTAGGACAGTTTAGGAAAAGTAGCTAATAGTCATCAATTATCATAGCTTACGATTCCTTTGCTATTGCAGCCGTTGGGATATGCTGTAGAAATCAATCTCTCATTGACTGGGTAGATAATCATGTGGTTCCTACGGTTAGTGATTTCATACTTATTGTATAACTTATTTATTGTATAACTATTGCTTATCTTTCATTGACCGGGTTAGATTAGTGGTTTTATATTGTATATCTATTGCAAATCTTTCATTGACTGGATGGACGATCATGCGGTTCCTACCGGTTTGATTTCATATCTATTGTATATCTTTTGTATATCCTTCATTGACCGGATGGACGATCATGCGGTTCTTTCTGGCTAGCGATTTTATATTTATTGTATATCTATTGTAAATATTTCATTGTCTTGATAGATAATCATGCGGTTCGTTCCGATTATTGATTTCATCCATGTGCAGCGCTTTTGAACGCACATATCTTGTGTGAAAAGAGCGCTATATAAATATGGTATAATAATAATAATATAAAAATGCAGAAGACGATTACAACAATCTGGAATGTATGTTTAACACTGTACACTTCAAACTGATGATTCCAGACACAGAAGGCTTCTGATAGGAAAAATATTCAATTACGGATTCACTCGATTTGAAAACATCTTCATAGTTTACATTTTACACTTGTCTTATTTCCATGACAATTCCATTTACGTTATTAACTTTTGAATTAAACATTATTATGTTTATTTTTATTTATGACAGCATGAGCATTAAGTTTTATCGTTGGTTATATAGTTTAAAAAAGTGGTCTCGGATTACTATTCAATTACATCATGCCCCCATCATTCTATATTCTACCAGTACACTATATAAACCGCTTCTTGGTTAACACTGCCGATCTGGCCACCTGCTGCATGTTAAGCAGCCAAACCTCGCTTGTTATATCTGATATTACTTAACGTTGAGTTGTTTCTATACATGTACTTCACTCTGCATATCCATGATTGACTTCACATCAAACATCTTTTATGTAACTCAGAAGACGAAACTGTGGTAACACTTGCAAACAGTTTGGATCTAGATAAGACAATGAGTATCTTTACGTAAATTTTCCTTTTTCCTTTTGCCAGTAACTGCTTCTTTCCAGAAGAATTATTCGAAGAGGGTGGGTCTAAAACTAGCCTATTGGGCAATGGGATAAGGCAAACAACTAAATGAGGTATAATTAATGGTCTTAAAACTATTGTGTTGCGTAATGTAGAACAAAATGTATGCACAAAGACCATACAAGAGCCTACAGCGTCATTTTCAACATGCGTTAAGCAAGCACCTGCAATAACCCTTTCCTATATGAATAATCCTCTATACAATAATGACGTCATGAATATTAAACTATTTTTTACAATAGCAGATGGACACGGGAAGTTTTGGCCATAGTAAATGCAAAGGTAGTAAAGTCAAGCATGTAAGGCCACATACAAAGACGCAACCTACATACAAAACTGTCTATCTATATTGTGTCACAAGCAAACAGAGCAGATAGGAGCCGTCTGATCTGGATCTACTCTGTTTGCAAATGCGAGGGGAGGCGTATTTATGGAGTAGCGAGTTAAAACCACCAATGTCTGTTCATTACATTGTTCCTTTAGAAGGATACCATTGTATATATACATATAATTACAAATGTGTTCATCTATACTGGGCATTGAATGTTACTCGTTTATCGATTTTCAATAAAAACTACACTAGAATGATTATATTATACCTGGAAGAATATTATTTTTAAAATAATAATAACTAAAAAGGTTTATTTAATTTACAAATTACAATATGTTAACTAATCTTTACAACAAATGTCTTGTTTATACGTCTAACAGAATTGGTTGCATTGTCGAATTCACAATGTGTTCTCTAAAGCCTAGACGAAGAAGAAAACGCCAAGCTTCCAGAAGTTGTACCCGAGAAACGGGTCTTGTACATCCTGAATACTCTAGTGTTACAAACAAAAGAAACCATCATAAATACACCTTGACCGCCATTCACAACAACGAAAATAAAAGAAAGTACTGGCAAACCTGTGAACATGTGAATAAGTCCAAATACCCATGTGATCCCAGTTAATACAGACAGCTTTGCAAATATAACAATAAGGCTTCTTTCATTTCTCACGTTCTTTTGGACTTCTGATGTTTTCTTAATTTTACACATGACTCTGCTAACCATTATCAGGTTAGACACTATTACGAATGTAAGCGGAATTCCAAACGTAAACAGGACCATATTCTGTGAGTTGATGTAGCATATGGTTTCTCCATACCCAACTCCTTTGCTACCGCTCCCAAACAAATTGAAAATCACATTAATACATACGAATACCGAAGACATTATTACACTATATATAATATATATACATAAACGACGCCAACCAGATGTTATTGACATCACTTTTGTTCTTGTAAGCACTCTGTACATATGAAATGTGCAAATATTCATCCAAAAACTGAACATAAGCAAAGAGAAATGCAGCAAGATACCAATAGTCTTGCACGTTGCAGAATGTTTGTTGAATATTCCAAAGTTTTCGACAAAGAACAGGATCTGAGCAATAAGCAGGGACAAACAGAGGGCAAGGTTATTCCTCCATGGGAGCGATTTGAACAAGGGCAAACTAACAAAGGTGACACATGTGAAAACAAGCGAAGCAATTGAGGCTGACACACACACAGTGGACACGATTGATTCTACCCTCTGAAGAAGACTAACAACAACTGGCTCCTTAGCGAAATATTTATAAAGGTTCATGTATGTTTCGAAACAAATCAAAATCGCATTCGAATTGAATTTGGAATACATGAAATCAGCGAAATCGAGTGTGGCTATGTCGTCATCAAATGTTATTCCCCGCATAGTGTCGAACCAGGTTAGATTATATTTGAAAAGTTCGACAAATGGACATTCTCTCAAAGAAAGAATGTTGGTGGCATTGTTTAATACGGTGAAGCGTTTGTAAGAGAACGGGATCTTTAAATTAGTATTAATAGTGTTAAAATCAGCAAGTATGCCATTGTCTAATTCTACTGCAGGCTTTATTTCATGATACCCACTACTTTGTAATCGGGAGAACTGTTCATCGGTATTGTCTTTTATAAGCATTAGAAATTGTGTATTCACTAATTCCTTTGTGAGCATCGATATATTTGTAATTTTCCCATTCATGTTTAAATAAAATTGAAGCAAGTTCTCTGGGTCGTGTGATGAATTAATTACAAAATTTGACCTAATATCATAGAACTGAATGCTTGAATTAAGTAATGCATGTACGTTTATATTACGATTAAATGGTAAATCTGTGTGTAATATAATATCAATAGAACCAATGCTGACACGACTGAGCCCTGAAAAAGTAATAAGGGTAAAAAAATGAAACATTACAATCGAAAGGCTATTTGCTGCAATTTTCGTGGACAATCGCTGAACTGGTATAAGTCTGAAATGTATTGCATATGGCCATTCCTCAACTGTGTCCATAACTCGGATACATTCATTGTCTTTTAGCATTCGTACAAACGAGCAGTTGGCTTGAATACACTCATCCTGAAATTAAATAAAGCGTGATCGTTAACCCTTACAACACTGAATTTTCACAGGTCACGCTTATGGTGAATAGGGATTTTTAAAGAAAAATATAACATGACAAACAGCACACACATCATCGAGGAGAGGGCTCCTCTAGGAGACTTTTCATCTGGGTCTACACTGTTTGCAAAGGACAGTACGTAGTGACTCGTGTAAAGGTTAAAGATGGATCTGATTTCTAACAATCATGTTTTACGTGTGTTAAACTTTAGTCGTTTTTTTGCAAATTATATGTACACAACATTTCACCCACTAAGTTTTCTAGCTTTAATCAGTTTGTCTATCATATGTAATCAATGTATCGAACAGTTTGGACTTGATGAAACGCCGAGTCATTTTGCGTCTCATCTGGATCCCAACTGATTGCAAAGGTAATCATGGATCCGCCAGAGCAGACTAAATGTTAATTAAGTACCGAATACTAGCATGATATATACTAGAATGTCAACCATCCAAGACATAAATCACTATCCACGTGTTGTGTTTACTTGCGTTTCATTACTGTGTGTTTTCTTGCTCTGCATTCTAATTTCCTTCACTTTTGACTCAAAGGAAAATCCCTCAATATCCCACCATGTGTCCACCGACCTGATACAATTGGTTTTCTGTACAACTGTCAATAACGATAACATTCAACCCTTTACTCCATAAACATGCCTTTCTACGTTTTTGCAAACATAGTAGACCATAATCAAACGGCTCCAGTTGAAGCCGTCTGATCAGGGTCTGCTCTGTTGGCTTTTGAAATAATATAGATATGATTCTACAGTTTCTGTCATGGCCAACGCTTCTTGTGTTCATGTATCACCATAAAATATAATCTAACCAATATGCATGATGTCATTATTTCTTACATAAATGTTAATGGAATAATAGGCTAACCTTGGCCTCCTTATAGAATAGCGATCCTCATCCAGTTATAAAATATCGTATCTGCTTAGATATGGATTTTGAGTTAGCTTTTGAATACAATAGAACCTGTCATAAGCGGCAAGTCATTTACTGAACGCAGGATTGTTAAAAAGTAGAGGTGGTTGCTTAATGCAGTGCGACAGTTTTCAAGAAGCTCCCAGAGGAACTATATGCATTACTGTTTGACCTGCACTAAGCTACCGCCTGCTCTATAGACGTATAATTAATATATTTTTGAAAGCTGATGAAGACAGGTCCGATTCGATTAAGCTTTTGATAAACTATTGTCCAGGGTCCATGCTTATAAAGCTTTTTAGTTGAGTCTGAGTTCGTTCTCAAGCTTTTGATTGGTTAGATTTGAGCCAAATTTACCCGTCGACTTATCTGGATACAAGATGTTAGCAAACGAGAGTCAGATTGTCATATAAAGACTGATATATCACCTTTATATTGACTTATATCTGTACTATTTCGTTTTTGTCGCACCCTTTATTACCTTTATACAGTCACTCTGTTTGCAGCTCAATCATTGAATACACTATACACTGTTTGTCTTTTAGGGTGGGGATGGACTAAGTGTAAGGTTGGGTGCCAAAAACATTTTTTGTACTTTTAATAGTTACCATTCGAAAATAAAAC